>CM065134.1:15700000-16300000 GCA_033026305.1 Cirrhinus molitorella
TTTCAAAGATTAACGACTTCAAATGGGGTGAAATTTGTAGAAACTATACAATAATTGTGGTTTCAAACTATTCTTCGTGGTCAGAACATGACAAACGCTTCACATTTTCAAATTCTTACACTTTTTCCAGGCATTTTTTCTTAAAATAAACATCTTACCATTTTATTTATTTATTTTTTTAGTTTTGTCATGTTTACATGAGTGATACCGTTTCAAATGACGAAGCAGGTTTGTGTTGTCTCACTTTAACATGCATCTTCAACACAATTTGCAGTGCAGGCTGCAACATTAATTAAAACAAAAATACAAAAGATTTCTATTTCATATAAATGCTGTTCTTCTGAACTATCTATTCATCAAAGAAACCTGAAAAATTGTACTTCGCAGTTTTCAGCATACATAAAAAATTGAGCAGCAAATCAGAATAATAGAAGTATCATGTGACTGGAGTAATGATGCTAAAAATTCAGCTTTGAAATCACAGGAATAAATTACATTTTAAAATATGTTCAAATAGAAATCAGTTATTTTAATTTTTACAAATATTTCAAAATGTTACTGTTTTGCTGTATTTTGGATCAAATAAATGCAGGCTTGGTGAACAGAAGAGAAAAAAAAAAACCCTAGAATCTTACTGTTCATAAACTTTTTGACTGGTAGTGTAAATGCCCAAAACAAATACTGCAATTATATTCCATTACTTTGTTAAAACATTTAATACATGTCTACATTAGTAATATGTGACCCTGGACCACAAATCCAATCTTAAGTAGCACAAATATATTTGTAGCAATAGCCAAAAATACACTGTATGGGTTAAAAAAAGTATTGTTTTTTCTTTTATGCCAAAAATCATTATAATATTAAAGGGGTCTTATCATGCTTTTTCACTTTTTGAATTTTAGTCAGTGTGTGGTGTGTATGTTTGTGCATAAAGATCTACAAAGTTACAAATTTCAAAGTCCACTCCAAAGGGAGATATTTTGTTTTTAAAAAATCCCTTTTCAAGAACTACAACGAATGGCTTATTTGGACTACAAGCTTTTCAATGTATTTTACAAAGAGTAATGTGTAACATTTTACCAGATTTAGTCGTACACTTATTCACTTTTATTTGTAAATAAAAATGTTTCACTAGATTTTATAAAAAAAAAAAAAAAAAGGGAGACCCGTGATTTTTCTAAAGTATGTTTTGCTGCTGAATTACTAGCCTAGTTTATAATAGTATTTTAGATTATGATATATTTTTTCATTCGTTATTTTTCATTAAAATTAAGTTGTCTATGTAGTAGATTGTGTTTAACACAAAAGAGTGACGATCAGGTCAACACACAGAAGTATAGAAATTCAACATCGATTAAAAAAAAAAAAAAAAACACTATGCTAATATCGGATTGGATCGGTACCAGCAGATACTCTGAATTTTCGTTATTGGATCGGTTCTGAAAAATTTTATCGTTTCATCCCTACCACAAACTCAACTTTATACTGACATCGTGAGGCCGCTTTTCACCTCCATGAGTATCACTGTCACGTTTAATATTGTGAGAGCTTGTGCGTTCCTGAATTGGCTCTGTATATCAGATGTGCAGCATTGTTAATTTTGTGTGAAAGGCTGTTTTATCGAAAAAAAAATAATGAACTTCATATATACCGTCTTATAAAATTCAAGTACCTTCTCAAAAATATGGTTGTTTTCAAGGGTTTTCCAGGACTTACATTTCAAAAAGTCAAACTCAAGTACTTCAAGCACTTTGTACGAACCCTGCATTTAATAAACTTCAATATGAATATCCTATATTTCTGACACAATACCATAGTACAATTGGTGTCATCACAGTAAATCCATGGTAAATTATGGTCATTTGTAGAGTGAAAAGCCTTTTGACTGTATTGACTGTTTGTTGGTGCTCTTTCATCTGACTTTGAACTAGATTAAATTGAGTCATTTGTGTTCTACACTGAATTCAAGCACTGATCTCACGGCGCCATTTAGTGCATGCATGACTGGGTCTCATCGGTGAGGAAACACATCCGCTCTAGTAAGCTTGCGGTGTGCTGCCATTTGAACTTTGAGCCAAGCAAATAAACAGTCTGTGTGTGTGGCCCCTCGAACATCAAGATATTGCCAGAGAAACTAGTGGTTAAATGTGGTTAAATCCTCTTGCAGGGTTTCCCCAACCGTTTGATAAAACTCAAATCTTCAACCATTGTTACAAAACCCTGTGAGTTATGTGAAACTGCTTACCACCTCCGCCGGGGTGCATTGGGCTGCTGATGCGTGGACTCATAGGTGCAAAGCCTCCCACTGTAAAATTGGTCACATCTCTGGGCTTTGAAAACAAAAGGGGGCGGTTTTACAACAGGGAAGTTAGGAAATGTCTAAGATTAGTCCACAGATGTAGTAGAACAGACCTACCTTTGAGCCACCCGCCAAAACGAGGTGGCGGGCTTTACAAACAAACATGCCTCCGTTTTCAACCAGCTTCTTGCAGTGCAGAAAAGCAAAGCCTCTAAAGATGTGGCGAATTTCACCTTCACGGCCCTGATGGATCACATAGATCACAATATTAACTTCCTCCAATGCAGTTCCGTTGTATAATCTCAGATCTCTGGTAGTTACCGAATGAGGTCCATCAATGACTTTCACAATATCCTTCACGTGGATGTTGTTTTGCTCAGAGTCGAGAGCGACAGCAAAGCGGTTGTCCTTCCGCCTGTTTACTGCCTGGTGCCGTACGGTTAAAACTTTCCCATGCATGTTTAGAACCTAAAAATTAACATTGTGAATGAAAATCCAGAGAGCTGAAAAATTAATCAGTCAATTACTCACCTTCATGTTGTTTCTCAACTGTAAGTCCTTTGTTCATCTTCGGAACACATACTGAGATATTTTTGATGAAATACAAGAGCTTTCTCACCCTACAGCATCAGGTTTTTTTAACAGTAATGTTATGATGCTACGACAGTACTTAATTTTGCTACGTGTCGAAAACTGACACGGAAGAGAAGAAATTGTTGAATAAAGTAATTTTTTTGTTTTCTTTGTGCACAAAAAGTATTCTTGTAGCTTCACAACATTACATTTGGACCTATGGTGTCACATGGACCATTGTAACGATGTCCGTACTACCTATCTGGACCTTAAACGTGGTATTTGCATCTTACTTTGCAGGATCTTAATGTGTGTGTTCCTAAGATGAAAGAAGGTCTTATGGGTTTGGAATGACATTGAATCATTGTTGCTTTAAGTGAAATGTACAATTTTTCATGTTAAGTGATGTAAAATGTTTGGCAGCTCAGGTACCAACATGTACCGCCAAAACCACCCTTTTTGTTGAGCCAAGATTCATGATGCTACCGGTGTTACTGCTGATATGACAATGTTATTGAAATACAAGCCTAGAGGTTATACTTGCACAACTACAATACAGCTACTCTGGGTTTTTCCAAAGAGTGAACTTAGAGGGACTATGGTGAAAGGTGTGCCATTTCTGTGCAAAAACATATCCAGCAAGTGTCTCTTACTGAATTTAGAGTTGTGCTCATAAATTTACATACCCCCTTCGGAATATGGTAAATGTTAATCATTTGAACAAAATAAGAGGGATCGTGAAAAATTTATATTTTTTATTTAGTATTGTCCTGAATAAACTATTTAAACTAACAGATGTTTTACATACACTCCACAAGACAAAATAAAAGTTTATAGAAATTACCCTGAATCTTAATACTGTTTTTATCTTTTGTGCTACACAAATATATACAGTGGAGATCAAAATTAGAGAACAATTTATAAACAATTGAACAATTCTGAAATAATGTCATCTTCACTGCTCAACAGTTGGAGTTTTTGTCCTGTCTATACCATGCTACCAGAACACCTTTTCCACAAAATAACTAAGGCATTTCAACAAAAAACATTATTTTGCAGAAAACACACTGATCAAAATTAGAGAACACTTTCAGATACCTCCCAGTTAATGGTGTTAATCTGGCACCTGGTGCTAATTTCCTGGATTATCTGTCAACCCCTATTTAACTGGCAGCCTAACTTCCAGTTTCACTGCAAGATGGTGGGCCGTTCTAAAGTGACTGAAAGCCTCCGGCAGCAGGTTGTCCAGATGAAGGCCAAAGGGATGACCCTATCAGCCATAGCAAGACAAGTTGGTCGTTCCAAATCTGTGATTTCAAGAATATTGAATCTTTACAACATCACAAACTCATTCAAGTCCCCCAAGAAGGCTGGTCGTCCACGGAAGACAAATACAAGAGAGGACAGGATACTGCGGAGGATCTCAATGGGCAATCGTTTCCACACTGCAGCTGGAATTGCTCACCAGTTCAGCGCTGAACAGGGTAAGGATCTGTCTCGTCATACGGTGTCTCGACGTTTAAGAGCATTTGGACTGAAAGCCCACTCTGCAGTGACCAAACCTCTCATTAGCAGAAAGAATCAAAAGGCTAGACTAAGCTTTGCTGAGGAGCATGTTGTGTGGACAGAGGAGAACTGGTCCAAAGTTCACTTCAGTGATGAAAGCAAGTTTAATTTATTTGGGTCAGATGGGAAACATTATGTTCGGCGACAAACTGGAGAAAGACTGAACCCA
Source organism: Cirrhinus molitorella (assembly GCA_033026305.1). Taxonomy (NCBI): domain Eukaryota; kingdom Metazoa; phylum Chordata; class Actinopteri; order Cypriniformes; family Cyprinidae; genus Cirrhinus; species Cirrhinus molitorella. The sequence continues at coordinate 15,704,611 of CM065134.1, forward strand.
AAGTGTGTAAAGAAGTCAGTGAAAAGTGGAGGAGGAAGTGTCATGGTTTGGGGCATGTTTTCTGCAGCAGTAGTTGGGCCTCTTATACAGCTACATGGCAGAGTGAATGCAAATGTTTATCAGAACCTTCTTCAACAACATATGGTTCCTCCCCTGCGTTCATCACCCAATCAGCCCGCAGTGTTCATGCAGGACAACGCTCCATGTCACACAGCAAAACGGGTAAAGCAGTTCCTTGAAACTGAAAACATTGAAATAATGACATGGCCTGCCCAGAGTCCTGATCTCAACCCAATAGAGAACCTCTGGAAAATCCTTGGCGACAAAGTTATGGCCAAGAAACCCACTACAGTCACCGAACTGTGGAGGAGACTGGAAGAAGAGTGGACCAAAATCACACCAAAGCAGTGTGAGAGACTAGTGCTGTCCTGTGGCCGCAGATGTGCTGAAGTCATTCAGAGCAGAGGCCTGTACACTTCCTACTAATTGCTGACTGTTGTAATCTTTTTCCATGCTACAGTCATTGTTGTTCTCTAATTTTGATCAGTGTGTTTTATGCAAAATAATGTTTTTTGTTGAAATGCCTTAGTTATTTTGTTGAAAAGGTGTTCTGGTAGCATGGTATAGACAGGACAAAAACTCCAACTGTTGAGCAGTGAAGATGACATTATTTCAGAATTGTTCAATTGTTTATAAATTGTTTTCTAATTTTGATCTCCAGTGTACATATATTTTCTCCTAGAAGATAATAACTACAATTTACCCTGATCATCCAAATCAACAAGTTTACACCCCCCGGCTCTTAATACATTTTGTTGCTTTTTTGACATTTTGTTGCTTTTTTGAGCACCAGTGAATGTTCATGTTTTGTAATAGTTAAGCACGAGTCCCTCAATTATACATTTAGTTTCAGAAAGGGTTCAAATATGCAGATGCTGCTGGAAAACCACAGAATGTGTAGAATGGAGGATTTTTCTGAACAGCAGGCAGATGAACTGCTCAGGACAAACAAGGGACTCATGAACAACTATCACAAAAGATAAAAACAGCTGTGGATCATCATCAACACAGTATTGAGATTCAAGGGTATGTAAACTTTTGAACAGGGTCATTTATATAAATTCAGTTATTTTGTCTTGTAGCATATTATTTATATATATATATATATATATATATATATATATATATATATATATATATATATATATATATATATATATATATATAAAAAAACAAACATCTGCAGGGCACATACAGAAAATGCAAAAAGGACTTTAAGCACTAATTTTTTGGTTTTCAAGGACTAAAATCAGATCTCACCTATCAAACAATATCGCTATTATCCTTCAAATTCAAATAACTAATAAAACAAAATGGTACAAATAAAGAGCAGCACAAAAGCATGCAATGAATGGCAACTTTAAATTTGAACTGGTCCCCCAACTGAGCCTGGTTTCTCCCAAGGTTTTTTTTTTTTTGTCATTTATGGAGTTTTGGTTCTTTGCCACCATCACCTCAAGCTTGCTTAGTAAAGGGACACTTAATTTAAAGTTATATCATCAACTTGATTGCACAGATACTATCTGAACTGAACTGAGCTGGACAATGATATCACTGAATCAATTATAAAGTGAAAATTGAGTGTTTACCATTGTCCTTTTGCATTATTATACTATTTTCCTGTTTAATACTGTAAAGCTGCTTTGACACAATCTGTATTGTTAAAAGTCCTTTTTTTTTTTAGGAATATATGATTGACCTGAAGAATGAAAGCTATATCATACACTTGGAAAATGATGACCTATCACACTCGTAGACACTAGGGGAGTGACAATAACCTTAGCTCACTAGATGAGACAAAATACAGACACTTGGTTCACTAGAATGAGACAATATTCTAATGCTTTTTTATATTTTTTTTTTAAAACTCGAGGGTTTGCATGCAAAAAGAGCAAGGGTTTAAAATGTATTTTATTCTGTATTCTCACGTGTTGGCATAGATTTATAAGTGATTTACATTACAAATCTAGTGAGATCATGAGACAGCAGGTGAAATAAAAGATCAAACAATGCTGTAGATCATTTTCTTACTTGGCGCCAAAACTATGGAACAATCTACCTAATTCTGTTCGGGAGGCAGACACACTCAGTCAGTTTAAATCTAGACTAAAGACCCATCTCTTTAACCTGGCTTACACGTAACACATTTAAATATTATTAATATTCAAATCCGTTAAAGGATTGTTTAGGCTGCATTAATTAGGTCAACCGGAACTGGGAACATTTCCCATAACACCTGATGCACTCGTTGCAGCATAAGAAGAATGGAATCTATGCTAATATTGTCTGTCTCCTGCTTATTCCGAGGTCAGATCCAGTATGAATCCTGAACAGTTGGCCACTGCATTTCCCTGATCCAGTCTGTATCCAGATGGTGGGTCAGTACATATAGACCACCTCTACAGGTCTGTATGGGAGTATAAACTACTTTTATTGGTCAGAGGAGAACTGACCCCCCGACTGAGCCTGGTTTCTCCCAAGGTTTTTGGTTCCTTGCCACTGTCGCCTATGGCTTGCTCAGTTGGGGACAACTAAATTGGGGACAACTGATTAATTTGGGACAATCAATTTATCAATTTGGAACTACTGATTAATTTCCTCTAACTAAAATTGTTTATTGTTTCTTTTTGCATTATTGATATATTATTTGATATTTGATATTGATATATCCTATTTGATGCTGTAAAGTTGCTTTGACACAATTTGTATTGTAACAAGCGCTTTATAAATAAAGCTGACTTGACAGTATAATGCAAGCACTATCAAAGGTTTTACCACAAAACACAACTTTATACTGACCTTCTCAAAAATATTGTTTTCAAGGGTTTTCCAGGACTTACATTTCAAAAAGTCAATTCAAGTACTTTAAGTACCCTGCATCTGTTATGTGAAATAGCTTATTCAGGGCACTACTAAATAGAAAAAAAAAAATAACATGCAATTTTCATGATCCCTCTTATTTTGATAAATTATTAACATTATGAATATTACGTATATAAATTTATGAGCACAACTATAGCTCACATTACACTTGAACTTTTTGCTTTCTCTTAAACTTTACCTGGAAGGTCTCTCTTTCCAGCCTGACAATGACACCTACAGTTTGGGGGTCTAATTGTACCAGCTCTCCCCACTCATGCTGGCCTCCTGCATCCACACCAGAGGCAGTCTCAGAGCACAGCTGCAAGTCCCGGGGCAAGACCTTCAACTGGAAACCAAAAAAAAAAAAGACAGAAAACATGAGACAGAGAACACACAACATTGACTGCAGTATATTGTGCATTTCTTCAAAAAAAAAAAAATCCTTCAAATTCTTTGGTTTTTCAGATTTGTGGTGTATTTGAACTCTTTCCATTCTATTTTGAGATCCATCTTTTCACACCGAGGACAACTGAGGGACTCATATGTAACCATTACAAAAGGTTGTAGTGCTCACTGATGCTCCAGAAGGAAACACAATGCATTAGGAGCCGGGGGTAAAAACTTTTTGAATCTGAAGATCAGGGTAAATGTAACTTGCCTTCTGGGGAACATGTAAGTATCTTCTGTAGCTCCTGAAGGATGTATCTTATACCTCTTATTTTGGTAGAATAATTAACATTTGAGATTCTGCAAGATGTATGTAAACTTTTGACCTTTAACTGTATATAGCTTACAAGTGGAACCTACCTCATGCATGGTGAGATCCGAGAACAGAATGACAAAGTTCTCTTCCACACGGACTATGAGACCTGTGTCACCTTCAAAACGCCCAGCGATAACCTTTACATGGTCGCCCATACGGAAGTACTTCCTCAACTCATGAGCTGGAAACTCGAGAGGGTCCTAAGCAAAAACAAAAACAAGATAGTGAGGCAATACCATGGATTTTCAGGATATTTAAATATTACGCGCTGACAAGGGACAATGATTTTCATAATGGCACCGTATTTACACAACAACTTGTGCTGATATAATCACCTTGAGATCTTCATGCTTGGGCATGATGGTGATCTTGTTGCCATCCACACTCAGGATTTTACCCTGAAGGTTAATCAACTCCCCCTCACAAACTTCCACATTATCTCCTGACTGGAGGTTGTGCTCACGCTCCTTTCCTTTATTAATAAAATCTTTGTGAATAACCTCGCAAAAACGCACAGAAGGATTGCTCAATACATTGGCACAAAAAATGATCTGCTGTCTTGATGCATTTACCTGTCGTCTCTGTGACAACTTCAAGGTCAATTCCCTCCGGCTGGTCCTCAAACTTCTCCAGCTCTGACAGAGTGGGTTTGACTCCTTCTGTGATCTATACAAAAACAAATACGGGTTGAACCAATATGTAACAATTAGATATGTAGATCTAGAATAAGCATGAGGGCTCTTACCACAGCAGACATGGCAAAGCTTTTAAACAGGAAGCCTTTGCGGCTGTATCGGTTGCCTTCAAATATCATGAAGTCACCATCATGGCTGACCTCACCACCAAGAGACCTGTGGAGCAGAGTATGTTTCAGTACAGTTAACATGTTTCAATCGGTTTGATTATGAGAGACTTGATCTGTGCTCTTACCTGATCTTTTCAGCATCAAAAAGCCTCTGAGGTGGCCTTTTGAACTTCTTTCTCTTTGCAAACCAATCTTTCTGTAAGATAATGACAAAGCCAGGGTCAGATCACTAAAAGGTCACATAGTGTATATACACGACCATTCAAAAGTTTAGGGTCAATAAGATTTTTAGGGGAATTTTTTTTTGTCCGTTGCTTTTTTCTTCTATGGTAGCCCATAGAACTGCTTGTGGGAAAGTTACGGAATTTGGCAAACAGATAGAGGACAGTATCAATATTAACCATAGCAAGTTTGGAGTCTCTTTATCAAACTCTCTAGTCCCACCAATAGGCTAAATTTCCACTCATATCTGTGCTAATAATCATTGAACAATAGGGTCTATAAAGAAAATATTTTTTTTTCTGATTCCTTGGATCATGCAGAGTCAAATGCATACTAGAAATTATATTTCTATGAGTGTTTTCCCAATTTTGAAAAAAAATCAACTTTTTCAAACTCGTCCTAGACTGTTTGTCCAATTTTCACCAAAATTATATACACACACACACACACACACACACACTGCTGCTTATAACTTCTGACCAGTTTGGCCAAAAATCATAAGACTGGTTTTGAACAGCATACCATATTGGAATGCTACCTAATTTTATGTCTGTCTGTTTGGCCGTTGGCTATTTTGAGCTTTGAAGTAAAACGCTGCATCAACAAATCATTCTAAAAAAATCATTCTAATATGACTGCAAACTTTAGAATGGTAGCATAAATATATCATGAAAATATATACAATCACTGATTATATAACCTACCATACTCATCCTCGCTTTGATGCGATCTAAATCAATACGAGGAATCATTTTCAGTGAGATCGTATTCTGGCTTGGTTCAACATAGTCCACCTAAAAGGCAAATAAATACATGCATCAAATGTAATCCCATATTTGGGAGACATTTCCTTTATGACTATATAGACACATTTTTTGGTGTACCCACCTGGGCAATGTCATCTTTATAAAGGCCTCTCTTGAGACGAACCCACGACTTGGGTTTAAGGTTAGTCACTTCCTTAACCACCTTCAGCACATCTGTCATCTCTTTAATGGGCACCATCTGCTGGTTCCAGAAGCCCATGCGCAGGTTCCCAACACCTTCGATGGCAGCCTTGACATGGGTCTGCTTGTATGCCTCCACATAAATATAACCTTTGACATGCTCAGGGGCCACCACTGATTTGATTTGAAGTGGCTGGGGACAAAAAAAAAACAAAAAAAAAACAGCAACATAAGACGCTGTAGCACAAAACCAGTCTTATGTAGCATGAGTATATATGTAACAATAGCCAACAATATGTATGGGTCAAAATGATTGAAAAAAAAAAAAAAAAATCATTAAGATATTAAGTAAAGATCATGTTTCATGAAGATATTTTGTAAATTTCCTACCGTAAATATATCAAAACTTAATTGTTGATTTAGTAATTTGCTTTGGTAAAATCTAACTTTAGACAACTTTAAAGGTGATTTTCTCTTAGAGTTTTTGCACCCTCAGATTCCAGATTTTCAAATAGTTGTAACTCAGCCAAATACTGTCCTAACAAACCATACATCATACTTTAAAGCAACTGTTAACAGAAAAACAACGAGTGAGAAAAAGCTTTATACAAAGCACCCATGATAATGTTTATTCAGTTCTGTGCCTTACACAATAAGGACTGAAATGGCACGAGTCAAAAGAACTGGCAGTATTACAAGTATTTACCAATCACGGCACCAATGCTGGCTGTAGCAAAAAACACTTTTGATTAAAGTGGTCATGAACTTTTTGAGATTCTCTGAGGTCTACTTATGTTTTTTACATCAAAACACATCATCATTTAGAAGTATTAGGCTATTTTCTGTCCTGTCTTTATCCCCCCACTGTGTAGGGGTCTGCAATACTGACAAAATCTCAATATTTTTTGTGATTTTAATTGCTTTCAATAATTAGACAATATTTTACTGAGTGTTATTGTGCTGGTGTCTTAAAAACTACCGTATAAACGCATAAATACTCTGTACATATAAAATGATCTGTAGTAACAGACAAAGCAATAGTGACTATGTAATAAAACCAGTTACATGCATCATTAATGTTGGATCCAATATAGTCGGCACAGCATCATCTTTTAGTTTCAATCTTTCTGAAAATCCTGAGTCGAACTGTGCCTTGCTTGTAAATTAACCCACAATAAAATTAAGTGAACAAAGAAACTAGTTGGGATTAGAAGGAAGGCAATGGTTATCTACTACACTCAAATCGGTGGGCGGGGCTAAACAAGCAGCAATGTAGAAGCAGGCGTTGATCTTCTGCGAAGGTGATGTTTAGCTGCACTCTTACGTCAAAGAGCACATTCTACAGCCTGTCGTTTTGGCAGATTGGCTTCAATATAAGCTGTTTTTAGACTAAAGAGAATTTTTTAAGTTCTTAAACGTACAGTTTTTATAGCACAATGACCTCGTATGTCAAAAGAGCAAAAGAATTTTGATTTCTCAGTTCATGACCCCTTTAAGACAGACGGAGTGTGGAAAACCTACCGTGTCGGTGCACTGATAAGCAATGAATTTTCGCATCAAGGAGATGGCAGTTGCTCTCTCCTCTCCAATCTGCAAAGAAACAAGAATTAAACCCTGCACATATATCAGCCACATTACAGCACCCATAACCACGTTAGATTGTGTCCAGTACTAACCTTACACTTAACAGTCCACAAATTAGGATCCCTGTAAGAGACAAATCCCTTAGTGGTATTTTCAAAAATGCCCAATTCAGCATGTTTAGTCAATAAATAGAATTTTTTTCATACTTGACACCAGGAAGCAACTGTTGCTGAGTGATGTCATCAGAAAGATCCTCAGAGCCGCCATAGAAACTGTAAACAACGGAATAAGAACATTTAGCTACAAGCAAAGAGGTTAATGCAGCAAAAGCAACCTCCCCTTCATTTTAACACATTCACATGCTGAAGTGCATCACATGTTTCGCTACAGTACTATAAACTTTGTGAATGGGTAAATTCTGTTGACTTACTGCTCGCCTCCTGAGGACTTGGCATATTTTCTCATGTAATACTCGCCCAGAGCTTCCTCACGAGAATCCCTGAAGAGAAAAACAGGTATTTAAACAGGTATTTAAAGTGACTTCAGATCCAGACTTGTGAAAGAAAGTGTGTGCAGTGTTGCTCTCGCACCTCCAGAGATTCTGCAACCTCCTTGAACCAGAGTGATCCTCATCCAAAACCACATGGTCAATGTTGGACACTAACAGATGAAAATAGAACAAACAGTAGCTGTTTACATGCAGCGTAATAATCCAAGAATATTTTGACTAATAACTAACCGCTCATTCGCTGAAATATCTGATTAATTTCAATCCGAATTAAATGAAACAAGGTGGCGCAGATTTATTACAGGGTTTCTGCAGATATGAACAAGTGAAATTTAAGACTTTTAAGGAAATATCACCTTATATGAAATTTAAGATCTAAACCTGTAATGGAAATACACATTATATCGCATACATATATGTAATAGTTAAAGTGTTTAATGTAAAAAGAAAACAAAATTTCAATTGCTGTCATAAATTATATTTAATACAACTATATACAGTGAACTTTTCATATCATCAGACAATATTCAACACAAAATATCCCAATAATAGTACCATATCACAGAGATTTTTGGTGTTGTAAACCACCAAATTAGTTTTTACATACTTACATCTGCATATTTTTATGCAATTTTTTTTTTTTACTTTTGAAATGTATGCATTACCTTTCATGTCAAATTATTACAATTTATCAATAAATTCTATAGGGCTGTTACCAGAGTAAACAATTTACACAGCAAAATTCATGTAAATGTTGTTATAAGATTAATGTTTTAAATACATTCATTAATTCACAAATAATATGAGTTACTTCAACTGATTCGTTCAAAACGCTGAATCATTTAGTAGCAAAACATTGCCGAGTGTTGCTTGGAGAAAGTGCTGCTGTGATCCTTTTCGTTGATGAAATGGAACAAAACAGTAAACGTGTATTAAAAATTTAAGTAACTTAATAATATGTTTACTGAACTAAAAATCAGTGCAACAGCTGCAGTCGTGAGAATATTCAGCAAAGCTCCGTTGGTATATTACTGAACAATGAGATGCTATGAATAAACTACACACTTTGAATTTTTACCTCAGTGTGTTTCTTCTGAGTTTCTTTATGTGTGCTGTTACTCTCATTTGTTTTGAAGTATCTCACAATACTGGAAATACACTATCCATTATCAAATGCTGTTTACGTTGAATGTATTAAAATAAGAAGAATCATTCTTGCATTTCAATGCTTCGCTGGTTATTTTATTTGATTAATTTTTTTTTATTTATCTTTGTTCTGTCCAAGGATTGCAAACAGTGATTAAGTTTGTCAGACTGAAGATATTTTAGTGGTAATGCGACCAAAATATTTAAGACCTATCAAATCTGAATAAGACATTTTAAGACTTTAAGGACCCACAGACACCCTGTTATTACACAGTTTTTGAATATGCTTTGCAAATAAGTAACAAAACTTAATTATTGTTCACTATCGTTCAAATGTTTGAGATCAGTAAGACTTCTTTTTTTAATTCTTGAAAGATGTCTCATGCTCACCAAAGATTCATTAGTTTAATCAAATTCAGTAAAAACAACATTATGAAACAACGCAACTTATATTTTTCTATTTTAATGTCTATTTTAAATCAGTTTTATTCCTGCGATGCATAGCTTGCATTCGCCATCTGGAACCAGATTGAACGCATTCAGATTGACAGTGCATGTGCATGAAACACAGCTACTGAACACATAGTTGACACATGTGACCCTGGACCACAAAACCAAGGATCAAAGTCATAAGGGTCAATCTTTTGAAACTGAGATTTATACATCACCTGAAAGCTTTCAATTGATGTATGGTACAACCATTTGAAAATCTGGAATCTGAGGGTGCAATTAATCAAAATGTTCCTTTAAAAAAAAAAATCGCCTTTAAAGTTGTCCAAAATACACCCGTGCCACTTAAGAATGGTTTTGTGGTCTAGGGTCACATATGTGTTGAATATAAATGAATATCCATGCAAACCAGAAGATTCAAGCACATACCTTCAGCCTCTTCTGCTCAGATCCAGAGTTGAGGAAGGAAGGGAGGAACATGAGCCATAATACAAAGTCATGTGCACACAGCAATTTCAGGCAAGGGCATAGACAGGACCAGGTAAACAGAAATAAAAAGGGGAATTACCAATGATGGGCAAGCTTACACATGTGGTAAATTTTAAAGATGGAATCTACGTGAGAATGATGTCATGTCACTGTTAGCTGATGCAATACAATAAGCACACTTGAATACTATCGAAAATAAGGAATTGGGTTTTGGTTTTTTGTTCAAAGGAGCATTTTCAGGCAAATGACCATATTTGGTTCCCTTGCAGAACTCAGTCAGTCCCCTCTATACAGTTCCCTGTTCAATGAATGGTGCATATTAAAATTATAGCCTTATTGACCTTATTGACACTTTTTTAGAAAAAGTGTACTGCTAAAAATGTATTTGCCATCCATGCTCCTTGTTTGTAAATTTAAGCAAATTAAACATTAGCCAAACAACTTTAAACATCACAAACAAATGTTAGAGGGGTGCAGGTCATGGGTATGGATTTTACCGAATGTGAAATAATGATTTGAGAATTAATCAGTTCAACTAGACAAAGAAAACAAAGAGCAGAGAAATCTGGAATTGGTTTACCGTTAACTGAAGGAGGCATGCATAAGAAATAAAGAATCAATGAGCGCAAGAAATACATTCAAATAACTTGCATCATTTTTACACAACATATTTAATAGACAGTCCGTTGAAGGTAGTTTATTTAAAATGCCTCCATTTCATTAAATTAGGGATATGATAAAGCATATGAACATACATGTACATAATATCAAAAGAGATCTTAACTCCACTTGCCAAAGTTTATATCATGCATATACAGCGGTCATCATTGCATAGGCTATAACATAAACATTAAAAATATAATAACTTATTCAGATCTTTTTTAAATGCGACTTCAAACATGCACAATTCATTTAAAATAATTATAACTTCTTACCTTTTTCTAAGATGTCTTCAGCACCATCCTCCCATGGATCTTCATCTTCATACTCATCATCAACATCTAGTCAAGTAAGGAATAATACATTTAAAAAAAAACTTTTTTTTGTTATGCATAAGATGTTGGAAGAAATACATGTTGGTAAGAGATTTTCTAACCGGCTTCATCCAAGATGAAGCCACCGTGCCGAGGTTTTTTCCTGGGACGGTCATCGTCCTCTTCTTCCTCTTCATCATACTCCTCCTCGTCCTCCAAATCTTCTCCCTCCTCCTCAGCCTTGTCACTGCCAGCTACACTCCCCTGTTCCTCCTCATCCTTAATAAAATTGTGCTGAGTTTGAGTTTTTTTTACATGTCTGTTTTCTATTTAAAACTATTGACTATTTTCAGGTAAACAATCCCTAAACAATACATATAAACAAAATGGACTGTGGTTGTTCAATTTTCAAATCAAGCAGAAAGACTCTAAGCCTCTGAGCAGTTATTGGACAAAACAATCTTAAAAATATACACTTTATGCCATGCCATACCATCTGGCTAAACTTTTGACATACTATATACCAGAAACTGAGGAAAAAAAAATAAAATATATATATATATATATATATATATATATATACACACACACACACACACATTATATATGTTTTTTGATGTCATTCAATAACATTTCATTATTGCACGTGTACAACTGTTCAGAACTGTGCTAACTAGGGATGCTCCGATCAGGATTTTTGAGGCCAATCACCGATCACCAATTACAGGAAGCAGTATCTGCCGATCCGATCACAGATACCGATCTTTGTAAAGCCTTCTTTTTATCATGTAGAATTATTTATAGTGATACTCTCCAATCAGGATTTTTAGACATTTATTCAGGGCCGCAATTGTTTGTTTGTTTTTTGTTTTGTTTGTTTTTGTCTTCTCTGAAAATAGGGGAATTCGCCTCTAAGTTGGCTTTTGTGAGAGCAGAGTTATTAATTTGAGGGATGAAGGGGAGCTTTTTTTTTTAAATATATTTTTCACAAATATTTATTAATCTCGCTTAAATGTTTGATCATGCAGTGCATTTGTTTTTAGAATTGTGCAACTACTGCACTAGAGCTTACACACAGCACAATCCTGATTTCCACAAACATTTAAAAAACATTGTTACTGAAAAGGCTTTTTCAGCATTGTGATTCTTTTATTACAGTACAGTAATACAATACAGTAATATTTCATGTTTAAATGCAATAAATATAAGCAACACATGTAACCATGCTTTTTACTTTTGAATTTACTTCTAGATTTATATATTAAGTTGTTCAAGCAAGTGGCAAAACATTTAAACTACTTTTTTTTTGTTCTTTTTTTTTGTTTTCCTACCTAGTGCTATCTATGATTGCCTTGCTTATCTAAAAGTGCTCCTTTCCTTTAAACCTAGCCAAAAACCAACATGTGTTAACTGTGAAACACAGCTGACTTTATTTATATGCATTTATGGTGTAAATATGACGTTTTCGTGTCAACTCTTGTTCATATTTACCGCAAACAATGCGCTGTCGCTTTAATTCAGACTCTGCGAAAAAGATCTCTGACGCGTCGCTCCTTAAACACACTGCCAGACCGCAGCCGTGCGCAGCTTGACCGCTTTAATCAATGAACATGAACGTGGGAAAAAATACGCACAGCAAACGGAGATGTGAAGCTGGCGTCATGTGTGTGCACTTTGAGTGCGCATGAGCGGCCGGTGTTCAGGAGAGCGCGCGGTTAAAGGTTAAACACTGGAAATAATTAAAAAGAAATGCAGTTTATAAACTTTAGCGATGATGCTACACCGCCTCTATTGTGCAAGCAACAATTCCTGTGTCAGCTGTGCAGCGTAGTCAGACGCGATGTGGTGATTGGAAGCCATTTGCGCACTTTGAGAGAGAAAGAGAAAGCAAGAGAAAGAGCACGCGTTCATTCACTCGCGCTGTTTGTGAAATTACGGCTCATAAGGTTTTCATTTAAGTTATTTAATGAAGAAATATGAACCTCACCGTCAGCATTATAATTGTTTTACCCGCGCCGCACAGAGACTGAGACGGTCCCGCTGAATGTCGTGCCAAACCTCTAACGGCAGGCGCGTCATCAGCGTTAGATCGGTTTATTTGATCGGCCTTTTTAGAGACCGCCGATCAAACATCCCAAAGCGATTATCGGCCGATAGTGATCGGCAGCCGATCAATCGGAGCATCTCTAGTGCTAACCATTTGCTGATTAGCATATTTGAGAAAGGTTCAAAAGTATCTAAAATGGTCAATGGGATTACACCCCAAAAAACAAAGATGTCACTACCGAAACTTTACAATGTTTTGGTAGTGACATCTTTGTTTTTTGGGGTGTAATCCCATAAAATTGTCATACTGTAACAGTCATGTCATCATTGTTTCGGTAGTGACAAAAGAGGACACATAACAGTACACTGTTTTTGAAGAAATAGTATTTTAGTATATAGTATGTAGTTTTGGCATGTGGGTTAAATTTCTGTACTGAAAATGTGCTGTCATGAGTCATGACCAAAACATGGAATGTTTTGTCAAAAATAAAGTATACTCAATTACCATCTAAGATGTTGTGATAATGTTTGATTTACTGTGCATTCAAACTAATAAATGAAACCAGTATGATCAGTATGATTAACTTTTTGCCTTTTACAAAGAAAAAATGAATCCAAAATACAACAAATCTCAAATCACACTTGAAATATTTGCAATATTTGAACTTATCCATTTACCTCTGAAAACTTTTTCATAAAATAGAAAAATATATATTTACAAAGATGTATGCAAAATCGTAATAGGTCAATGAAACCATTCTTAATAAATAAATGAAAAATGAATCCAAAATACAACAAATCTCATAAATCACACTTGAAATATTTGCAATATTTGAACTTAACCATTTACCTCTGAAAACTTTTTCATAAAATAGAAAAATATATATTTACAAAGATGTATGCAAAATCTTAATAGGTCAATGAAACCATTCTTATTAAATAACCTATATTACTGTGTTCCAGTAGTGACAAATTTAGCCAGAGGACAAATATTCCAAAACCTTTCGAAAATACAATATGAGAATAATCTGCACAATTACTAGAAATGTGTAAATTGATATTATACCATGCACATACATAGAAAATTTGTGGAAAAAGACAATGCTTCCAACAGTTTTGGTTTAGCATGGTTTTGGCTACCATATAAAGCTATTTACTGACACTTTCGGGGAAGAGCCCGTTGTCTCACCTCATTCTCCTCCACCTCCTCAGCCTCGCTGCTCCTCTCGCTCTGATTATCAGAGAAATCACTGTCGTCGCTGTCAGACATCTCTTTGTTTTCTTCTATCCGTGTTATCCAGACGGCAACACTGCTGTATGAACCACATCAAATAGGTGTAAAAAGCAAAGAATAATAAAGAATTACAAACAGATGCAAGATTCGTTTATTAACATAATAGCATACATGTTATCAGACAGAAAACAGCCCTTTAACCAGGCAGAACATATGACACAACGCACGATGCGATGCATAACGTTACATTGAGATTTGACTAACAGTAAACAGTGTTTCTTTACGTGAATATGCATAATGTCTAACATGTTTGGAACTACGGACGAACGTCAACAGTTCATCTAGTTTGCACCTGCTGTCTTTTAGCTTTAAGTGTTTAGGGTGATGTGCTCTAGCTAATGCTGCTAAATCCAGACGATGCGGAATTAGCACATGAGCTGGCTAACATCGTATTTTACAAATAAAACTCGTTGTTTAATTACCACTGTGACATTTTAGTTTATCCTGAAAACACTATACCCCTAAATATGTTTTAGACTTACCATTAAAGACCGGATAAAAAGTCTTCTTACCTTTAAACAGCTGTCTGGTTTTGCTTCAATCAGGCAGCGAAGGCCAATGTTGTTTTCTTTCCTTAAACTTCCGTAAGCAACAAGCGGAGCGAGAGCTGCAGAGCGCCATCTACTGCTTTGGAGGACAACTGTGTTGTTTTACGCAAAAGTGTGGTGCACGAACTTTCTGTATTTGATAGTTAATGATTAACTGTCAGCATGTTTTATCTCAAGGGTTTTCCTATTGTTAATCTGTTTTGTATTAACAGCAATAGCTACAAAAATAAACTCTGCACTCTCACATGCATATCAGTGCTATCTGTAATGCACTTTTCTCTGCCAAACAACTGGAAATATTAAAGATTTACTACCTTCTAATTTATTTGACTATGTAATTGTGATGGTAGTTTAATGTTTAGAAATCACATAAGACTTAAGAATTGTTTGTTAAAAAGAAAAAAGGAAGAAGGAAAACGTTTTGATAATAAAATAGTTCATAAAATCCATGTGATGTTGACTATTAACATCTGGAGATGTTGTCTGTTTATTGTACACAATTATAAACGCAATAAAATGGTTCAGCAGTTAGGTTTAGATATGAAAACACTATTTTTGGAAGGCAGACCAATGTCTGCAGTGCCTTCCGAAAGTATTCACACTTGTGCATTTTTTCCCCACATTTTCTGTCGCTGCCGTATGTTACACTGCTTTAAATTACTTTTTTCCCCACACCAATCTACGCTCCAAACACCATAATGGCAAAGCATAAAACAGGTTTTTAACATCTTTGCAAATGATTACAAATAAAAAACTTAAATAATTCCATTGCATAAGTATTCATACCTGGGACGGTGGAAATTTAGCTAAGGAGGATTCATATTGCTTGTAGATGTAGGGTGAAGTTACAAATTAAATTTAATAGGTATGATTTATAAAGACACATTTGTCTTACTAAAAGGTCATATCAGAGAAAAAAAACAAGCCCTGAGGGGAAAAAACTGCCTTTAGAGCTGTGAAACAGGATTGCGTCAAACCACAAAAGTTTAGAAAAAAATCTGCTGCACTGAAGGTTCACAGAAGCATGTAGTCTTTGTTACCCTTAAAGGAACACTCCACTTAAAAAAAAAAAAAAATATATATATATATATATATATATATAGTTAAACATGAGTTTTATAATTTTTGAATCCATTTAGCTGATCTTCAAGTCTGGCGTTAGCACTTTTAGCATAGCTTAGCATAAATCATTGAATCTGATTAGACCGTTAGCATCTCTCTCAAAAATGACCAAAGAGTTTCAATATTTTTCCTACTTAAAACTTGACTCTTCTGTAGTTACATCGTGTACTAAGACAGGCAGAAAATGAAAAATTGTGATTTTCTAGGCTGATATGGATAGGAACTATATACTCTCATTCTGATGTAATAATAAAGAACTTTGCTGCCGTTCCATGGGTGCAGCAGGTGCAATGAGATTACACAGCGCCTGAAAATAGTTCCCAGCTAGGTAACTTCCAACGTGACCGGTACTAAGCTAATAGTAAAATAGCTGGGAACTATTTCAGGCGCTGTGTAATATCAATGCGCCTGCTGCACCCATGGTATGGCAGCAAAGTTCCTTGATTGTTACTCCAGAATGAGAGTATAGTTCCTATTCATATCAGCCTAGAAAATCTCAACTTTTCATTTTCTGTCAGTCTTAGCCAGGGGCGTAGAATTAGGGACGGACGGACGGGACGTGTCCCTCCCAATATCCAGCTACCGCCAAACTGTCCCTAGCAATAACTTTGCTCAGAAAAAGAAATATATGTAGGCCTATATGTGTTTGTAATTTCGGACGCATCTGAAACCAATGAGATTACCTATGGGCAGAATGTAGTCATGCACCAGACGAGAAGCAGCGCCGCATTTAACTGACAGGTTTTTCACCCAATTTAAGGCAGCAGCCCAAAAAAAAACAACAACAAAAAAAAACGTTAACATAAAAGTAGTTTTAATTTGTTAATAACAAGAGCAAACTGTGATGTTCACTTGGGTTTATGTCCAAAACAATGTCAAAACAAACCTATACCCTTGGTCTTAGTACATGATGTAACTATAGAAGAGTCAAGTTTTAGATAGGAAAAATATAAACTCTTTGGTCGTTTTCAACCGAGATGCTAACGGTCTAATCAGATTCAATGATTTATGCTAAGCTATGCTAAAAGTGCTAACGCCAGACCTGGAGACAGGCTGAATGGATTCAAAAACGGTAAAACTTGTCTGTTTAACTCTAGAGGAGTTGAAAATTAGCCTTTAAAAAAGTGGAGTGTTCTTTTAATGGAGGAAGTTTGAAACAACCAGGACTCTTCCTAGAGCTGGCCTCCTAGCCAAACTAAGCAATTGATAGAGATGTGCTATGGTTAGAGTGGTGACCAAGAACCTGATTCCCAGCTAGCAAACAAATTTGGCCCAGATTTGGCATGTATCTGGCACAGCTGGCATATGTCCGGCACTGGCATACAGCATGTGGGCCAAACATGGCCTGGGCTTGGCAGAGGTGGCACCGGTTTTCAGGCGGCACACAAGACATCCTGGATCTAATGCCTTCAAGGTAATCTAGGTAACAATAGATTTAATTATGTGAATTATGAAAATCAACTGTAATTGTCTGATTTCAGTTAATAAGGTTTTTTATGCCATGTGGACTTTTTTTATATTTAAGCCTTATAATGCTAGAAGGGATACAGGTAAAACTACTGGACATGTGCATGTAAATATAATTTTTGCACACTTTATAAAAATAACTACTGTTTTAACTAATAACTAAGTAAGTTAAAAATAACTTTGTTTTGTTAACCGGGAAAAAAAAAAAAACTTTTACCCAGCGCGCGCGCGCAATTCAAAAACCCGGAAATTTACAGTTGGCCGTAACCGTAAGATATAGCCTCGTACTTTTGCCTTTTTGACACATTTTTATTTCAGATAGAAATGTTGTGATTCACGTTGTAGCTGGTTGTTATGATTCATGGCTTATAACGCTTTAATCAACCAATCTCCAAAGAGGAAAAGTGAACGAAAATACTCCCGGTAATCTGTGGAAAACTTGGCCGGACGTTACTTGCAGAGACTTCGGAAACAGTCATTTCCTTTGAACTGAGGAAAGCCAGCAGAGTTGGTAAGCGAGAACATACACGTATCATTCAAAGTTTAATATATTCTTCTTACATTTAGCCACGTTCACATGGGGACTTAATAATTAACTGATGCGTTCGCGTTCTATGGAAATGATCATAAATGATAAGTAAAACTTGCACGCAAACGCCCGTTTCAGTAGCTCGTGAATGCAGTTTTTATATACGTGTTGTCATTATCATTCATTGTCTTATGCCACTTAAATTTAATCGTCTTTGGCAGATGCAAATTATGGTTGGTATTTGTGATGTTGGAAATATGTAAATACTTTACAACTGGGTGTACTTGTTCCTTATTCTACTATGAATGTAGTATATTTGAAATGAAGTAAACTATTTATAATGAGGCATAATATACAGTTATACTATAATCGTCAATACAGTCCAAATGTTACAAGAGATGAATTTGTGTGAAAAACTGATCACATTTATAGACACCTAAATAGGTGTTGTTGTTCAAATGTGCCCTGAATGTTGCACAAGTGTTGACACCTAAATCATTGTGCAAGTTTTAAACAAGAAGTAAAATTACTTTTTTGTTTTCAAAAATAGAATCAGCGATGTGCACAATTTAAATGCTAACATGTTTAACGTTTTATCTAGCATATATGAAATTTTCCAAAAAATAATAATTATACATATTTTGTCTGCTTCATAGATTATCTGTAGAATTCACATAAGATTTTTCTTTAACTATATATATATTATATACACTGTTTCACAAAGGAGTTAAAAAATAATATTATATATATATAATATATTAATATTATATATTTGTAAATGCTCTTGTTATTGACACATCTGCTCGGGGGAGGCACATGTTGCTGACCGCATAGCAGTCTCTTTCTCTCTGTCTTTTTAAAGTGATGCACAGTTCATTTAGTAACTTGCATGTGATTGTGCTCCATTTTGTTTTGGCCGTCTTTGGTACAAGAGTAACAGCAAGCACCTTTGTTCAGCTCAAAGTGATAAGATGAAATACAAATATGAATTTCATTTTTTATTACTTTTCATTAGTGATGATGAAAGTTACCAACAGAATATTGAGGAGGATGTTGAGGATAAGGAAAATTAGACACCATATATGCTTGTGTTTTTCAGCAGCTGTGAGGTGTAATCGTCTGACATCTGAGGCCACAGAAAAACACATCGATTGATGGCTGTATCTGGCCCCAGACAGAGATGGTGGCCGAAAAGAAAGGATGAAGAACGAAGTGCATGATGAGAGTATGACTGGTTAACAGACTGAGGAATGGATGTTCAAAAGCTCTGTTCAGAGTGCAGCTTGCTCGTTGACAGAATCATGACTGTTTCAGAGTCATTTGAGGAGTGCTACTAGTTCCTGACCGTAAACATGGAGACTCGAGTGTTATGTGAAACTCGTTGATGACTACAAACACGGATGTTTTATAGGTTGATTGATTCTTGTTCCTGATCAGAAACATGGATTTTCAAGTGTTATATGTCGAGTAAATCTTCATGACCAAGAACATGGACATTCAAATGTTATACAAAGTGTAAAACATGTTAATGACCATAGACATAAATGTTCAAGTGTTATAGGTTGAGTAAATCTTGTTCCTGACCAGAAACATGGATGTTCAAAGCAAAAGCATGGATGATCAAGTGTTGCATTTAAAGTGAAACCTCATGAACAAAAACATGGCGCTTGTTTTATTTTTATTGCAGAATTGAAGTAGCATTTTAGAGGGGAGTTGTTTGCACAACTGTAAATTGTCAGGTGTCAATGCTTTGATGTTAAAGATGATTAAATATTTCTTCAGAATACTGTCGTTGTTGTGCCTATTAATCTGGGAGGGGGTGTGTATCAAGTGGCTTGATTATGGTTTTGTTAAGGCTGACATGTGGAACCCATCAGGCTCAGATGTGGCTCTGTTTTGGGCTTTCTGGTTAAAGACTGGTGTTGATATGGTTTACTTAAGGTTGTGTTTTGGTTCCAATGTTACATTTTGTTCTGGCCCAATTCAGGGCCAATTATGGGTAATTAACTTGGTTGAGACTTGGGCCAGTCATGGCCCATGTGTGGCCCTTGTCTGGAAACCAGACCTGGTCCACACTAGGACCGTAATTCATTGCAGTATGTGGGCCAAGCGAAAGCTGGTTGTGTGGGCCAGAGCTGGGCCAGAGAAAATTTGCTATGTGGGTAGGACCGTAATTCATTGCGGTATGTGGGCCAAGCAAAAGCTGGTTGTGTGGGCCAGAGCAAAATTGCTATGTGGGATGTCACAGTTGATCTCCATGATCATATGTGAAGATAGGAGAAACCTACAGAAGGACAAACATGACTGCAACACTCCACCGATCTGGGCTTTATAGTGATTGCCAAACTCAGTCCTCTCCTCAGTAAAGACACTTGGAATTTGCAACAAAGAACCTGATAAAGAACTATCAGGCTGTGAAAAACAGTATTCTCTGGTCTGAACCTCAATTCCAAGCAGAGTACCATCCCAACATTTGTGCAAAGTGTTGTGGTAGTAGCCTAATACTGTTGGGCTGTTTTTCAACTCATCAGAGTAGAAGGAAAGCTCAGTGCACCAAAATATTGAGATAGCCTTAATAAAAACCTAATCCAGAGCACTGAGAACTTCAGACTGGACAGAATGTTTGCCTTCCAACAGGATAATGACCCTAAGCACACAGCAAGAGTGGGCTTGAACCCCCATCCAACCTGATAAGAGCTTAAGAGGTGAGGAGAAGAATGGCAGATATTTGCCAAATCCTGATGTGCAAAGCTTGTCGCATCATACCCAAATAGACTTGAGTCTGTAAAGGTGCTTCAGTTAAGGGTATGAATACTTATGCAATGTATCTGCCAGCAATCATCAGGTACTCAATCTAATACATACATTACAGCAACTTTCTAAAGTTTTACTGAAAGTGAAAGTGAAAGTGACGAGACGTGAGGCCAAGTATGGTGACTCATACTAGGAATTTGTGCTCTGCATTTAACCCATCCAAGTGCACACACACAGTAGTGAACACACACACACACACACACACACCGTGAACATACACCCGGAGCAGTGGGCAGCCATTGCATTGCTGCGGCGCCCGGGGAGCAGTTGGGGGTTCGGTGCCTTGCTCAAGGGTCTCACCTCAGTCGTGGTATTGACGATGGAGAGAGCGCTGGATATTCACTCCCCACCGTCAATCCCTGCCGGACCTGGGACTCGAACTCGCAACCTCTTGGTTACAAGTCAGACTCCCTAACCATTAGACCATGAGTCATGAGTGGAGGACATGGAGGACATGAGTCAAAATGTATCTATTTTTAGAGCTCTGTGAGTTGCTTAATGGAATTATTTATGCTTTATTATAGTTCAGATCATCACACAATGCAGGTCAAATGAGCATACCTCAGATGCTGGTGTCTTAAAGAGCAGCCACAAATAAAACATGTCAAGACATCTGAAGACACTGATAATCATCAAGGTAAATCCCTACTAAAATCACAGAACATCTTTGTCAGCATAAACAGAGCACAGTCATAGCAATTTGATTTGGATGACCTTTCATAAAGTGCATCAGAGAATTCTTTCTTATCAGCCCTTTTTCCTTTCCAAAAGCACAAAGCAGCAAGAGAGTATAACATAAGAACTTTATTTGCCAATATTGGAAAAGCCATTAAATAGCCAATAATGTGTAACACTTAGGCTCAAAGGCTCATGCCTTTGGTTCCTTTGTTTAGTTAGGATATATTACACTATTATAGTCAAGGTGACAGTAATTATTTTGTTTAGCTGAATCAGGTAATTCTCAAACCAATCAATCATATTATCTACACAGCTCTTCATAGGGGAGTAAATGATTTTAAAAAAAGTGGTAATGGGTTTAGTTTGTCATCAAAACAGACTATTGTAACAAATATTCCATAAAAGTAATTTATTTAACAAAATATATATTTGCATGTTCATATACAGATGGATACATACTGTAGGTGTGTAGCTTAGTATATGGTGTCTGTTTTGTCTCTCAGGAACATCTCCAGAACGGCTTTAGGTATCCACAAAGCTGCTCCTTCAGATCATGTTTTCAATGTGTTTTCCATAAAGTTCTCTAAACGTCCGTTAACCTTCCTTGGAGCACAGCTTTTTTTAGTATTCATCCATTGTAAAACATCTAGTAAGTTTTTCAAAAAAGTCTCTGCTCTTTCTTCTTGATAGAGTTCACAGACTGGACATGGCTTCATTTCTACCTGCAACTTAATGTGGTATTATGAAAGGTTAGTGCACAGCAGAAAGTGTTATGAAGGTAAAGCATGATCTACAGCTGTGGGTTTTTTTTTGTTGTGGTAATTGTTAATGAGTCCATTGTTTGTCCTGAACAGTTAATCAGCCCACTGTTTTTTCAGAAAAATCCTTCAGGTCCCACAAATTCCTTGGTTTTTCAGCATTTTTGTGAATTTGAACCCTTTCCAACAATAACTGTATGACTTTGAGATCCTTCTTTTTACACTGAGGACAAATAAGGGACTCATATTCAGCTATTACAGAAGTTTCAATCGCTCACTGATGCTTCAGAAGGAAAAGCAATGCATTAAGAGCAAAGGGGTTAAAACATTTTGAATTGGAAGATGAGGGTAAATTTATTTTTAAACTTAAGTAAGTATCTTCTGTAGCTTCTGAATGGCAGTACTAAATGAAAAAAAAAGGTATATTATATTTAGGCAAAATAAGAAAAATGTACACATCCTCATTCCGTTCAAAAGTTTACACCCCTGGCTCTTCATGCATCGTTTTCCCTTCTGAAGCATCAGTGAGCGTTTGAACCTCCTGTAATAGTTGCATATGAGTCCCTCATGTGTCCTCAGTGTGAAAAGATGGATCTCAAATTCATACAGTGGTCGAAAAGGGTTCAAATAGACAAAAATGCTGAAAAACCAAAGAATTTGTAGGACCTAAAGGATTTTTCTGAAGAACAGCGGGCAGTTTAAATGTTCAGGACAAAAAAAAACTATCCTTGTACTCTAGTCAAGTGTAATCCAAATCATTTCACCTTGTTTATTAGTAAAACAAAAACATTAGTAATAAAAACCTCCTGAAGAAAAAAAAAACAGTCACATTATAACCAGTAAAACCATTAAAAAAATTGTGATGGTGTGCATTGTTCTTTTCAGCAGGGAACACGAATGGTAAATATGCTTAAAAATGGCTGTCATGTGTGTAAGATGGCTAAAGGCTTTAAAAGCAGACATGTGAAACCCATTATTCTGTTTTCACTTGCATGAACTCTTCAATGGAAAAATGTTTGTTATTTCAGCTGTGTGACATGTGTGTAATGCATAACAGATTATAATTATGTTTGGGTACAGGCCAGTTCTAACAATAGTTTTTAACATTTCCAGTGTCATATTTACATGTGGGAATCCCAATTTTTTATCATTATTTTTAAAAGCATTATACCTGATAAAACATCTGTGTGTGCATGCATTTATGCTTTGAATAAAATTGTCTAAATATGTGTTAATCCTAGAAAATAAGGAGTTTTGTTGTAGAAACAACAACTTAAAAGAAAGGTGTTTCAGCGTAAAAAAGTAAGTGTTCATGCTGCCTTACGCAACTCAAATATATATGTTTTCATGTAGTACAACTTAACATTTCATGTTGACTAGAATTTTAAGGCAGCATGAACACTTACTTTTTTAAGTTTTTTTTTTTTTACCATTATTGGTACCATAGTGTACCATTATTCATCCTAAATGTGTTGCAGGTACTAAACTCACCTTTTTGGTCAGCATCTTGAGGATCCTTGGTAGATACTGAGCCTGAGATTTGGCCACACTCTTGATTTCAACAAACAAAACATCTACTTCTAATGCAAAGCACATAAGCGTGGACCTGGGGCATTTCTGCTAAAGAAGATGACAACAATTAATAGCCTGTTGCAGCAGTCATGCAGAGACTTTTCAGCAAAAATAGACTAAGTAAAAAAGAAACGCCATCATAAATGACTTCTAAAAGCCAACATTTGATCTTTCAATGAAGAAGCATGAACAAAAATCTGGTTTAAATTAGATTTCAAAACACCATGCTTGTGAAAATGAAATTTCATATGTATGATTTTGAGATCCATCCTTTCACACTGAGGACAACCCCTTCCCCTCCCCTCCTCCCCCTTTGTAACCATCTGTAATACGTAAATATGAGTCCCACAGTTGTCCTAATTGTGAAAAGATGGATCTTAAAACCATACAGTCATTGTTGGAAAGGTTTTAAATACACAAAAATGCTGAAAAACCAAAGAATTTGTGGGACTTGAAGGATTTTTCTGAAGAAAAGAGGGTAGTTTAACTGTTCAGGACAAACAAATACTCATGAACAACTACGACAACTATGATGACCCCTCTTATTTTTGTAAAGTGTAAAGCGTTGTAAAGTATTTCTGCAAGGTGTATGTAAACTTTTGACCTCAACTGTATATATGGTGAAAAAGTTCTATGACAGTGACATTGGCGCATTTACATTAGAAAAAGCATTTGGTTATTGATTGGATATTGGGATTTCACAGAGAAACAAATACAGAATCAGATAACAAAATAGATGAAGAGAAAGCTGTGGGAGCCTTTATTAGCTTAAGAAAGCAGTGGCTAGAAATGTGAGAAAGAAGTGGAGTTACATGTGAATAAAAATCTCTGTAGGTTTACTTCAGAGCTTTTTGTGCAAACCTATCTAAATTTTTCTTGGCAGTTTATGGAGAGAGAGTATTATTACTCTAAAACTAAAATACACAAAGCTAATCTTTTCAACATCAACTTGCACGCAATCACGTTATTTAATAATGACTAAATAATGACATATGGCATATGTCCTAGCAAAACGACCTAAATCTGACCTGGTTAAATTAAAATAAATTAAATTAAATAATTAAATTTAATTTAATTAAATTAGTTTTTCACTTCACCACGTCCCTTCCACATTGAATAGCTTCTCATCCTTACATGACTGTTAATGTAATCGTAAAGTCTAGAGAAATGTGGTCAGTGGGGTATAGTTGAGACACATAATTTAGAATTGAGTTCCATTTATTTATTATTTTTATTGTTACTATGTTTATTCGGTTAGCTATTGTTTGTATTTGATCAGTTTTATTATTGTTGTTTGCAAGTTACTCAACTTTTGAACTGTTACTATTAAAATGATGAACTGAAATTAAACATTGTATCGCTGTTTACCATTATTTGTACAATGTTTTACAAATAAACTACTTTTAACTAAACAAATAATCAAATAAAATACTGAATGCAAATAAAAACTGATGAATTCTCATTTTTAAAAGTATGTCACATTTGCAATGAATTGGTTGGGCAGCTTTACAGCATTATGACATGGGTACAGTAGGAATAAAAAAGCTTCTTGTGTTTATGAGCTAATTGTGGCAAATAGGACATACTTATGGATGTTAATAATAATGAATATTTGAGTGGACAAGTAAAGAAAATCGCGGTTTTTCAGTCTCTAGATTTGATGTGGAAACGGAAAAAGCAAAAAGTAGACCAACTGTAACAACTGTTTTGTATGTGGCCCGCCAAACTTGATTTTCAAAACATGGAGTTTCACAATGTCAACACAAGGTGACAGCACTAGATTTATTTATTTTTTTACCAGATGTAGGCATGTAGCAGTAAAACGCAGCAATAACAATTTGATAACACATGCGCTTTACCGCGCAAGAATTCATAAACGCACAAAAAGCGAAAAAAGCCCCACTTGTGAACCGCGCCGGCGCCATTATTAGCTCTGCCTAAAGAGAGATCAGCGTGAGCTCACGCGACCACTAAACAGGGCTGTGAGTGCGGCAGAAATGTAGGATATTCATACCGAATTTTATTATATTGTTAATGTGGACATATACAGGGGTTTGACAATGAAACTGAAACACTGGCCAATATAGTGTTGGAGGTTTCATGGCTTTATTTGCGCAGCCTGGTGGCCAATCTTCACTTATTACACATTCCACCAGTAAGAGCAAAGTGTGAAGGTTGACTATGTGCACCCGATGGTTCAGACATTGTACCCTAAAGGTGGTGCCATGTATAAGGATCATAATGCACAAATACACACTAGAGTTGTGACGTTCGCGGCTCATAAACATGAACGATGGGAGCCGAGTCGGGGCTTGGGGGAGCCGTTCTTTCTGTCGTTCTTTTTTTCCTATGCGTGTTTCACACAGATGCACACAAATTAGCTCCTCCGCGAGACAGAACAGTTATAGGGTACTGCCTAACAGCATGATGATAGTTGTGCACGCATCCTTCACGTGAGTACATTGCATTTTGTTCATTTAAAACGTGAAGGGGCTGATCTCCTATTTGCAAAGTTTACAGTAGTTATAGTAGTAATAGTGGACTGTATGTAGACATTTCCATTTTATTTATTCTAATTTTATCTACAGTATATATTTAAAACTTTAAATATTTTTTGTTTTCTATCAAAATGTTCTTGTGTGATAACAATGTTCTTGTGTGGAAGTGTTTGTAGTAAAAGCTGTTTTGCACAGAAATTCATTGCAGCCGGCTTTGTTTTTGATGTTTATTTGTGAGTAGGTATTGTATGAATAACATAAGTCAACGTAGCTTTACACATACACACACTTTGTACTAAAGGTAAATCCAAAATAGTGATGTCACTGTCTAAGCAGAGGGATGTTGTGCAACCCTGTGGAATATAGTCCACACATGACAAATGAGGTAATAATCAATATTTCAGAATAATGCAAACTCAGATATTGGTGTGTGATATCAGAGTTTTAATTATTTGACTACAAATCTCACCTCATCATTCCTCCCAGTGATTATTTCCAGGATAAACTGAGATGCCCCCAAGCTGGCTTCTTAAAACTGACTAAATATTTAAAAAGAGCCAAAAGAGCCGTTCTTTTGAACGGCTCTTTGAAAGGAACGGATCGCCAAGATCCGGATCCCCTCAAAGAGCCATAAATCCCATCACTAATACACACAGCAAGACTGGTGACAGAGAGGTTTGATGAACATGAAAGTAAAGTTGAACATCTCCAATGGCCTGCACAGTCACCAGATCTGAATATTATTGAGGCACTTTGGGATGTTTTGGAGGAGCGAGTCAGGAAACGTTTTCCTACACCCGATTCACATAGTGACCTGGCCACTGTTCTATAAAAGGAATGGCTCAAAATCCCTCTGGCTACTGTGCATGACATGTATTTGTCAATCCCAAGACAAAATGATGCTGAATTGGCCACAAAAGGAGGCCCAACACCGTACTAATTGTGGTCTAAAAACAAGTGTTTCAGTTTCATTGTCCAACC
Organism: Cirrhinus molitorella; assembly: GCA_033026305.1. Classification (NCBI taxonomy): domain Eukaryota; kingdom Metazoa; phylum Chordata; class Actinopteri; order Cypriniformes; family Cyprinidae; genus Cirrhinus; species Cirrhinus molitorella. The sequence continues at coordinate 15,731,728 of CM065134.1, forward strand.
CCTGCACACTACCAGTCAAAAATTTTGAACAGTCAGATTTTTTTTTAAGCCTGCATTTATTTGATCCAAAATGCAGCAAAAGCAGTAATACTGTAAATATTTTTACTACTTAAAATAACTGCTTTCCATTTGAATATATTTTAAAATGTAATTTATTCCTGTGATCAAAGCTGAATTTTCAGCATCATTACTTCAGTCTTTAGTGTCACATGATCCTTCAGAAATCATTCTGATTTGCTGCTCAAGAAACATGTTTATCATTATTATCAATATTTAAAACAGCTGAGTACAATTTTTCAGGATTCTTTGGTGAATAGAAAGATACAAAGATCAGCATTTACCTGAAATAAAAAGCTGAACATTATACACGCACTATACCCTTCAAAAGCTTTGTCAGTATAATTTGTTTGTTTGTTTGTTTCGGGAAGTAAATCATAGAAATAATGCTTTTATTTAGCAAGGATGCTTTAAATTGATCAAAAGTGATGATGAAGATATTTATAATGTTACAAAAGATTTCTATTTCAGATAAATGATGTTCTTCTGAACTTTCTATTCATCAAAGAAACCTAAAAAAAATATAATCAGCTGTTTTCAACATAATAATAATGATAAATGTTTTTTGAGCAGCAAATCAGAATCTGAAGCATCATGTGACTGGAGTAATGAAGCTAAAAATGCAGCTTTGAAATGACATAATTGACATTTTAAAATATATTAAAATGGAAAACAGCTATTTTAAATAGTAAACGTTTTTAGAAATGTTACTGTTTTTGCTGTATGTCAACTTAATATACTATATCCAGCTTGGACACCCCTATATTTGTGTGACATCTGTGCTTTCTCACTCTGACACACACTTATCTATACAGTCTGTAGAGAATAAACAAATTCTAAAACACAATGTTAGAAGCTTTCTAATACATAGTGAATGAGTGCAGGACTATATTCCAATTACGGTTGTGCGTAAACTAAAAGTCAACAAAAAAATAAACACAGGACAAAATGGTCCCAGCTGTTCTTCACAAAAATCAATGAGCCCACAACTTCAACATCACTTCCCACAATATAATTCTGTAACCATTTAGCCTTAATGGAACTTACCAAAAACACTTATATCTTGCCTCAAAGCAATTATACTAAATTATCCAGTTATCGTAATGCGTAATGCATTTTTATCAAAGGCCAAAGATTCAGGCAACGCCCCTTCAGGCAAATGATTTTTGGCAGCATATTCAAATAGTATAGGCCCTACTGATAACACAATAAGATTGTGTGTAAAATCACATACCTGATGATCTGCTAGAGTTGGTGTGTACAGCATGCTATCGTTTTTCTGTCACAAGAGAAACCACACCTTAAACAGAAGCAGAGTAAGAACAGACTCTACATTTTTTTTCTGAAGTAAAAACAGTACTAAATCATGTAGTACCACTTTGCTCAGCTCCTCTAAGATCATTTTCACCATCTCCACACTCTCTCTGCTGCATTCTGATTGACACTTGATCTGTCTCTGTCTTGTCAACATGATCATCAGATACAGAAATAATGAAGTAAAACGCATGGAACAGTGGAGTAAATCTGTCCTCATATCAAATATCCAGCTCTCCCTCACCAACATCTGTCATCAGGCCTAGGAAGAGATGGGACACTTGTCCAAGTGGCTACATTTCCTCCTCTCTAGGGTTTGGCTTTTATTTGTTGATACATAATATAAAGCACATGGCTGAAGTCACGTTCTGCCTCTAATCTAAAGAAACAAGACAGGAAAGAAAAAAAAAAAAAGATTATTAGATTTAATGTTTTTTTAATGCTAATTTAATTTTCAAAACTATTTTATTTAATAAAACATTGGGTTAATAGATACTTAGAGAGACTGCGGTAGTTAAACAGTAGCACCGACCTACCTCATCAAACATTCCTGGAGGGAATAATAGTTAAATACGTCTGCACACAGAATTCCATATTCACGCAGAAACATTATGCAGAATACGTCAGTGTGTTTTCATCTGCCACAACTCCAATGGAAAAAAAACAAGACCAAAACACTTATAAACCACTGATATCCGAGTCTCCGTCCACTTTCTGCTAAAAAAAAAGACATCAATAACTGTAAACGTCTTTATGAGCACCACAGCGCAGTACAGCCACGACCGAGCGTGTGGACTGCAGTCGAGTATCTTTATACCGCCGCGTGATTGGGCTGGACTGTGATGCCCTTGTGAGTCATAGAGAGACACTGGAGGAGCTGTCGAAACTGAAAGTGAGTTATGTCGACTTGATAAATGTTTAACAAATGCATAGATGGTATAGTTTTAATGTAGGCTATTTGGTAAAAACGCGATTACATACGCCAAGAATACACGTCATATATGCCGTAGTGTGAAATCTTACTGCTAATCCTCTAGACTGTAAACAGATAACTACACTAAAACAAAGTTGTTCTGCCTTTGTTAAATATATTTATCTATTCGTGTTTCTTTAATTTGCGTCTGTTCCATGATTAAATCATGCTGTGAATCACGATGAACTAGCCTACTTCCTTTACCATTTAGAAAAATCTGACCTTTCCTTCAGGCCTTAGGCTATGCTTTGTCTTTTCTGCCCTCGCGACATACCCACGCAAAATCTACCATGATGTCGCTAGTTCCCAGAAAAAGCGATTTGTTTTTACTAAAAATAAAGTTGTGGTAACACAGTGGCTCAATCACTATGCAGGTTTTATTTAGGTACAAATAACAGAGAGCACATTTTCCATACAGTGTTACAATCATGGATTTTTTTTGTTTTATTTTTTTTTTGCCAGTAAGTACAGAGAGCAGGTATGAACTAGTTTTCTTTGCACCATTTTTAAAGTCCTTAGGTAAACAAATCTTACAAAATACCTTTAATTGGCTTAAGCATTCATTGACTGTGGCAATCTTTAGAAATCAACAATGTATTACATTAAAAATACACTAAGAATTAAAACAAAATCAGGAGTCCATCAACAACCTTGTGTAAAATGGAAAGCTTTTTCATTGTATACAGCAAACATTTTTATTAATGAAAAATACCAGATCAGATGTTTTAGCATTTAAATCAACAATAATCAAAGCAGTGATTTGTTCCCTTGTTACTAACCAAATTTGTATAGAACACTAGCAATAAAAATGTATTTCAACATACACAAGAATGTTTTGTCTGAAACACGCTATTTTCCAGACACGTCTGGACCACATTCGAGAAAAATGTGCAAAACGAAGAAACAAGAGTTAAGTGCCAGAAAACAACTACTTCATAAATAAGTTCTTTATATATCACAGCCAACTGAAAGCCTTTAGTAAAAGAGGCTTTAGTTCAATTACATATAATACATTTGCATATTACGAAGTCTTAAAAGCAATAAAATAAACACTGCCAAATATAACAAAGCAGTCTTTTCTTGATGTTTTACTGGTATCTTGGCCAGGAAGTAGGGTTGAGGCTTAAAAAAATTAAAAACACTGACCATAGCATCAACTGGCTGACACCCGTATTGTATAGTCCATGAATTTTGTTTCATCAGTGGAGTGAACATGAATCTTTAAGCTCCTCTGCTACATGCTAAAGTGCCAGATAAAGTGTCTTTGAACAACGAGGCACCATACTAGAGCACACCACTTAAAGCCTTTTGCAGTTCTGCAGTGAGAAGTTGCAGTTGTTGATGCTGACCCTCCTCCTGCTCTGGCTGTCTGCCACAGGGGACAGTGTCTGAGTCAGGCTGACTTGTGCATTGCTAAAGGATGCAATTCTCCCGCTCCCAGCAATCTGCAAGTTGACGGTGGTAGCATAACTGGTTTTTAATGTCGTTTTGGACCCTTGATTAGGAACACTATCTTCTGTTTTGCCCTCAATTCGGCACTGGATGGGACTCTCTCTCATATTCATATCTGGGTTAGCTGGAGCGACATAGGGACAGATCAGAGTGCTCCGACAAGTAGATTCTGCAACCTCTATGTCATCTTGCTCTGTCTCAGTTTCAGTATTGGGCTCTGTGTTGTATTTAGCCAACATATCATGTACATCCGGCCAGGCAATGCTTGTGAAATGTTTTCCGCTATGACTATTCGATGTTAGTCTGACAGGTGAAAGAGGACCAGGGCTGATAGAAGATGGGCTGCCACTGTATGAACCCCCACGAGGACTTATTAACCCCAATTCTGAACCCACTGACCACCGTCCACTTTCTGCCCAAGATCTGCGTTCGTATCTAGTTGGACTGGGTGGTCTATCGCCTAGAGCGACAAAGGGCAAACTGGTTCCTCGTAGTCGCCTCTGGCTCTGAGAGTTGGTTGCTGAACATGAAGACGTTGCCATTGGGGTAGGAGAGATGATTCTGGGTCCTCTCTGTGTAGAGTTTGTTTCCACTTTTGTTGGAGAAGATGCATTTGTTAATGAGGGATTCCTTGGCTGTGGATTAGCAAAGCCCCATATACTTGCAGGAATGCCAATAGGGGGTGGAGAGGTGATTCTGGGGCTCTCACAAGGAGACAGTGAACAAGATGATGTTGATCTTGAGATCTCCAAAGATAGAGGGGTAAAAAAGCCACCTTGTCTGGGGGCTCTGGGATTTGGTGGCTTTGATACCAGATGACTGGAGTGGTTCAGAGCAGGTGGAGGAGAGCAGATTCGGGTGACTGGAGATGGGCAAATGGAAGGGGACTGTACACGAGAGCTAGGTTCAGAAGACGGAAAGGGACGAGCCACCCTGTTGTGCAAGGTTGTTCTCTGAGAATCATGGAAATGAGGGAGCCCACCCACATTTGAGTGTGGTGCTTTTTTGTGGTTAGTGGCCCACCCGTTATTACTCAAACTGTTGTTATTGTTATTATTACCATTTAAACTGGTGTAAGAAGGCTGTTCAAGAGCAGCAGAGCTGAGGCTGTTAGCAGATGGAGCTGAATGGAGGCTAACTGGAGGTGCAGGGGATACTGACCGTTGACTACGGTAAGGAGGAGGGGACGGAACAGTTGCTGGACTAGTTCGCAGACTGTTCGATCTGAACAGGGATGGACAAGACCTTAGGGGTTGACTCCCTACTCCGGTGCTGGATGTACTCCTAAAACCTGACTCTGCACTTGAGTCCAAGGTGATAGGTTTAGGTGAGGGTGACCTTAGCCTTACAGAAGATGTGGGCAGAGGAGAGGAGCTTACCGGTGGGGAAGCAGACTGAAAATTTGCACCTCTCTTGGCCATGGTTTGAGAAATTGTCTGACTGATACAAGAGGCAGCAAGAGACTTTGTAAGAGCTGAGGCTGTTGAGGACAGTCTGGAGTTCTGGGCACCTCTTATTGGAGAGGGTGATCGCATTCGCAGGTTTGGGCTAAAGGCAGACGGTGGTTTTGCATCTAATGGACGTCCACAGCCAAAAGGAATGTTTGAAGGCTTATCAATAAGAGTCTGGGAAAAAGATTGTCTGTGAGGAGAAAGGTCAGAAGCCGAAGTATCCTGAATCTGCTCCTTGGTCCGCAGTGAAGTATGTGGCGCTCTGAAAGGTAAGACAGATAAAATAAAATAAAATCAAATACTTACACTGCTGTAATATAAAGTACAAAGGCATAACCCAGGGATCCTCAAAATTTTGCTCACAAGATCCATTTTCCTGCAGAGTTTAGCTCCAACATTGATAAAACTTACCTACTTGTGATTTTCTAAAGATCCTGAAGCAGGGGTGACTAAACTCAGTCCTGGAGAGTCAGTGTCCTGCAAATTTTAGCTCCAACTTGCCTCAACACACCTGCAGGGAAGTTTCTAGTATGCCTAGTGAGAGCTTGATTAGCTGGTTCAGGTGTGTTAAATTGGGGTTGGAGCTAGACTCTGCAGGACATCAGCCCTCCAGGTCCCCTGCTTGAAGACACTGATTAGCATGCTCAGGTGTGTTTGAATAAGGTTAAAGCTAAACTCTGCAGGAAAATGGATCTCACAAGCCAGATTTGGTACACCAAGGGTGCCCAAACGCAGTTCTGGAGGACCAGTGTCATGCAGAGTTTAGCTCCAACCAGATAATCAAGCTCTCACTAGGCATAATAGAAACTTCCCTGCAGGTGTGTTGAGATAAGTTGGAGCTAAAATGTGTAGGATGCGGCCATCCAGGACAGAGTTTGGGCACCCCTGGGATTCACCCTATAACAGGGTTTCTCAAATCTTACCCTGGAGGGCTAGTGCACTGCAGAGTTTGGCTCCAACCCTGATCCAACTCGCCTACCTGTGATTTGCAAATGATCTTGAAGATATTGATTAGCATGCTAAAGTGTGATTAGGGTTAGAGCTAAACTCTGCAAAAAAGTGGATCTCATGGGCCAGATTTAAGGATCCCTGCCCTGTAACTACAGCTTGTGGCATGCTTAGCAGACTACCTTTGAGCGACTGGAGATGATGGATTCCAACTGGTGTAAGGACTTCTCTTTCCTGTGGTGGAGAGTAGATTGAAAGGTCTTTGGCTAGTAAACCTTGGAAGCTCATCCAAAGGAAGTCCACCTACAGGTGATGTAGAGGGTGGACTCAGAGTCTTCGAGTTACTGCTCAGGTCTTCTTTGGATTTAACATCGGGTGGACTAGACTTGCCGCATGAACCAAGCAGAGGCGTCAGTTGTGTAGAGCAAGTTGTATCCTCTTGCAACTGCACTAAAGGGTAGGAATGCTCTGATTCTTCAAAGATGACTACAGTGTCCAGAACACAGTTTTTCACAGAGGCTGCTGACTGTATTGGTGGACATAGTTCACTAACAGAGGACAATAAAGGTGTTGTTTCCTCCATGCTTGTGGTTTCACTATAGGCCTGGGCCTGCTTGGAATTCAAATATCCTGTATGTATTTCATTTTGTTTATCATCTATGGACAATATGGTTTCACAGTGTTGTACAGTTTGGTCCATTTTCTCCTCTACAATGTGAGTCTCCTCTTCTAAATCTTTAATGATTAGTGGGTCAATAATAAGTTCAGTACTTGGACCAGAATTGCTCACAAAAGCAGTGTTCTCTTCTTGAAATATTGGTCCTTCTTCAGTACTTGATCCAGCTAGGTTGGATGGCATTTCTGGCTCAGCCTGGAGTTGAGTTTCAGAGGAAGTTGAAAGTGTCAAGGATTGATCTCCCTCTTGTACTTTAGACTCACATTTTTCTAAAGAGCTTTCTCTATGGCCTGATATCACAGAGACCTGTGATTCCATAACAGTTGTTAATGTTTGAACCGAAGTAGCAGATGAAAAATACAATAACTCAGATCCATTTGTTGAGATCTCATCTGGGGGCCCAATGAGATTACAATCATTTTCTTGGTGATATGTTGCAGACAGCTTCTCCCTTAAAATGATGTGACCAAAAGGCTCAGTAGATGTTGATATCGAAGATTCTTCTGCAATAAAACAATAGGCAACATTTTATTAAACTTAAATTTAAAATGATGTGTAAAATAATATCATGCAAGATCATGATTGAATTATATATGGATTAGGAACTCACCCGTGGGCTGATTTAGTATTCTTACATCCCCCTGGTGCAGCTGTACTTGCCGAGACTTGGGTGATGTGCTTCCTTTTCCCTCCACTGACCATGCACCCCTACTCACTCGTGTTTTCTTCTGGTGTAGTGGTACTTTCATGCTGCTTGCTTTTGCTGTGTACATGCGTGCAAGCATTTGCACTTTATTAAGAATCTTTTCTGAATTGTCCACCAAACATTGATTAACTGGTCCACCCTCAAAAAATCCTAAATCTGGTACCTCCTCCATTCCTTCGTAAAGGGTACGGCTACACGTTACCACCTTGCCATGACGAGACCATCGGCCAACTTTAATCTGACTGGGAAGACTATCCAGGTTTCCATTAGAGGACATCCTAGCTCTTGTTCTACTTTCATATTGAAGAGATGTATCTGCTATTTCGGTCATTTGCAGATTAGATGTGTCTGGATCGCACTGTGAACATTCAAGTTTATGCTGCACCTGGGATGTTGTGCAATTTAGGGATGTTTCATTTTCCTCAGAAGCATCTGTATTTTCACCACAGCTCTTTTTTTTTGGGAAAGAGACTTTCAGATCTTGGCCAGTTCTTTCTTTCTCCTTCCAGAGTTCCACACAGGGGTTGAACTCACAAACGTCTTCATTCTTTTTATCTGCAGGCTTGCTGTTTAATAATCGTTTTTGTTCTTGCATAACATCTAAATGTGCAAGAGGAATTGCTGTATCAGCAGATTCTTCATGGTTTACATTCTGGTCTGATGTTGGGAGTAATGAAGATGCTGTGTTGGTTTCGACACAGTCTGAAGGGCCACTCTCAGACTCAATTTGACTGTCTTGGCGAACACAAACATTGAATCGAGACACAGAATCCTTCACTAATCCAGCAGGAATATGAGAAAAGCTGTTTCTTCGGGCTGTCTGACCCTCCTCGACACCTGCCTCTGCTGCCTCATAATAGCTGCGTATCTTCTCAATAATCTGCTTGTCACTTTTGGTCAGTTTTTGCTCAGATTCTACTTTGGGAACAGGAGAGCTGTCAGTTGTTTTTACTGTAGTAGCAATGTGAGCGCAAGCAGACTTCGCCTCACACACTGTGTCATCAATGGTTTTGTCCAAATGATCAGATAGATGAGATTCTTCATTTTTACTAACAGAGTCCTCTGCGTCTTTTCCCCCCTTTTCACATGTGGTCTTGACCATTTCTGCTTTGGATGATTCACTATCTGTCTCTGGAAATGTCAACTCTTCTGATTGATTCACTTCTTTAGAGGTGTACAATATTGATGATGGCAATGCTTTCAAAAGCTCCTCTGGTTGAGCAACATTCGCTTCACTGCATGGACAGCTGCCCTCATCTTTGTCTAACCCATCTACCAGTGTTTCTTCTGGCTCTGATCTTACAGCATTGTTGGTCTGGTGTTCATTTTTATCCACACATGGCTGGAATTCCGAGAACTCTGGAGTCATCTGGCAGAACGGAAAAAAAAAAATAAAATAAATAAAAATATATTTTCTTTTAACTAGAAGCTTACGTTAATAGCATTTTTGCTACAAAATCACTGATGTCAATGTGTACATATTGTTTGAGGTATCAAAATGTGCTATATTGTGCTATATGTACCACTTCAGATGTTAACTCTGCCATGCCTTGTCGAGCACGGCTCTCGTTAATGAACTGCATGATTTCCTCAGTAATGGACAGTGTTGGTGGTGGAGGGAGTGGGGTCATGTCGTCCTCGTCCTGGCATAAAGCCAGATCATCACGGCCAGATTCAACTTCAATGACAGAGGATGCCAGAGTACTGGTACTGCCTGAAGACCCCATGCTGTCAGCCTGTGGGCACAACTCCCCTTCACTGCCAGCCTGAAAACCCATTAAATGGACAAAAGCACAGATATACTAAAATGTATATACAGAAATTGGCCCTTTGAATAACATTTTATCACAGCTGTGATACCAAAAGTGTAAACAAAGCCTTTTGCTACAAGGTTACATTATGTTGCAAAAAATATATAATTAAAGGGGTCTTGACATGAGAAATCAAATTTGCCTTGATCTTTTGGCATATACGAGGAAACGGAAATGGTCTTTTTTTTATCATGTTTTATTAAGTCAAAACACTCATGCAAAGGCACTGATACTGTTTCCTATGCAATGATGTTAGCCAATAATAACAGTGGCAGATTACTGACTGAAGTCTTAAAGGAGAAGTTCACTTTCAGAACAGTTTTCAGATCATTTACTCATCCCCTTGTCAGCCAAGATGTTCATGTCTTTCTTTCTTCAGTCGTAAAACATTTCAGGATTTCTTTCCATATAGTGGACCTCGATGGTGCCCATTAGTTTGATCTTAGAAAATGCTGTTTAAAAGCAGCTTCAAAGGGCTCTAAATGATCCCAGCCGAGGAAGAAGGGACTTGATTTTTGGAATACACAGAGTACATGCTTTTTTTTTTTTAAGAAAATAACCAATAATTTTGCTTGATAAAACTGGGGCTGGGATCGTTTAGAGCCCTTAGAAGCTGCATTTAAACTGCATTTTGGAAGTTCAAACTCACGGGCACCACAGAAGTCCACTATATGGAGAGAAATCCTGAAATGTTTTCTCCAAAAAACATCATTTCTTTATGACTGAAGAAAGAAAGACAAGAATATCTTTTTATTCTGGAGGTGAGCTTCTCCTTTAAAGGACCCCACATATTTATGTTTTTTTTTTTGTTGCAAAAAATAACTTTTTACTAGCATAATAAGTAAACCTAAAGGTCATGTCATGTCCCCTTTTAAGGCTGTATGATATATGTTTAATGGAAAAAAAAAATGTTTCACACCTTTAAAGAACCTGGATTCCACGAACAGTGAAGCCATGGCAGATCATAAAAAGAAAAACGGAAACAAAAATGATTTAACTTTTTTACTTTTAAAAGACTATTCCATTCATTAAGTCTATATCCCTGTTCATTTATGTTTACTTTTTCACACTCAAATTCAAAGCAACATCATCACTGATCAAACAACAACAAGATAACAGAATTATAGAAAGTGAAAGAACTTAAGTCTTACTCACCACTTTGCTGGAAGACAGCTTCGATGTCTTTGGCAGGCGCTTGAGGCACATAAAGATTAGATTTTAGATTTTACAAACTCTATACTCCAAAGTACAAAAGTACAAGAACATTAGTTTGGTGGCAGTATCAATATAACTTAAATAAAAATAAAAAAATAGCATTTTGTAGCTGTGTATATATGTTAATTCAAACTATTTTTAGAATTTTATCATTTTACACCTGTTTTAAATATCTGAGGTTAGATTATATTCACCAGATTGTCTCCTCCCACGCTTGTATGGCAGGTTACCCTCTAAGAGGAGTGGAAGGCTTTTTTTGGCTTTCTCAGGGGTGTAGATGAACTCTGGTGGCTCTGTCAGGAGTAATGAAAGTTAACTTTTATGAGCATTTGAAATTTGAAGTGCGGTTTGGCACTTATAAAGCAATTCTAATGAACGCTACGTGTCAGACCTGATTGCCTTCTTCCTCTGTGGTAGTTATGAACATCATCCAGTCGTGGTGAAGGCATTGGTTTTCTTATTGGCTCCTGATCAAACTGTGGGGCTAAGTATAGTGAAAAAAAATAAACAATAAAAATGAATAATGCACATCAAGTCACGCTCATTGCCGCAAGCAACAGTTCAAAATGATAAGAATGCAAAGAATACTTACACTGACAGAAGTTGTCACCAAGAACCTGCCTTGCCTGGAAAAACATGTTATAAATAGATATTTAGCCTTCTGGTGTCCTTCTGTGAACTATGTACGGCTGAACTAATGAGTGAGTCCACATCTCAAAATGTTGGTCAGTTTATCCTTGACATGATGCATAAAACTCACTTTTTGGGGTAGGGATGCAGGATGGTTTTCGACTATCATCCTTTTGAGGTAATGTAGCCACAGCCGCTTCTCCTCCTGGTTTTTAGCCTACAACGTAGCATAATAAGGTTGTTTACATGTTAAAAAGTCTCTTTTCCGTATTTTTTTAATAGTTTCAGTAAGTTACAGTAGTTTCTTACCTGAACAATGTGTTGCTGTTTTGGGATCGTTTGGTCAGAAACCTTAAAACATAGGGGATCCTTCATGTTTTCCACTAAGAGCAGATTACAGCACTTGAAAGATGAGAGGGAGAAAGAGGAAAACATAAGACTGAATGACTTAAGCTAAATGCTACACTCCTACTCTAAATATTCTGTAAATTTAGACGGCAAGTTGAAATATGATGACAGATGATAATGACTTACAAAAATGTGAGTGCTGTATATGAAATGATCCAGCCTCTTCTTGGCAATGAGAAGCATTTTGTCAAAAAGAAAGAATGCTCTTTCCTTTTTCACACGCTGAACCCGGAAGGAACCTTCAAGTACCAGTTCTCCAAAACCGCAGAGATCAGGCCCAGTCCAGTTCAGCAACAAGCTCTCAATCTCCTATAAAAAAGACGACATTTACAACAAAATTAAAGCGTTCACCCAAAAATTACATTAATTGCTCAACCTCATGTAGTTCCAAACAGCCCTGCAAGACTTGGTTCATCTTCAGAACACAAATTAAGATATGTTTGATGAAATCTGAGAGTTGTCTGACCCTGCATAAACAGCAACACGAAGCCCAGAAAGGTGGTAATAACATTGCTAAAATAGTCCATGTGACATCAGTGGTTTAGCAATGTTATGAAGCTACCAGAATACTTTTTGTGTGCAAAATTTTTTTTCTCTTCACTTTATGGTTAAACCATATGAATGAACTATTTTATCAATGTCCTAACTTCCTATCTGGGCCTTGAATATGTCTATGCAGGGTCAAAAGGTTCTTGGATTTCATCAAAAATGTCTTCATTTGTCTTCCAAAGATGACCGAAGGACTTACAAGTGTGAATAATTAATGACAGAATTTTCATTTTTGGCTGAATTATACCTTTAAATACAGTAAAAGAGTTGCAGAAAATTTGTTTCAGTAAAAGGTCATTGTGAGCATTAATGACTTGGTTACCTGCAGTCTGACAGCATGTTCCTGTTTCCTCTTCATGTCATTGATGTACCAGGCAACTGCTGTCATGGTTATAATGGCATCTTCCACCACTTCATACCCAGGATCACTTTTATCGAAATGCTTGGATAGTTCCTACCACAGGGGGGCGACAACATATCAGCTATAAAGTCTGACCAGAGTTACACGTCTGTTTTAAAGTTTACTAGCATGGCCCCATTTGCCCCTGCTAGCAGATGCCATAGCTACACCATCTTCCAGCAAAAACATATCATCCTGGACAGGATCAGATCTAAAATCAGGCACTACTTTCAAAACATTGTACTCCACTGACCTGCAGCAGCAGGTGGTATTTAAGAATCCTTTGCACCGGTTTCAGCAGGTAAGTCTCCAGAGGCAATGAGTGACACAAAGTGGCCTGCCTTTCCTGGAAGAAACGCACCAGGCTCTCGTTCTTCATGCAGTCCCGTAGGACTGTTACAGAGCTGGACGGAAACAGAGAGGAAGACATTTAAGCAGGGTGGTCTACTGGGAGACTCATCAGTTTGGCAGCTTCGCCTGACAGCACTTCATCTTATCCTAAGGCCTGTGTTAATGCATTCAGCTGATGCTGGTGTTAACCTACAAATGTCTATTCTCACATACAGTCTCAATGTTAAATACAACTCAGAAGTGTTTTTTTTTTTTTATTATTATTGCTGTAACTTATGCCACCATTAGATGCATATATGAGTACTGCCTTGCAAAATATGTATAATGCATATTATTTTAAGAATCTGAGTAAATGCGAAGAATTGCATTAATATGCAACAGCTAATTCTCTAAAGGTGGATCAGAATCAGCTCTAGCAGAACATCTGCTGCTGCTGCCGTACCAGAGGCCCATGGGAATACTAAGAGAGGGGCTGAAAAGTATTTCCAAGTAGTCATCACCCAAGCATGTTTGCCTCTGATATGTCTAATTTTTCTACTAGACATATAGCTAACAGACTAATTAAAACCACATGACATTCATCAGAAGTATCGTACATGACTATACATCACTGTGGTTGACATTTACATCACATGATTCTGATTATGGCGTCCACAAAAATGCCACATACTTTTATCATTATGCAACAGAGTTTTCAGGGATACATGTGGGGATAACTGTTTTGGCAGTTCGAAATCTTATGTATATAGTTAAAATACAGTTGAAGTCAAAAGTTTACATACACCTGTATGTAATTATACACCTAAATGTTAATTATTTTAGCAAAATAAGTGGCAACATACAAAATGCATGTTATTTTTTATTTAGTACTGTCTTGAATAAGATATTTCACATAAAAGACATTTACATATAGTCTACATAAGAAAATAATAGCTGAATTTATAAAAATGACCCTGTTAAAAAGTTTACATATATTTGATTCTTAATACTGTGTTGTTACCTGAATTATCCGCAGCTGTATTTGAACCCTTTTCAACAATGACTGTATGATTTTAAGATCCATCTTTTCACACTGAGGACAACTGAGGGACTCATATGCAGCTATTACAGAAGGTTCAAATGCTCACTGATGCTTCAGAAGGAAACATGATGCATTATTAGCCAGGGATGAAAACTTTTTGAATTTGAAGATCAGGGTAAATTTAATTTATTTTGTCCTCTGGGAAACATGTAAGTAGCTTCTGAAGGGCAGTACTAAATTAAAAAAATAATAATAATAATATTTAGGAAAAATAAGAAAAATGCACATATCTTCACTGTGTTCAAAAGTTTACACAGTGAGCATTCGAACCTTCTGTAATAGTTGCATATTAGTCCCTGTGTTAAAATTAGTCTTAAAATCATACAGCAAAGGGTTAATATACACAAAAATGCTGAAAAAAAAACAATGAATTTGTGGCATCTGAAGGATTTTTCTGAAGAACAGCTGGCAGCTGTACCAAAATGACTTGGGGCCATTAAGATTTTTACAGTGCTCTTAAAAGAAGTCTCTTACGCTCAACAAGGCTGTATTTATTTGATCAGAAATGAAGTAAAAACATCAATACTGTGTAATTTGTAAACTGTGTAAAATTTTCAGCATCATTACTCCAGCTTTAAAGTATTAGTTCACTTCCAGAATAAAAATGTTCATGACAATTTACTCAACCCATGTCATCCAAGATGTTCATGTCTTTCTTTCTTCAGTCGAAAGGAGGAAAACATTCCAGGATTTTTCTCCATATAGTGGACTTCAATGGTGCTCAACGGGTTGAAGGTCCAAATTGCAGCTTCTAAGGGCTCTACACGATCCCAGCCGAAAAATAAGAGTCTTAACTAGCAAAATGATTTTCTAAAGAAATTACAATTATATATACTTTTTTAAACCACAAATGCTGATCTTGCACTAGCTCTGAGATGTGCATTTTCATGCATTACACAATCACGTTGAAAAAAAAAAAATCACTTTCTTCATCTGTGCATTTTGATTCAGAAAGGTAGGGTAGGGTGAAAAACTCCATCTCTTTTTCTCCTTCAGCTTCAAAATCGCCCAACGTTGTTGTTTGACCTTATTTTGTAAGGCATTTGATTTTCTTTGCATGTTCGCTTTGTAAACACTGGGTTGTTACTTTTGTGTGTGTGATTACGTTATTGTGTGAGGTTGAGCTACTGCAAGACGAGCATTTGTGGTTAAAAAGTAAACAAATTTTATTATTTAAAAAAATTTAAATTTTATTTTTCTACAAAAATTACCAATTGTTTTACTACATAAGACCCTTATTCCTCGGCTGGGATCGTGTAGAGCCCTTTGAAGCTGCATTGAAACTGCAATTTGGAGCTTCAACCCATTGATCCCCGTTGAAGTCCACTATACGAAGAAAAACCTATGAATGTTTTTTTTGTCTCAAAAAATTAATTTCTTTTCAACTGAAGTTCACTGGAAGTGAACTAATCCTTTAAGTGCCATGTGAATCTTTAGAAATCACTCTAATATGCTGATTTGGTACTCAAGAAACATTTCTAATTATTATTGTTAAAAACTGATAAGTTTTTATTTTTTTTCTGAAACACATTGTTAATGTTTACACTGTCGTTTTTGTTCAATTTAACCAATCATTCCTGAATAAAAGTATTAATTTATTCAACCCACATAAAAATCTTACTGACCCCAAACTTTTGAACAATACTTTAGTGATAATATCAGAGGAACAGAAATATTCTTCACTTACTTGGGGTAATTCATGCAGTATATGGTGTAAATGTCAAAAGCTTCACTCTAAAAAATACAAAACCATACATTATTGTTAGAATGACTTCCATTCTATTAACAAAAGTACACTACTAATTATGGACATCGCTTACTGCTCAAGTATACAGGGAGTTCAAGGTTATGAAACCAGACAAAAATATAACAGATGGATAAAAATGGCACAGTCTAGACTGGCATTCACTTGGCAGTTTATGGAAGATTTTTCCACTAAATGTTTGTGTACCAAAAACAGAAGCAGCACCAGAACAAGCCAATCAAGTGAACCCCATCATCTACTTTGGCAATGGCGAGTATACCCAGATGTGACCAGATATGGGCAGCTCAGCCGTTACAGCCACTGAACTACATCTGTATAAGCATGTAAACACATCTAATATGCTTTCTATTTGGAGCTTGATATCTAGTCTAGAGGCACTGCTTGATTTGGAACAAGTTGCAGAGATTATGGGAAAAAAATCTTGACTTTGTGACAGAGAAGGTTAAATTAAGCTAAACCCTCAAAATAACCCACCGGTAATGGCTTAATCGAATGTACTCTCTGCTTTGCAGGCCAGCGCTAATTGATCCTAACAGTGGCCGTTTCAGCATGAGGTAAACATTGGGTTTTAGTGCTTGAGATAGACACACAGCCTCAGGCGATTGAAAGGTAAAGAATGATTTCCTTTTCGAAGCCATGAAACAAATAATTGCAGACAGAACCATGAGCACATTCACCCTCTCAAGCACTCCAAACAATGATGTCCTTGTCTGGTTCCCATCCCAGCCTGGTCTGCTCATTGTTGTGTCATTGCGGTGTGGAGACAAGAACGCCAAAAGTGTCTGCAAATGCACTTAGCTGACGTGTGCATGTGTTAAAAGTTCAACGCTGTTTGCTGATATGTTAAGGTTTTGTTTCACAGAGTCCATCTGTTTCTGGCCCAAACATTTCTGTGTGCTTCTGCCACACTGCCAAGCGATGGCCATAACATTAAAAAAACTGGATTTCCCAGACAACCCTGTTGAAAAAAAAACGTCTTGGTTACGTATGGTAACCCTCGTTCCCTGATGGAGGGAACGGAGACGTTGTGTCGAAGTGACGACTAGGGGGGTCGCTCTTGAGAGCCCGAATACCTCTGACAGCTTTGAGAAAAGGCCAATGAGAATTGGTATGCAGTATTTGCATAGCCCGCTCCGCCCCGGAGATCCGGGCATAAGAGGGGGGGGCTAGGCAACACTCATTGTTCTGATCTGAGGAGCCGAAGCACCCGGCTACACTCAGAGGCGGTCCGAGGTTGTGGCAAGGGGGACACAACGTCTCCGTTCCCTCCATCAGGGAACGAGGGTTACCATACGTAACCAAGACGTTCCCCGTCTGTCGTTCACGTTCGACGTTGTGTCGAAGTGACGACTAGGGGTCCCAGTTGAAAACGCCACAACCAGCGGACCGCGTCACGAGTGCATGGAGTGCAAATATTAACAGGTCTTGCGTGTTAGATAAATGTCACTCACCTCTACGTGACCTTCCAATGCCCAAGAGCTTCAGCCAGCCTTTCCTCACCTTTGGTTGAACATCTTGGAGAACATTGGGCCAGTGTCCGTCCTCCCCGGGGGGGGATGGGCACTACGGAGACCACACCCTGCCCGGAGGGAGGTATTTGTGTGGAGAATACACTTGAGGGCTCGCACTAGGGGAGCACAACAAGGGGACGATCCTGAGGCAGGCTCCGCATGAGGAGAGACTGCTGAGCTCAGGGTCGGAGACAAGTTTTGTCTTAAGGGAAACACCGCATCTCTGGGAGTATAGGTGGAGATACACACATGGGGCCGCATTAGGAGCCACTACATGTGGGGCACCAACCTAATATGAGAGTTCACAAGAGGCAACCTAACCTCATATTAGATTCTGATAGCTAGTTCCTCCGCTGAACATAGCTACGTTGCGGGTGCAACATGATGGAAATTGTCGTTCAGGGTTCACGCCAGGAAACTTACTGAACTGGGGAAGCGTCATCACCCGTGGGGAACGACGCTTCAGCAAGCTTCTACACCGTGTCAGCTTCAGGAGTTACTGGGCTTGCGTTCAGGACTCCCGAAGAGACTGGTTCTACACGCAGATTGTAGAACCTGGCAAACGTGTTAGGTGTAGCCCAACCTGCAGCTCTGCAAATGTCTGTTAAAGAGATCCCGTTCGCCAGCGCAACCGACGCTGCGACGCCCCTGGTGGAGTGGGCGTGCACCCCCAGCGGGCAGGGCACCCCTGTGGCCTGGTAGGCCAAACGAATCGCATCCACAATCCAGTGGGAAATTCTTTGTTTGGAGACAGCTTTCCCCTTCTGCTGTCCTCCAAAACAGACAAAGAGCTGACTCGACCGTCTGAAGCTTTCAG
Organism: Cirrhinus molitorella; assembly: GCA_033026305.1. Lineage (NCBI taxonomy): Eukaryota > Metazoa > Chordata > Actinopteri > Cypriniformes > Cyprinidae > Cirrhinus > Cirrhinus molitorella. The sequence continues at coordinate 15,749,843 of CM065134.1, forward strand.
TACGTTCCAAGTAAATGCTCAGGGCACGGACTGGGCATAACAAGGAGAGGTTGGGGTCGCCTTCCTGAGAAGGGATAGCTTGCAGAGTGACCACCTGGTCCCTGAAGGGAGTGGTGGGCACTTTGGGCACATAACCGGGCCGGGGTCTCAGGATAACGTGAGAGTTAGCCGGCCCGAATTCGAGGCACGAGTCACTGACGGAGAGGGCTTGGAGGTCTCCCACTCTTTTGATCGATGTGAGCGCAGTCAGGAGAGCCGTCTTTTGGGAGAGAGCACTGAGTTCGACTGACTGGAGCGGCTCAAAGGGATCTGACTGTAGGCCCCGGAGGACCACAGACAGATCCCAAGAGGGGACAAGGCGCGGTCTGACGGGGTTCAGCCTGCGTGCACCTTTAAGGAATCGTATAACCAAATTGTGCTTCCCAACCGATCTACCTTCCACCAGGTCGTGGTTAGCGGCAATAGCGGCTACCTGGACCTTAAGTGTTGAAGCAGAAAGGTGTCTATCCAGTCCTCCTTGGAGGAAGGAAAGCACCGTTCGGATGCCACATCTCCGTGGGTTCTCCCCCCGGGAGGAACACCAGTTTGTGAATTTGCGCCATCTGAGGTCGTACAGCCGCCTCGTGGAAGGAGCTCTCGACTGCAACAGAGTGTTTACCACTGCCAGTGGGAGATCTCTGAAATCCTCCTGGTCGCGTCCAGGGACCATACGTGGAGGTTCCAGAGATCTGGGCGCGGGTGCCATATCGTGCCCTTCCCCTGTGAAAGGAGGTCCTTCCTCAGGGGAATGCGCCAGGGAGGAACGGGGGAGAGGAGCACCAGCTCTGAGAACCAAACCCTGTTGGGCCAGTAGGGGGCCACCAGCAGGATCTGTTCTCTGTCCTCCCTGACTTTGCACAGGGTCTGTGCAATTAGGCTCACTGGTGGAAACGCATACTTGAGGAGGCCCTGAGGCCAGCTGTGTGCCAGTGCATCTGTGCCGAGGGGCGCCTCGGACAGACCGTACCACAACTGGCAGTGAGTGTTCTCTATCGAGGCAAACAGGTCGACCTGGGCCTGACCGAAAAGACTCCAGATCAGCTGAACCGTCTGAGGGTGAAGTCTCCACTCGCCCCGAAGCGAAGTCTGTCGGGAGAGCGCGTCCGCTACCCAATTGAGTTCGCCCGGTATGTGGGTGGCTCGTAGAGACTTGACATTGTTTCGACACCAAAGGAGGAGATGGCGGGCTAGCTGTGACATGCGAAAGGAGCGTACACCGCCCTGGTGATTGATGTAGGCTACAGTCGCAGTGCTGTCTGTGCGGACCAGCACGTGTTTGCCCTGAACCAAAGGTCGGAACCTCTTCAGGGCCAAAAACACTGTCAGCAGCTCGAGGCAATTGATATGCCAATGCAGCCGAGGGCCCGACCAGAGCCCTGCAGCTGCTTGCCCATTGCATACGGCGCCCCAGCCTGTGTTGGATGCATCTGTCGTAACCAAAATGCGCCTGGACACTTGTCCTAAGGGCACCCCGGCCCGTAGGAACGAAATGTCTTTCCAAGGACCGAGGGTTTTTAGACATACGGGTGTGACGTGCACCCGGTATGAACCCTGGCGCCATGGCCATCTCGGGACTCGGGAACGCAGCCAGTGTTGTAACGGTCTCATGTGCATCAGGCCCAGCGGCGTGACGGCGGCTGCGGATGCCATGTGACCCAGGAGCCTCTGAAATTGTTTGAGGGGGACCGTCGGGCTGCGTGAGAGCTTCTGGACGCAGCTCAGCACTGACTGTGCACGCTCCGGGGAGAGCCGTGCACTCATGGCAACCGAGTCTAGTTGTATACCGAGAAAAGAGATGCTCCGTACCGGGGCGAGCTTGCTCTTTTCCCAGTTGACCCGAAACCCCAGATGGGCCAGATGGTTGAGAACCACATCCCTGTGTTTGCATACCAACTCCTGAGAGTGTGCTATGACCAGCCAGTCGTCGAGGTAATTGAGAATGCGGATGCCCCTCTCCCGGAGAGGGGCAAGGGCTGCCTCTGCGACTTTCGTAAAGACGCGGGGAGACAGGGAGAGCCCAAATGGAAGGACTTTGTACTGAAATGCTCGACCTTCGAAGGCAAACCGCAGGAAGGGCCTGTGTCTTGGAAGAATCGAGACATGAAAGTACGCGTCTTTCAGGTCTATCGCCACAAACCAATCCTGGAATCTGATGCACGTGAGAATGCGTTTGAGCGTTAGCATTCTGAAGGGGAGCTTGTGAAGGGCCCGATTCAGAATCCTCAGATCCAGGATTGGTCTTAAACCGCCACCTTTCTTGGGTACAATGAAGTAGGGGCTGTAGAACCCTTTCTTCATGTCGGCCGAGGGGACCGGCTCTATCGCGTCCTTCACCAGAAGGGTCGCGATCTCCGCCCGAAGAACCGCAGCATTCTCGTCCCGAACCGCGGTAGAGAAGATGCCGCTGAACTTGGGCGGGTTGCGTGCGAATTGGATAGCATAGCCGAGTCGGATGGTTCTGAGAAGCCAGCGAGAGAGGTTGGGTATCTCGAGCCAAGCTGTAAAACTCTCTGCCAACGGTCTCAGGGGGACCACCGACGTACCTCGGGTGGGTACGGTGTGACTGAGTTGTGGTGAAAGCCCTTTGTTCGGGGGCGTGCTGTCCCGGAGGACACAAGGTGCTTTGATCGCCATAACCGACATACAAGGATCCGTGAGAAGATCGCCTGAGCTCAGGGGATCGACTGACGGATGCGCTTGTTTCTCTGTCAAAGTATGCAGAAGCGCAAGTTTTGCGGTTGAGCATGCTTTGATGTGTTTTGGTGGCTGGGTACCCCGGAGGGACCCAGCCATGGGAGGATCGACCATCGGAACCGACAGACAAGGATCCATCAGAAGATCGCCTGAGCTCAGGGGATCGACTGATGGATGCACTTGATTCGTCAAAGCATGCCGAAGCGCAGGCCCTGCGGTTGAGCATGCTTTGACATGTTTTAGTGGCTGGGTACCCCGGAGGGACGCAGTCACATAGATTTTTTCGCCCAGAGAAGAAAATTGCTCTTTTATTGACCATGTGGTGGCCGTCTGCCGAGAGGCAGACAGCCGGGGTGGAGCCGAAACCCACACTCGTCCCCTCGCCGAGTGTGGATCCAGACAGGTCAGCAGATCTCTCTCCTCCGGGCTGCTCGTTTCAGGAACGCTTCGAAGCCTGACGAGGGTTCTTAGCGGCCTGAGACTGAGCTAACGGCGCCACCTTCTTGCGAGAGCTCGACCGCAAGGCTGGTTTAGGTGCAGGACCAGCCTGTGGCGGGCCCTGAGCCGGTCTGGAAGGCGGTCGTCCTCGGCGTGAAACAGGCGGAGGCTGCTGCCTCGGGGGTGCGGGCCCGGGGGGCGGCGCCCGACGAGGCAAGATGTGTTTGATAGCCTCCGTCTGTTTCTTCACTGCGGAGAACTGCTGTGCAAATTCCTCGACAGTGTCGCCAAAGAGACCAGCCTGAGAAATGGGGGCGTCAAGAAAGCGAACCTTCTCAGCGTCCTTCATTTCCGCCAGATTCAGCCAAAGGTGGCGCTCCTGGACCACCATAGTGGACATCGCCCTCCCCAGAGCCTGCGCCGTGACCTTCGTAGCTCGTAGAGCATAGTCAGTCGCCGAGCGCAGATCCTGCAAAAGCTCTGGTTTGGGAACACCCTCGTGCAACTCGCTAAGAACCTTGGCCTGATAGACCTGCAGGACGGCCATAGCGTGAAGGGCGGACGCAGCTTGTCCAGAAGCAGCATAAGCCTTCCCCACGAGAGCGGAAGAAGCCTTACATGCCCTGGACGGGAGTTTTGGGCGGTCCCGCCAGGTGGCGGCGGTCTGCGGGCAAAGATGCACCGCGATCGCACGCTCCACGGCGGGAACCTCCGTATACCCCTTCGCTGGACCTCCATCGAGGGTGGTGAGAGAGGAAGAACCGCTAAGACGCGTTCTGGCTGAAAAAGGAGCCTTCCACGACTTAGTCAGTTCCTCATGCACTTCCGGGAAGAAAGGAACTGGGGTAGAACGTGGCCGAGAACCACGGTCGTTACCCAGATACCAATCATCCAGCCGTGAGCGCTCAGGATGGGGCGGAGACTTCCACTCAATCCCGATTGCTTTGGCCGCCCGTTCGAGCATGGCCGCCATTTCCGCGTCTGCTACTGACTGAGAACCCGCCCCCGCAGCGGGTGCCTCAGATAGCGCGTCTGCTTCAGATGGCTGCCCACTCTCCGATGCTGCAGACACTTCTTCCTCCCCCGCAGGAGCCCCGAATAACCAATCCAACCCGTACTGAGACGAGTTTTCAAAGTCATCCGAAAGCTCGACCGGCAGACACACAGAGCGCGAGGGACGCGGGGAATTACCCGGCGAAACGCTCGCGCTCTCTCGCTCTTCATCAACACGCGCCGCGGCAGCCTCGTACCCGGAAGTAGAAGGACGAGCCGCGGTAGCGGTTGATGCGAGCCGCGGTCTTTTAGTAAAGAACGCGACTCGCGAACGAAGTGTGCTGAGGGGCATGTCCTCGCAAGCAGGACATCCGCCCTCGCCGAACGCTGCTTCAGCATGGTCACGACCCAAACATTGAAGACAGAGCTCGTGCCGATCGTTTTGGGAGAGAAAGAAGCCGCAACCAGAAGGACACGGAAGGAAAGGCATAGTAAACACACAAACCCACCGTGTCTGCACTCTTTTAGAGAAATTTGCTCTTTAGATTTTATTAAGAGGAAATCTGCTCTTCAAGATTCGCCGTCGAAGCACCCAGGGGACTCTCACTGCTACTGCGTTCGAGAAGGAAGAGACCGCTGCCCGTGCCGTAGATCCAACGACGAGAGAGGTGAGTAACGCTGCTTCTCAATGAAGAGACGCTGCATTCGGCTCCGAAGAAACAGAACAATGAGTGTTGCCTAGCCCCCCCCTCTTATGCCCGGATCTCCGGGGCGGAGCGGGCTATGCAAATACTGCATACCAATTCTCATTGGCCTTTTCTCAAAGCTGTCAGAGGTATTCGGGCTCTCAAGAGCGACCCCCCTAGTCGTCACTTCGACACAACGTCGAACGTGAACGACAGACGGGGAACTGCATATGCTGGTTAGGTTTTTTTTGAAGAATGGTAGCTGGATTGAGATGGTTTAAGCTGGTCCTTAGTTGGTCATGAGCTGGTTATAGGACCATGCTTCAAAACATACCTAACCAGCATATGCAGTTTTTTTTTTTCAACAGGGAACACTTCTAGAATGACATGCATTAAAACACAAACTCATTATCTTGAGATTAGATTTGAGATCCAAAACTGTTTCAAACAGGAAGAAATGTGTATTTTACTTAGTCATGTGCTTACCCTCTCCACAAAGCACTCTGCTATGGCTGCCGCATGTGGACTACGTTCCAGATCTTCCAAAAGCTCACTGTAAAACACAAGAATCAAGTCAGTATTGGTGCATGACATGTATTCCTGCTTACATTCTCTCACAAACCCACTGAATGGCATATTAAAACCAGTTTTCTAACATGACTTGGACTATTTCTTCATTTAAATGAGGTTATTCCCTTTCTGAGGAAACATCTGGGACTGGAGTTTCAGGAGGACACTCTTGACTGAAACAGGCTCCAACTCCAGCTTGCATTTCCAAGCTGCATTCACTTCTTTTTTATCATTTAGACCAAACCATTGCTTAAATGCGCACAGATGGGATACTTCTCATTTTGGCTTGATTTCCTCTAAACATACCCCAATATCCCTACAGCCAAAACTGAAAACCTTTCTACAGTGCATTCTGCTAGTCTCATTTCAGGTAGTAAATCAATGAAAAACATCAATTTTGAATTATATTGGCTAGTAACAGTGTCTGGAAGGCCATAAAGGAAGTTTGGGCTTGGTTTAGTGAAACAATCTCTATTGTAACTCAAATAGGAGATGGAATTGAATGGATTTTCCCTCAGTGTTATAGAGTTGATATGATCTCTTGTGGCCGGTGGGACTTTTTCAACCGAGGATGAGTGGTTTGACATTCCCTGACTGTTTTGAAGGAAGGGTTGAACGAAAGCTATATGACGGCTCGACCAGGCACGCCGTATTTCATTCAGTCCATTAGCGAAACTCCCGAGAGGCCCCCAAACCGCCAAGCTGGTCAGTCTCGAGGGAAGCCCTCCTTCCATATCGTGAAAGAAAACAACGTGACGCTCTCTAAACACTATGGACTTTCCTTCATGTGGCTGAGGGGAAAAGTTCGGAAGGAAACCGCAGCACTCCAGCCTTCATCATCCTCTCTTCCCCTCTGAAGATGAAATTCATTTAGTGGCTGACCTTTGTGGTAGTGGGACTTCACTGTGGTTATAAAGAAAACTGAATTGAGTTCATGCATGCTTGCTTGGACCGTCCAAAGAGCTCGTGTTCGAGGTGTCTATAGGGATGGGATGTTCCTGAATGATGATTGTCTTAAAAGGTATGGCATAACAACAACACACAGTTTCGTAATTTGGAATCGTAAAACAACAAAGATGTTAAAATGTTAAAATGTCGATTCAAAGCCACAAGTATCTACTTTCTTGCCTGAACTGTAGTAGATAAGTTGGATTCAATTAGATCTTGGCAAATCTTGTGTGGTTTTGGCCCTTTTGCTCAAGTCCCAGGAAAGTGCTGGCGGACCAATAGTTCGACACTTGAAATATTTGTGCTACATTCATACTAAATACTTTCCCAGGTTCTTGTTTGCCAGATACAGTACATACAAAGAGATTTTGAAGTGTTTGCGGTATTACATAAGGTAAAATGAGAAACTTAATCCATTAGGACACCACATTGGTTCTTTAACAGTGTCAGAATTGGCCAGTAAAGCAGACTACAATAACTACAATCACTTATTCATTTTCAAGAGTTATGACCAGAAACAGGGAGTTACCTGCAAGAGGCCCTGAATGTTAAAAAAAAAAAAAAAAACGCAATTCCCTTTGTCCCATTCAGTCTGCATCTCACTCTTCCCATTTTTTGGACTCGACTCATAAGTTGTCATCTTGTCTCGATTCATACTCTCCTCCTCATCTCATCCCTTTCTTTTGTCCTACTCCCACCATTCATCCATTAACATGGTGTGTATATCTCAAACAGAAGTTCGCTACATTATGGTTCCTTTCATCTAACGCGTATTTCCCACAGCAGTCAAGCCTTTATTTTTGCTGGAGATACAGCATCATATGGTGGGGGAAAATCACACAGTCATTCTTCTTTTTTATGCAATATACATTACAAATCCTAAGGACTAATCTACACCCATTATTTCTCTCAAATGAGATCAAAGCAGACAGTGAGACAGTGAGGAGACACAAGGACAGTGAGACGTGTGCTTTAGGGAAAACCAGATTTGTCTTTGTTAAGAAACCAACACTCCTTATTCTCTGTGTTAAGGAGCATTTGAATCCAAAATGGAATCTAAGCATAGTACAGTGGCAGACTGCGCACCCATCAGAGCACACAAAAGAGGTAAACGTTGTTGCTATCTTACTTAGCAGTTAAATGTGTCTCTCAATGGTCTGAAATAGTACACATTTATATCTCACAGTTCAAAGAAAAAAAAAAAAAGCGAGAGTTGATAGATATATACTCGCAATTGCGAGAAAAAAATCTGAATTGCGAGATACAAACAAAACAAGTCGTTTGTGAGTTTTCGCAATTTTGACTTTATTTCTCACAATTTGTTTGTTTATATCTTGCAATTCTGAGAAAAAATCAGAATTGAGTGAAAAAAGTCAGAACTGAGAGAAATAAACTCGCATTTGTGAGAAAGTCAATTGCGAGTTTTCGCAATTCTGACGTTATTTCTTGCAATTGTGAGTTTATATCTTGCAGTTGTGAGAAAAAAAGTCAAAATTGAGAGAAAGTCAGAACTGCGAGATATAAACTCGCAATTGTGAGAAAAAATCTGAATTGCGAGATACAAACTTGCATTTGTAAGAAAAGTACATTTTCGCAATTCTGACTTTATTTCTCGCAATTGTGAGTTTATATCTTGCAATTCTGACTATTTCTATTAATTGCAAGATACAAACTCGCATTTGCAAGAAAAAAGTCAGAATTGCAAGATAAAACACATGCGAGAAAAAAGTCAATTGCGAGTTGACTTTTTATTTCGCAATTCTGAATTCATAACTCGTAATTGCGAGTTTGTCACATTTCTGAGACAAAAAAGTCCGAATTGCAAGAAATAAAATCAGAAATGCAATTGACTTGTCTCTAATTTGAGATACAAACTCGCATTTGCAAAAAAAGTTAGAATTTAGAAATACAAGAAAAAAGGTCAACTGTGAGTTTTCACAATTCTGACTTAATTTCTTGCAATTGTGAGTTTATATCTTGCAATTATGACTCTCGCGCAATTGCAAGTTTATATCTCACAATTCTGAGAAAAAAAGACGGAATTGCAAGATAAAACACTTTCACAGAGAGTTTATATCTCGCAATTAAGAGTTATAAAGTAAGAATTGTAAGTTTATATCACGCAATTCTGAGAGAAAAAAAATTGTGAGATAAAAACAATAACCTTTTTGTTTTTAAAATTCAGTGGTTTCCATAACTTTGTTTGTGGTTATATGAAAAGGATAATTATTCAAACTGATTCAGATAAAATACTATGAAAATTATGTCATTTCTCAAAAATGATGACTAACCATGGTTGTAATGGTGGATGGTGGTGATAAAAAGTGTTACTGTGCTTGGTTACCAAGGAGAAAAACAGGCTATGACAGGCTAATATCACTTTTGCACAAAATATTTTTATTGTACATCATTTTAAATCTAGCAATAATTTTTGTCCCATTTGTTAATGTGTCCTTGGTGAATAAAAGCATTAATTTCTTTAAAAAAGGTACGGACCCCAAATTTATGAATGGTGGTCTATACATCCTATCTGGTAGTGTATATATTTGTGTATATTTATTATGCATTTAGTATGGCTTTAAAAGGTCTATCCTGAAGAGTCACTGAGGACGATGTAGAATTTGGCTGATCCCGACGTTTTAACACCCATTTAAGGCCACTAGAGTGGAAAAACAGAAGGACTGCGATTATAAAATACTAAAAAAAAAAAAAACTAGGACAACAAGAACTGATAATAAGGTTTTAAAAGAACTATTGCAAAACACAAGAATGAGTCAGCAGTGGAACGTTTTCATCACTGCAGAATAGAGAGGAGATTCCCAAGCCAGCAAAAACAGCCTGTTCTGTAGAAGTCGCTGCACAAGACAAATGCAGCATTCCAGTGCAAAGGCACAATTTACAATGCCTCACTATAACTGGACAGATGTCTGTGGGAACAAAATAAGTCCTGTCTGCTGTCCCAGGATGCACTGCTCGCTTGGCTGCACCCTCACTTTCTGACAGGTCATGTGTGGCTCGTTCACCACAGGGGCTGGAGCTCTACCTCGGAGCCCGGCTGCTTTGGCTAAGAGGAAAATGACATCTGTATGTGTCCTCTGACCGGTGCCAAGAAAGTAGACTCAACAGAATCAAGTCTGAATACAGGGGCTACATTCCACAGCAATGAGCAGAGGGCTTTTAAGAGTAGACAAAGACAAAGAGAGAGCCTTTGTGTGTTTAAACTATAAAAAGGGGGGAAAAAACAAGGTCAGTCATTCGTTTTATATAGTCCTAACAACTACAGAGGCACGAGAGCTGCATGATTTAACGGGGCAGCTCACTCAGAAATAAAAATTCTGTCATCATTTACTCGCCATCGTTGTCGTTCCAAACCCACATGCTGTTATTCTTTCTCTGAACACAATCAGAGAAATATTGAATAATTTCCAACTCCCTGTTTTCCATAAACAAAGCTTTGTGGGATGAACAGACCAAATTTTAGTCAGTCATTATTCATTCTCAGTTAAATGAATTATTTGATTTCAGAGTGACTTAAATTTCAGTCTATTAATCATGAAATATAGCATGTGGCTTCAGATAAATTGGAATTCATACACTACTGTTCAAAAGTTTTTTTTTCTAGGCCTATATACATGAATTAATACTTTAATTCAACAAGGACACATTCATTTGATTAAAAGTGGCAGTAAAGATGTTTACAATGTTACAAAAGATTTATATTTTCAAAGAAATGCTGTTTGTCTGGGCTTTTTTTTAAAGAAACAAATATTTTAATTCAACGAGGACACATTCATTTGAACAAAAGTGATATTAAAGATATTATTTACAATGTTACAAAAGATTTACATTTTCTAAAAATGTTTCTTTTGAACAGCATATTAGAATGATTTCTGAATGATCATGTGACACTAAAGACAGTTCAGTTTTGCATCCCAGGAATAAATTACATTTTAAAATATATTCAAGTAGAAATTTTATAAATATTAAAATATTATTTTAATATGCAATAATATTTCAAAAATGTACTATTTTTATTGTATCTTTGATCAAATATTTGCAGCCTTGAACAACTTAGAACAGTATGATTTTATGTTTTTTAAGAAGTCTTTTCTGCTCATCAAGCCTGCATTTATTTTTAAAATAACTGTTTTCTATTTTAATATATTTGAAAATGAAATGTATTCTTGTGATTTCAAAGCCGAATTTTTAGCATCATTACTCCAGTCTTCAGTGTCACATGATCCTTCAGAAATCATTCTAATATTTTGATTTGCTGCTCAAAAAAACATTTATTATTATTATTATTATTATTATTATTATGTTAAAAAACAGCAAGAGTAAGAGTAGAATTTTTCCAGGCTACTTGGATAAATATAAAAATTCAGAAATTTATATAGCATTTATCTAAAATAGACATATTTTCTTTAAAAAAAAATAATAATAAAAAATACATATGACTGATTTTCTATTCATCAAAGAATCCTGAAAAATTTTTTTAAATATTGATTATAATATTAATAAAAAAATGTTTTTTGAAAAGTTATTCAGCATATTAGAATGATTTCTGAAGGATCATGTGATACTGAAGACTGGAGTAATAATGCTGAAAATTTAGCTTTGATCAGAAGAATAAATTACATTTTAAAACACATTTAAATAGAAAACAGTTATTTTAAATAGTAAAATTATTTCAATATTTTTACTGTTTTTGCTGCACTTTGGATGAAATAAATGCAGGCTTGGTGAGCAGAAGAGATAATAAATAGTTTTTGAACAGTAAGATTTGTAGTGTACTTATATAGTGCTCTTTTGTCATTTTTGGAGCTTGACAGCCTGTGGTCAAAAAAATTATGAAAGCTGTTTTATTTACGAGCAAACTATCCCTTTAAGAATTTTTTTTTATTTTTTTATAATAACTCATTCTGCTCATTACATGCCAATACAATCTTAAGCAGAGGCCAAAAGCAGCTGCGATGGGAAGAAAAGTCCTGCCATTTTATTAAAGAAGTTTTATTAAATAAGGTCATGAGGACACCCAAGAGTTTTGAAGATTTTTTGTTTTCAACACAGCCAAGATAATTTCCCACAAGAGCTGGCAGTAAGGCGCCATGTTCAGTTTCAACACTGCCTAATGTCATTAGAGAGACGATGTGGAGTGGAGGTGAACCAAGAGAGAATTATGTAAAAAAACAGGGCGTTTAACTGGCATGGAGCACCAACCCACCAACTGAAAACCATGCGTACGAGTCTTAAAAATACAAAGTGTCATTTGCAATAAACAGTGTGAAAAAGACACTGAATAAATTGTTCGGTGGACCACATATGAACTCGCAGTGTCATAAACCATATGCTGCAAGTCTTTTAAAAAGAGCTTAAGTTATGACGACGGCTGAGAAAATGTCTCTTGAAGAGCATTCCAGATCAACTACAGCAGTCCAGGGACAGTCTGCTGGAGTGTATCAGAAATGGCTGTTCTTGGCAGACATCTGGACATTGTCCCTCACATTGGGACAGAGCAGACCCAGGCCAGTCATTGTGTTTGAGACAAACTCGGCAGACACCGCTGCCACCCTGATGGACATCTCGACCACCAAAGGTTGAAAAGAAAGAAGACACCCACCTGTTAAACTCGTAGATGTCCTCAATGTTGCAGAAGAGGGTGCTGACCTCCTCAGGTTTGAGAGGCAAGTCGCCACAGTCAATAATGCAGCCAAGATAGTCCTGAGAGAGGGAAAGCGAGAAAGATTGAGCATGGATGACCTCACAGAAATCATACGAGGCATTTTCACACTTGAATTTGTTTCGCTTGTTAGTGATTCGGACAACTCCTGTGAGACCTGTGAAATTGGTGAAATACCTCTATTCCATCACATTTTCCCATTGTAAACACTGAGTTGATTCATAATTCATAGACTAAAAAGAGACTATAAATGGGTTCGACACAGCAGGACATGACTCTTACCCCTGAATGATCTCTCTCGACACTAAGAATCGCTGTAATGTAATTACCATGGACGCCACACTTGAGCCCCTCAATGATCTTCAGTGTAAACATACAAAGCGGTGCAGGAAAGCAAAGCATGCAACTAATACAGTGGTTAAAAGGAGCACCTCTAACAATATTTATCTTTTCTCTCTCTGCTCTTTCACCTCCGACCTCGGAAAAAAGTCATAAGCTGGTCTCATGAGAAAACGGTCTCATCATCAAGCAACGTAAAATGCTGGCTGGTTTGGGCCGCCCGCTGAGGAACAGAGAAGCCGGGGGTCAGCAAACTTTCTCGGTTTTGGAGTGGTTGGTTAACAGTGAGTTAAAGAGAACCAATTCCATGGGGTTAAAGTTTAAGGAAGATCTGGGTCACAGTGAGAAATGTAGGATGGAAGTGAAAAGGGCCAATCTGAAACATTAAAATGACAGTTTCAACAGTTTAGCCAAAAGACGCAAATGAAATGTATGTTAACATGATTTTACTGTAATAAACTAATCGTTACACTATTGTTCAAAAGAATCATGGTTTACACAAAATCTTTAAAATATTAAGCTTACTGAAAATTAACTTTTGAACAGTAGTGTAACTTTACACAAAAAAGGGTAGTAAGTATTGCTGGGCAATGATTAATCGCAATTAATCGCATCCAAATTAAAAGTTATTGTTTATACAATATGTGTGTGTACTGTGTATACATATTATGTATAGATAAAGACACACACATAGAGTAATTATGCATGCATGTATATTTTTATATTCATATAGAAATATATTTAATATTTAAACATATATTTTTTTTAATTTTATGTTTTTATACATAGTGAACACACATATTATGTATAGAAAAACTTTAAATGTGATTAATCGTTGCCCAGCACTAGTAGTACTGTAACTCATTTTATCACACTAAAAATCATAACTGGAGAAATTGCAGTTGAAAATTCAGCTTTGAAATAAATTATATTTACATGTGTTGCATATACATACATTTACATATACATAATATATCACATATCTTTTCTTTACTGTATTGTTATCAAATAAATGCAGCCTTTGTGAGCATAAGAGACTTTAAAAAACCTTAAAAAAAACCTTACCAACCATACAATTTTGACTATTAAGTATTCAATTTTGTAATTTAAAAGGACTAAACATTACAAGAACAACTTTACAGCTCAAATAATACACATTTTAAAATAAATGTAAGTGTTTTCTAAAATGCTTTATATTTCTGCTTTTAAATCCTCAAAAAGCGGCTTAATTAAATTTTTTTAAAGGGATTCCTGGGTATTAAGACTTGTGTGGCTTAATGTAATGTAAACAAGGATATCTCTTACTTTAATATGCAGTAGATAACCCATGAAAGATTTATGTTATTTAAAAATTCCACATCATTTTATACATATTTTTAGACCGCAATACGACCCAGAAAATAAAATACTGATACGATGACCACAGCTACTTAAGGTGATGTACCATAGATTTTTTCCCACAAAGAGTCTAAACCATAGACTGTAAAAAAACATGGACGTAGTGTCAGTGACGTCACCCGTAAGTTTCTGAAGAGCGTTTTTGAAGCAAAAGTTGGGCGGGGTCTGCCATTGCCATTTTTGAAGTGCGTCACAGCGCGTCACTAAAGAGGCGGGACGCGGGTGGAGCTAAGGTGTCTGGTTTTTAAATTTATTAAAATAATCATGATAAAGTAACACCCTAACAAAAAACAAATGCAATAACACGGCTAAGATGCCAAGATCAACTGCTGGAATAAGCTGAGGGAATGTGACGGCTGCCTGACACCAGCTGTCACTCAAGTGGCCACGCCATTAATTATGCAGAATTTTAATGCTTAATATAATTTAAACGGGTGAGTTAGAAAAAAATTCACCCCCCTCAGAGTTGTCATGAAGGGCAAAACTAGCTGTAAAAACCAAAAACACTTTTTGTACCAGGCTGTAAACATGTTTTTATCTGTTATAAAGTTGACCATTTTAACACGAGAGTCTATGGGGATTTGCTCCTTTTTGCAGCCAGCCTCAAGCGGCCAGCCGATGAACTGCAGCTTCAGCCACTTCCGTATTGTTTCAAGAGCGAGAGCGGGAGGTTGCCGCTTGGTCTAAACACCCCAGATATCGAGTGAAATTTGCGCTGAGAAACTCCTTCCGTGATTCCCTTTAAAGAAAATAAGAGATGAGTCTAAATTATTTCTTGTGGTAATCAACATTATACCACAAAATCCATTGAGCTTAACTTGTATTGACCCCAGAATGTTCCTTTAAAAAGATCTATTGCACAGCTTAAAAATTAGCTATCATTTACACTAAGCCAATACTAAATGGCGAGATCTTCAGCTTGAAGTGGTTTTCCAACACTATAATCATAATAATGGTGCTGTAAAGAAGATACATTCTTGTGTTAATGAGGAAAATGTGTTTTGCATTAAATTAGAAAGATAATCATATTTTATAGCCTATTTTGTGTCTAACAGAGGCCAAAAACCAAAATAGAGTTGAGGGAAATGGTCTCAGGAGTGGGCTGGCAATGTGAAACAGCGCTATCTATCAACACTCAATCAGTCCGTTTATCAGTGCTTGGCCTCATTAACCCTTAATAAGCAAGCCCTGGGACCAAAACCAACAAACCAACATAGACAAACAAATTCCACCAGACTGCAACGGACTAAAGTACTGGAAAGTGCCAAGAATGGCAGTTACAATCTCCTGAGAGAAACTACACACGCTAGAGCCAACAAAAGAAGGCCACCAGGCAAAACAAACTAAAAAAAGACTCAAACTGAACCGCTACAATAAATAGGTACATATAAACAAACTATATGAGTCCTGTAAGATAGTGCTCTGCCTTTATAAGGGCCTCTTTTTGTCACCCTCCAGCTTTCCCCTGTGCCTCTGCATTCCTGGACTGTAAAACGTGGGGTCTTTTTTCCTCTTCTGTTTGTTTCCAGAGCCACAAGGCGTCTGGGAAAGCAAACATGCTGAGGTGGGGGCAAAATGAGCTAGAAAATAAGGGACTGGCGCATTCAGCACCTTTACAAGGCAAGGGGGAACAAGGACACTGTAATTACAGTGATTTAAACTCCACTGTAGACTGCAGAGAATTCCCCCGAACAAATGGCGCTCATGAGAGTGACACATGGCAAAACTGGAGCGCTAGATGAAGAGATGAGTGATGACACAGCTACTCTGGGAAGAGTGAAAATCCAGGAGGTGAGGGGAAATCTGAGGATTACATTGTGAGTTATGAAAGGAGAGTGTGCAAGACAAGCGGGACCGGCCACAGACAAAGGAACCATAAGTTATGTGCACATTTTCTTGGCAGATGCCGTCTGACCGAAATGACTTACTAGAGCATACTTGAAGTGTGTTATGACAGCCAGTCTGGCAAAAAGAAAAACATAAATGTTCACATATGAGATACGGACCAGAACAAGAGAAAACACCAAGAAAAGGTAAGAAAAGAAAAGAAAAAGACAGACAAATAAAAGAAAAAGTTAGTCAGACAGATAGGACAAAGAAAAGAAAGAAAGAAAGAAAGAAAGAAAGAAAGAAGACAGAAAGAATAGACAGACAGACAGACAGACAGACAGACAGACAGATAGATAGATAGATAGATAGATAGATAGAGACAGAAAGAATAGGTAGATAGGTAGACCAAAAAAGAGACAGACGGCCGGATGGATGGCCGGATGGATGGATGGACGGACAGATAGATAGATAGGAAGATAGATAGAAAAAGACAGAAAGAATAGACAGACAGACAGATAGATAGGCAGATAGATAAAAAAGACAAAGAATAGACAGAGAGATAGATCAAAAAAAGCCAGCCAGCCAGACGGATAGATAGATAGATAGATAGATAGATAGATAGATAGATAGATAGATAGATAGATAGATAGATAGATAGATAGATAGATAGATAGATAGATAGATAGATAGATAGATAGATAGATAGTAAAAAGACAGACAGATAAAAAGGACAGAAAGAACAGACAGACCGATAATAAAAAACCAGAAAGAATAGACAGACTGACAGATCAAAAAAGACAGACAGAGACAGATCGACAAAGAAAAGAGAAAAAATGAAAACAAGAGAGGAAAACAGATGAAGAAAAACAAGAAAAAGACATGAACAAAAACAGAAGGAAAGAAAGAAAGAAAGAAAGAAAGAAAGAAAGAAAGAAAGAAAGAAAGAAAAAGAAAAAGAGAGAAAGAAAGAAGACAGAAAGAATAGACAGAAAGAATAGACAGACAGACAGATAGATAGATAGACAGATAGATAGATAGATAGATAGATAGATAGTAAAAAAGACAGACAGATAAAAAGGACAGAAAGAACAGACAGACAGATAATAAAAAAGACAGAAAGAATAGACAGACTGACAGATCAAAAAAGAGACAGAGACAGAGAGACAGATAGACAAAGAAAAGAGAAAAAATGAAAACGAGAGAGGAAAACAGATGAAGAAAAACAAGAAAAAGACAAATGAACAAAAACAGACTGATGAACAAAGAAAGAAAGAAAGAAAGAAAGAAAGAAAGAAAGAAAGAAAGAAAAAGAAAGAATAGACTGACAAACAGACAGATAGATAGATAGATAGATAGATAGATAGATAGATAGATAGATAGATAGATAGATAGATAGATAGATAGATAGATAGACAAAGAAAAGAGAAAAAAATGAAAGAGAGGAAAACAGATGAAGAAAAACAAGAAAAAGACATGAACAAAAACAGACGGAAAGAAAGAAAGAAAGAAAGAAAGAAAGAAAGAAAGAAAGAAAGAAAGAAAAAGTTATCCACAAGGAAACGTTATCTACAAGAGGAAGTTTGGAAAGGTGAAAAACAATAGAGAGTGAGATTGTAACAGAAGTTACACTCTCAGAGTCTTTGTCTGAGAAACTAGGTCAGTTTGTAGTTTGGAACAGGAGTCAGTCCCTCTCTCTCGTGAGCAGCCCCTCTCCATCTCTGCTTGTGCCCCAGAATGGGGGCTACAGCCAAGCCCCCCCGTCCCCCAATTTCCTGTCCTATTTGGCTGAAACGCAGCTGAAACAGAAAAGGGGAATCTCTCAGCCTTGCTCCCTTAAACGCTCCCCACATCAACACTGGAGCTGAACCCACCGCACCTGAATGTCACCAAATGACACTTCACAAACTAATAATAACACGAACAAACACCAGTCACACACAGCAGAGTCGTGCACTGTGAGCTCACGCTCATCTTGTTTCCAGCTAGCTTGACATCATTCTTTGTTACGCTTTCTATCAAAACCAGACGGCTCTTACTAATAGAAGCTGAGCCTGGCTCGGTATGACTCCAATCAGACATCATACACACATATCCCAGAGTCAGCACTACGTCCTCCAAACTATCCACCACTCAGCCTCCATTTTGAGACCACAGATTGATAAAACAGCAGCATTCCTCAGCATGATCCACGTCTTTCAACAACCAATTTAAGGCTATTTGATCTGAAGGCATCTTTTCATAAAGCAGCATAAGCTCGCCTGGCTTCTCTTTTTATTGGCTTATGAAAAGCTCGACTTCAAATAAACTATCAGCAAAAGGGAAAAGGAGTTACATTTCAGGCATTCCCCAACCTCCGGCCTATGTGCCCACGATACTCTACAATCAATCAGTCACAGAGACAAAGGATAACACACACTATACAGTACATACACGCACACCTGTCGATGGCTGGCTCTGGCAATATTCCCATGAGTTCAAAGAATGTTCACAATGAGCCTGTCACTCATGACAGACCACTTTCATTTCTCTCTCCAGGCCCAAGAAATGATATTAGAATTGCGATCATTTTTTTCTCAGAATTGCATGACGTAAACTCGCATAAATTGCAAATTATAAAGCCAGAATTGTGAGATAATTTTTTTCCTTGCCATTCCCTTTTTCTATCTCTCAATTCTGACTTTCTTCTCATAATTGCGAGTATCTCACAATTCTGACTTTTTTTTTCCTAACAATTCCCATTTTTATCTCGCAATTCTGAATTTTTCACGTTGCAAGTTCCGAGTTTTTGTCTCACAATTTGGACTTTTTTCCTCGCAATTTAGACTTTTCTCGTAATTGCGAGTTTGTATCTCACAGTTTGGACTTTTTTCTTGCAATTTTGACTTTTTATCTCGGAATTTTGACTTTTTTTCTTGGAATTCCGAGTTTGTATCTTGCTATTTTCTCATAATCATGAGTTTTTATTTCACAATTTTACCTTTTTTTCCCCCTCACAATTCAGATTATTTATCTTGAAATTTTGACTTTTTTTCCTTGTAATTGCAAATTTGTATGTTGCTATTTTTACTTTTTTCTTATCTGAGTTCTTATCTTGCAATTCATATTTTTTTCCGCACAATTCCAAGTTTTTATCTTGCAAGTCTGACTTTTTTTCTCTTAATTGTGAATTAGCATCTTGCAATTCTAACTTTTTTCTCACATTTCCGAGTTTGTATCTCGCAATTCAGATTTTTTTACCTCCATTTCTTTTTCTTGCAATTTTGATTTTTTATCTCAGAATTCTGACTTTTTTTCTCGTAATTCCGAGTTTTTATCTTGCAATTTTGACTTTTCTTGTAATCATGAGTTTTTATTTTTTATTTACCTTTTTTTCCCCCTCACAATTCAGATTATTTATATTGCAATTTTGACTTTTTTTTCTTGTAATTGTAAATTTGTAAATTCTCACAATTCTGATTTTTTTCCTTGCAATTCTGTTTTTATCTCGCAAGTCTGACTTTTTTCTCTTAATTGCGAGTTTGTATCTCACAATTCCGATTTTTTATCTCGCAATTCTGACTTTTTTGCCTGACAATTCTGACTTTTGTTCGTAGTTGCAAGTTTGTATCTTGCAATTTTTACTTTTTCTTACAATTATATATTTTTATCTAGCAATTCTGATCTTTTTTTCCTCTAATTGCAAGTTTCTTTCTCACAATTTTGACGTAGTTTCTCGCAATTCTGAGTTTTTATGTCACAGTTCTGACTTTTTCTAGCATTTCCGAGTTTGTATAATCGCAATTCTGTTTTTTCTTGCATTTCCATTTTTTGTAATTACAAGTTCATAAAAAAGTTACTATTGCGAGATACAGTATAAACTTACAGTATACAGTATAAACTACTGATTTTGTAACTCGCAATTGTGAGTTTATATCTCAGAAAATTTGTATCACGCAATTCTAAGAAAAAAAGTCGCAATTACCTTTTCTAACTTTTTATTCAGTGGCAGAAATTGTTAAACTGATTATTCTCATAATCATAAACAGTAACATTATTCATTATTGATCAATGATCAATTTTTGATTAGTCACTTTTGATCAAATGGTTGGCCTAATGGTTAGAGAGTCTGACTTGTAACCCGAAGGTTACAGGTTCGAGTCTCAGGACTGGTAGGGATTGTAGGTGGGGGAGTAAATAACAAGTGCTCTCTCCACCCTCAATACCACAACTGAGGTGAGTCCCTTGAGCAAGGCACCGAACCCCCAACCCTCAGGTGTGTGTTCACGGGTGTGTGTATGTATGTGTGTGTGTGTGTGTGTGTGTGTGTGTGCACACTTGGATGGTTTAAATGCAGAGCACAAATTATGGGTCAACATACTTGGCCACACATTACATCCTTTCCTTTTCCTAAATAAAAACAAACAAAAAAATAAATAAATAAAATTGTCCTAAAACACGGACAAATTTACTGAAACAAAAAATAAATAAGCAGCAACTAGTACTAAAAACTAGTAATAAAAACTGCTGCCCATGTGCACAGGGCATAACATTGGTCTTGGTGTGTGTCCATGACCCCCGTTGGAGGTCACAGTGGAGGTCTGATCTTCCAGCAACCTGTGCACAGAAATATGATGAATGTGTTGAAAAGCATCCACAAAGAGTCTCTTATATTTACAGCAGTCTGATTTGTGTGTGCATGTGTTTGAAATGCTAAGCAACAGCCTCCTTATTGTCCCAGATCATGCGAACAGCAGCACAGAGATGCGTTTGAAGTGACAGTCTGAATTTATTGCAGCTTTCATCCAGTGCCATGACCTCCTTTGCCCCACCTGAATGTGTGATGAATGGCACAACAGAATCTCACAATGATCACATTTTAAATCGCCGCTGGCACAGGGCAAGGGCTCAGCTTTCTTGGCTGTCTGTTACATGAGTCGTGGATTACATACGGGGTGGGCAGCAGGTGAAGAGATATGACGGTTGAAATGCTGATCTGGAACAGCTTCCATGACTGAGCAATCCTAGAGCCCAAAAGAATGCACCACCATCTGGGTGGGTTTGGAGCAAATAATAGAATTCATTCCACAATCATTCCAAGTCTTTGACAAGGTCTTCATATTTGAGTATAACATTCATACAACAAAATAATCACTTAAAAGACATTTGAATTGGGATTCTTGCCCATGCAATCTTCAAAGCCACCATGCTAAGGTGTTGTGGTTGGTTCCCATTGGTTGCTATGTGGTTGCTACAGTGTTCTGAGTGGTTTCTAGGGTGTCGCTAGGTGCTCGCTAGGTTGTTTTGAAAGCTTGCTACAATGTTGCTAGATGTTTGCTGGGGGTGCTTTCTAGGCTGTTGTCTGGTGCTTGCTAGGGTGTTCTGGGTGGTCCTGAAGGTGTTCGTAGGTTATTCAGGGTGGTTTCTATGGTGTTGCTAGCTGTTTGTTGTGGTGTTTTAGGGGGTTTCTAAGCCATTTCTAGGTGCTTGCTAGGTTGCTCTGGGCTGCGTTTCCCAAAAGCACTGTAAGCTTAAATTGATCGTAGAACCATTGTCACAAATTGGAGTTACGATGAACTTATGGTGCGTTCACACCAAATGCGAACTGCGCGAATAAATCGTGCTATTCGAGCATAGTTGGACGCTTGAACATTTTGAGTTTACTCACTTCATTCGCGCGTGAAATTCACTTAACAACAGACGCGAATTCGCATTCCTTTGGCCAGGCACTCCATGGTGGCACCCTCCAACTGCCACCTGGCCGTGCTGATCCTTTTTATTCCTGTTTCTATAAAGTACAAAGATGCAGGGTGCAATTTGTGAAAAAGCATGGGGGGAAAGGTTTGCCAAACTTCTGAATCATTTGATTTAGATTGGGATTAAGGAACGGTTGGGATTAAGAGGCAGGTATGCATAGACCAGAGGGAGGGAAATCCCCCCTGGCAAATCGCACCCTGCAAAGATGTATCGTACAGCTCCGGGTATCCACATACAGCAACGATGATTTTGTCCTCCATTGTTGTCCTCCATCACATCACTACTAGAGCAAGCTCCTGATTGGTTAACTCGGTGCGGATTTTCGCCAAAATTCAGATTTTTCAACTTGCGTGATTCGTCAAATGCCCGAAACGCCGCCTCATTCACGCAAAACACAATGCAGAATGTCTATTGCGTCTTTGCATTGAATTAACATTTAAATCACTCGCTCTTAACGCTTCATTTGCCTCTGGTGTGAACGCGCCTTTAGGCTTACAATGCTTTTGGGAAACACAGCCCTAGTTGGTTTCCATGGTGTTGCAACAGCAGCTGTTCGCTCAGGTGTTTGGGGTGGTTTCTAGGTTGTTGCTAGTTTGTTCTGGCTGGTATCTAAGGTGTTGCTAGCTGTTCACTGTGGCGTTTTGGGTGGTGTCTAGGTTGTTGCTAGATGTTAGCTAGGTTGTTCCAGTTTGTTTCTAAGATGTTGCTACAGCAACTGTTTGCTGTGGTGTTTTGGGTGGTGTCTAGGTTGTTCTGGCTGGCTTCTAAGGTGTTGCTAGCTGTTGGCTGTGGTGTTTTTATCATTTTTTAGGCTGTTGCTAGGTGCTTGCTAGGCTGTTTTGGGTTGTTTCTTGGGTGTTGCTATAGTAGCTGATCGCTGGGGTATTTTGGGTGGTTTCTAGACTTCTGCTAGGGACTTGCTAACTTGTTCTGGTTTCTAGGGTGTTGCTAGTTGTTTGCTATAGTGTTTTAGGTGGTTTCTAATCCATTGCTAGGTGCTCGTCAGGTTGTTGTGGTTTGTTTCTAGGGTGTTGCTGCAGTTGTTTTTTGTTTGGTGTTTTAGATGTTTTCTAGGGTGTTGCTAAGGGCTCAATGAAGTGTTTTGGCTGGTTTGTAGATCATTTTTAGGTGCTTGCTAGGTTGTTTTGGGTGGTTTATATGGTGTTGCTAGCTGTTGTGTTTTGGATCATTTATAAACCGTTGTTAGGTTGTGTTGTTCTGGGTTGTTTCTAGGGTGTTGCTACAGTAGCTGTTCACTGTGGTGTTTTGGTTGGTTTCTAGACTGTGGCAAAGAGGTTGCTAAGGTGTACTAGGTTTCTAGGTCATTTCTAGGTGATTGCTAGGTGTTTGATATGTTGTTCAAGTTGACTTTTAAGTTATTTTAGGTTTCTACTGTGTTGCTAGCTGTTCACTGTGGTGTTTTGGTGGTTTCTAGGCTAGGTGCTTGTTAGGCTGTTCTGGTTTGTTTCTAGGTTGTTGCTACAGTAGCTGTTCGCTGTGGTGTTTTGGTGGTTTCTAGGCTGTTGCTCGGTGCTTGTTAGGCTGTTTTGGGTTGTTTTTTGGGTGTTGCTATAGTAGCTGGTTGCTGGGGTATTTTGGGTGGTTTCTAGGCTGTTGCTGTTTTGGTTTCTAGACTGTTACTAGAGGTTGTTCTGGGTGGTTTTTATGGTGTTGCTAAGTTGTTGTAGGTGGTTTCTATGGTGTTGCTAGCTGTTCACTATGGTGTTTTTTTTTTTTAGGGTGGATGGTCAAGTCAAGAAAACCCACCTTGTCTCAGGGATGTTTTGAAAGTGTCCAAATCACCATTAGAATTTCATTGCATGGGCAGAAACATTTTCACAAAAGCATCTTCTTTTGTGTCTCACAGAAGAAAGAAATGCATTTTTAGAGCAACATTAGGATGAGTAAATAATGACAGATGTTTTATTTTTTGGGTCAACTAACCCTTCATGGTTAAAATTATAAAAAACATTTTAACATTAGCTCAACATTGTTAATGTGTTACAGCATGAAACATCATAAGAGCAGAGAACAGCATGTGTCTGGTCCTTACCTCCACAATGCTCTTAAGGTCCCTCACGTAGGCCTGCTCGGTCTCCACTATCTCCAGCGCCACCCTCTCCAGACGAGTAAGTTTGGGCTGTGGTGTTGTGGAGCCGGGGAGGGGACCGGCTCCCGTCAGCAGGGAGAGAGGGGTGAGGTCCAGGCTGATGTCGGAGCCATTGCGCTGTGGCCCAGGGTAGGCGGGCATGGCTCCATAGGGGAGCGATGAGGAAGAAGAGGAAGAGTGCCCATCCTGCAGTGAGGCAGATGAGGCAGAGGAGCTGAGACTGGCTCCACGGTCACTGTCGGAGCACACTGTGTTAACAGAGGTGCAGCTCCCACGGGACGCACCCCCTGAGGAGGCCATGCGGCTCACAATCCCACTCAGCGAGGACACAGAGGAGGGGCGCTTGGCAGCTGCAACAGAGAAACAGAAACAATTTCATGAGAAGATACTAGTAATCACTGCATAATACCGCATTTTTGGTTACTGAATGAAACAAAAAACGTTAAAACAACGTTAAAAACTTACGAAAAACAAAGTCACACATGAGATCTTTCATATCTCAGTTGTTTCTACAAGACAAGAGTAAATGGAGACTTTGGCTTAAATCTTCTGCTTTTTGAAGACCCCAGTAAACTCACATGCATTCCAGAAGAGCTCTCAACAGTGTCTCAAAACTTTGCTCAGGATACCAAAGTATGAATGCAAAAATCAAAGATTTTAATACTGACTATAAATTTCTTATTACCAATAAAACATAACTTCTCATAAAATAATTCACACCGCATTTGTTTTTTAATCTATTTGATGTATTATTACTTTACATGTCTTTGGTCTAGCATTCTCTGGTTTTCTGAGTTTTCCTTTTTTAAGTTTTCCTTACTTTAATTAAGTTACAAGGTAAATTAGAAGTTGCACGAAGTTACACTAAGTTACAAGTTACAAGTTAAGTTACATTACGTTACATTACGAGTTAAGTTACAAGTTAAGTTGCAAGTAAAGTTAGAAGTTACATTACATTATGTTACATTACGAGTTGCGTTACAAGTTGCATTACAAGTTAAGCTATGTTACGTCATGTGTTAAGTTGCGTCACAAGTTAAGTTACAAGGTAAGTTACAAG
Source organism: Cirrhinus molitorella (assembly GCA_033026305.1). Lineage (NCBI taxonomy): Eukaryota > Metazoa > Chordata > Actinopteri > Cypriniformes > Cyprinidae > Cirrhinus > Cirrhinus molitorella. Next base: position 15,774,361 of record CM065134.1, read on the forward strand.
TTATGTTAAGTTACAAGTTAAGTTACAATAAGCTATGTTAAGTTACATAACATTACAAGTTAAGTTACAAGTTAAGTTGCAAGTTATGTTAAGTTACGTTATGTGTTAAGTGACATTACAAGTTAAGTCATAAGTTAAGTTACAAGGTAAGTTACAAGTTAAGTTACAATAAGCTATGTTAATTTACATAACATTACAAGTTAAGTTACAAGTTATGTTAAGTTGCAAGTTTTGTTAAGTTACGTTATGTGTTAAGTTACATTACAAGTTAAGTCACAAGTTAAGTTACAAGTTACAAGTTGTTAAATTACAAGGTAAGTTACCTTAAGCTATGTTAAGTTACGTATCATTACAAATTAAGTTACATTACGTAGGCTTAAGGCTTAAGATGTAAATTTGAGCTGTTTCAACTAAAAAGAAACTTGCACTGACTCATCTTAAAATATATCAGTGCCTTTGTTTGGTCTCAAGATGTACACCAGTATTATAAATTATTCAATTATAAAAATTACTTAAATGTCTTAATTGAATTATGGCTCCAAGTTCCAAGTTAAGTTTTCATTACACTGCGTTACAAGTTCTAAGTTAAGTTACATTAATGTTATGTTATCTTAAGTTACGTTACAACTCAAGTTCCAAGTTACGTTATGTTAAGATGATGATTCTTTTATGATTTTAAAAAATGTATCTATCAAATATATTATTTGTCTTTTCTATCTGTCTATCTATCTATCTGTCTATCTGTCTATTTATCTATATTAATATTATGTGAAAATGTCACTAAAGTGTTTTTAGTAAACAACAAAAAATACAATAAATAACAATATAACAATAAATAAATAAATAAATAAATAAATAATTAATATAAACAGTATACACACACATTTAACAACATATAATTAACACAAATATATTTGAAAAATAATAAATATATATTAATATAATACATATTATTATGTAAATATATTTTTTTATTAAAAGTATTTTTATATAAGGTAATGTACAAACCAATTGTAAAGTACAAAGAAACTTTAAAGGGCTTACAAAGTGTTTCCTGCAAAAAAAGTGCGTTTCTGCCTGCCTCAAAGGTGTGACTCTGCAAATCTACATCACACTGGCTTGCAGCAAACCCACAGAAGCTGTCAATCTAACGGTGCCGTGAACGCCCTGTATAGACAGGAAACAAAAATCACAACTTCCTGACTGCAATTTGCTAGACGATTAAACCTAAGAACACAGAAGTCATTCAATCAGCTGTGCCCTCAGACGACCAGAACATCTAAAACAAAACAGTAGCATTTTGCCTGAAGAGCCGTATCAAAACTGAACACAACAGTCTGGTCGTCAAGGCAAGCGAACACGGGCCGGTACAGAGCGCTGTGAGGATTGCCATTGTTTAAAGGCTGAATGCTGGGCTGTGCTTGTCACAATGGTGGCCCAGTTACAGAGCGCAAGCCAGCAGAGACGAACAATCCTCCATTTCCTTTGACCTAGCAGGCAGGGCGACGCAGTCAACTGTTACGCTCCCTTCCTCGCCAAGTCTGCCTATCATCCATCAAGCGTTCCAACTGACTGTTAGCTAGAAAAGCTTGCGGCCTTTTCTCATTCCCTGCATTCATACAAGGTTTAAAAGCACTTTGGTAATACTGATTGCCTGAATTTGATTTAAACACACCCATAAAGTGCATGAAGGCATGCGTTTATCTTCTGCTGGACCTGATCCAAGACCAGCACCGCTATGGCGGCAGTTGCACATGAAAAAATGTGATTGTAAAATTCTCCACAACCAAACATACATCACCAATATGGCCATCTTTTGCTTTTCGTTTGATGCCTATCTCAAGATCAGCTGTAGTGAGTGCAAAAGCATTCAGGAGAACGTTCAAAGCACAGCATAAATTCAGCCAGACACAGACAGATGCATGAAGTGTGACAACGTAAACTTAGTGCATCCTCTGTAACAAAAGCAAACAGACAGCGTTCTCCTTCACTACTTGGGCATGAAGTCAGAAGCTTTCATGTGGCATGGAAGAACCATCAACAGGGGAGTTTTTCACCCAAAACCTCATCCCTATGGATTTCGTTATCCAACATTAAGTTTAAAGAGCCTCTAAGCACACAGCACGAATTAGACTGGATAAATCGGTCAGGATGTCCAACAAAACCCAACCATCTCTAGATAAGACTGATGAACATGTGCGTGAGCCAACACACATATACTGTTCTTCATAATTATATGATTCTTAATGGAAAATAGAATGGCTTGATGAACTGTGCAGCTGTTTTAGAAATCTAAAATAATACATTAGAGCTAATTGCCTATATTTTCATAATGACATCGATCCGCTTATGTAAATAATAATGTAAAAAACACCTTAATTTGATCTATATGTCCATAAATTATTAGTCAGTGATAGGTACTTATTATGATTTCCAGTAATTGTGGTATTTTCATCCTATAAATCTCATGCACGCTGTTTAACTCTTTTATTTAGTCATTCATATTCCAATAAAGAGCCTAACAAGGCTCACCTAACAGAGGATCGGGCCTGTTATATCGATCACAGCAGTCTGTGGAGATCATTTGGCTAGACAAGTGAAAGCCAAGAGAAAGAGATCACATACCTGATCCGCAAGGCACTGCAGCATCAGCTGGAACGACCACCAATGTGGTTAGCTGTGAATTACGTCTTTTCACTGTAGTTTAGTTAGTCCTCATAACTAATTCAAAGCAAATGGCTACCACCATCTACCAAATGACAGAGTATCTAAATGATTCTTGAAACTGAATCTCATTCCAGCAGAGACTGAAAGTACCTCATCTGTCATACAGCAAACAGGAACTATGCACCATATCTAACATGCGCAAATAATGCAAGTTGGGCTTGTTGCACACTTCTCTCTTATAGAGAGATTTCCTGTCTAGGTGTGTATTAGCGTACACGCCACAAAACCACAAAGAGCTGCCAAACTCAGTCCTTGCCGGAAACTACTAAAGAGCACTTATGTGTTCGAGAAACAAGACAATACATCCACTGAATTAGCGCAAGTTACGTAGACTGAATTTCATAAAAACATGTCTAGTGCACATTTTACCTAAAAAAAAAAAAAAAGTAAAAAAAATAAAATAAATAAATGCATTTTGTATTTTTGTTTTTGTATATTTTTTATTTTAAAATCAAATATAACCTGGACATGCTCTGGACAGAGTTAAGAGTTACCCATTACATCATTCTGAATACCTGCAACATGTGCGAGCGGACTGTCAAAACTACTTAAATAGGAATGTCTATGACATCAGCAAGATTAACTGAAATAATATATGGAGTAGATGCTGACCTTCCATATCTCTGTTCTTTTTCACAGAAAAGCTGAAGATGAATGACATTACAGAGGTCACTCTTTCTACACACAACACTGAGAGGGAGTGCGATATTCTAGTGATATCTGAACTCCAACCAATTCACCGTTTGTATCACTCCACTTTTTGTGTTTTTCACAGCGAGTGTCATGGTGGATGCCCAAATCCACTATAATTTTATAAATAATAATAGTTTTTTAGGCAAGAATGTACTTGTTTAGCTCATGAACCCACCGAGAGCAGCCTTACCTCGGACTCTGATGTCTCTATATTGGTTAAACGAGATATAATTCATTTTGGGTAAATCTAACAGGCAGTCTTTGGTCTCAATAATCTATTATTTGTTCCAGAGCAAATATTTTATATAAAACGTTATATTTTATGTAAATTTAATGCTGTATATCAGAGCGCTGCCGTTGTACTTCTGACTGAATTACCTAACAACTTTTATGATGTCTGTTGTTGTTTATTAAATATTATTATTCAATAAATAACCTTTCATATAAATAATACTAGTATTTAATAATAGTATTCAGCATTGGGAAACGGTGTGTGCTCGTGATGGTGATTAGTTACATTGTTACAAGAGACAGAGTGAGTTAGCAGTAAAGACTTTTATATTGAAAGAGACTGAAACAAAGTTGTAAACAAGGAAGTTATTTTGCTTTGCACCTTGTAAAACCCAGCCAACAAATTCACTAAGCAGCACTGTCATTGGAAATCATCCTTAACAGCTAAAAGGATAGTACGACAAAGATATCGCTTTCCTCACCGGACATTCAAACATGTTTTATTTTGAAAATGAGATTAGGTTGAAGAATGAATGCTGTATCAGATGCAGGTAATCACACTCACTCAGTTCATCTCTCGCATAATACTCTACATAATACAGTGAGCTTTTAATACAGTAATACAATAAGATTTAACGAAGCAACTCAACGTTACGTCATTAACAGTTCTAAAGTGACATTTCGAATTAGTAACAGAGGTTTGGAATGAGCTGTTAAACTGTCAGCTTTAGATTTGAAACTATGACAGAAAGAAGTAGTTCTGCACAAAAGAGGGCTTTTAAAGACACTTCATTGTTATTTTGTTTATGTATTTAGTCACTCTACAGCACTAGCCATAAAATATACATTTAAATAGAAAACAGTTATTTTAAATTGTAATAATATTTTGAAATATTACTGTTTTTACTATATTTTTTGAGTGAATTGACTTCTCTGAAACACCTCCTTATAAATTTGTTCACAATACTTCTGAACAACCTTGCACAAGTTAACACAAGTTAGCTCCTCAATACATCCTCCTCTATTAGGAAAACAACAGAAATTAGTATCAAAAAATTAATTAATAACTTCAAGTTAGTTAGGTTACATCCTACTTTCTTGCCATTGTGCACAGTTAGAATTAATAACGTTTAGGTGTCTGAGCTTGACCACAGCATATTTTTGAACGTCTGGTATGCCCATTTATAGAAATACATTCTTAAATTCCAACACAGACATTCAAGAGAGTTTAAAACGGGAGTGACTAACAGTACAAGATGGAGCTGAGCTCAAGCAGCGTTTATCTGTACTGACGTATCTGAGTGCTCATCTGTCTGTTGAGATACTTCCTGTATGCCGTGCCAGTCTGCACCTGACGGTCCCGTCACAGGAAGTGGTGAAACCAAATACAAGCAGTTTCCTCCAAAGGTGCTCAGAGCTCAACACCAACCAGTCATCACATGCCAACTGAGGTCAGGACTATACAATTTGCCTAAAGATGTTTGTATTACGACATTTTGATTTGAAATCTGGCCACATATATATTGCTCTTTCAGGACGTTATGCACAGCATATTGACGTCAACTTGACGTATTCCAGATTCTTTTTGACATAAAAATGTATTTCTAAACATAAACGTGCCTCTTGGTCTCTACAGCATGATCAGAACTATTTCAATCAGGAATTGTTTAGAGAGCCCAATCCAAAGAGAGGTGACCAACCCCAAACAATTGTGATTGTCAGGACATTTCCAACAGTCTTGTTCGGTTTGTTTGAATTGATAATGTAAGCAGCCATTCTTTGTCAAATAGGAGAGGCTGAGGTCCAAAAATATCAAGAGGGAGACCACCCCGTCTAAATGTGAACCTGATAACTGCTAGCATTTCATTCGTAATAGACACTCTTATCTCAGGCATGCTTGATGGCTTATCTTCATTGAAAATTGTGCAATATCTCAGAAAAGATATCTTTCGTCATTTTCCCAGGCTCTCGTTTGTGGTTTTGAACTCAACCGCAACATACAGTAGAAGTAAAAGCAACTTCAAAATCAGACCATGAATGAGCGTTTCCTGTCGGCAACTTTTCACTGAGATTTTACATCATCATGCTTTGATTTCCAAACATTGATATTGAAGTGAGGAAAAAAATGATTAGATCCCCTGCTAATTTTGTACGTTCGCCCACTGACAAAGAAATGATCAGTTTTTAATTTCACACAAAGTGAAAATTTTTGTCATTAATCACTTACCCCGATGGATACGCTGTTTTCGTTCAAATCAAAGTGTAAATACACGTAGAAAACGTATCCGTGTGTTGTGACAGCGTACGTTGTTTACGTCCAGTGGATACTTTCCAAAATGGCGCTATGGTGACATAGAGGAGACGAATTGTTGTCTAAAGTCGTTATTTTTGTTTTCTTTGCATACAAAAAGTATTCTTGTAGCTTCATAAAATTATGGTTGAACCACTGATGGCAGATGGACTATTTTGACAACGTCTTTCATATGTTTCTGGGCCTTGAGAGTTTTATTTACTTGGCAGTCATTGGGACAGTCAAAAAGCTACTGGATTTCATCCAAAATATCTTAATTTGTGTTCCGAAGACGGCCGAACCTTTTACGGGTTTGGAACGACATGGGGTAAAGTGATTAATGACAAAATTTTCATTTTGGGGTGAACTATCCCTTTAATGGTAAGATTATTTTAACAGTGAGAGACAGAATAAAACAGAAGCAATCAATCAATCAGATTCCAAACTCTCCACCAAGGCCAAGACCAAAGAGTTGTCCAAGGATGTCAGGGACAAGATTGTAGACCTAAACAAGGCTGGAATGGGCTACAAGACATCCGCCAAGCAGCTTGGTGAGAAGGTGACAACAGTTGGTATGATTATTCGCAAATGGAAGAAACACAAAATAGTCAGTCTCCCTCGGTCTGGGGCTAAATGCAAGATCTCACCTCATGGAGGTTCAATGATCATGAGAACGGTGAGGAATCACCCCAGAACTACACAAGAGGATCTTGTCAATGATCTCAAGGCAGCTGGGACCATAGTCACCAAGAAAACAATTGGCAACACTACACCGTAAAGGACTGAAATCCTGCATTGGCCGCAAGGTCCCCCTGTTTAAGAAAGCACATGCACAGGCCCGTCTAAAGTTTGCCAGTGAACATCTGAATGATTCAGAGGAGAACTAGATGAAAGTGTGGTCAGATGAGACCAAAATCAAGCTTTTTGGCATCAGCTCCACTCGCCATGTTTGGAGGAGGAAGAGGAATGCTGCCTATGACCCCAAGAACACCATCACCACTGTCAAACATGGAGGTGGAAACATTATGCTTTGGGGGTGTTTTTTTGCTAAGGGGACAAGACAACTGCACCGCATCAAATGGATGTTGGGTGGGGCCGTGTACCGTCAGGGCCAGGGCAGGGCAGGGCATTAAAAATGGGTCGTGGATGGGTATTCCAGCATGGCAATGACCCAAAATACACGGCCAAGGCAACAAAGGAGTGGCTCAAGAAGAAGCCAAACGTCAGCCTCTAAACCTTAATGATTTGGAGATGATCTGCAAAGAGGAGTGGGACAAAACCCTCCTGAGATGCATGCAAACCTGGTGGCCAACTACAAAAGACATCTGACCTCTGTGATTGCCAAAAAGTCATGTTTTGCGAAGGAGTCAAATACTTATTTCACTCATTAAAATGCAAATCAATTTATACTTTTTTTAAAATGTGCTTTTCCGGATTTTTTTCATGTTGGTAGTCTGTCTCTCATTGTTCAGATATACCCATCATTAAAATTATAGACTGATAATTTCTTTGTCAGTGGGCAAATGTACAAAATCAGCAGAGGATCAAACATTTTTTTCCTCACTGTAACTTAGTGGCATCTGACCTTGGTTGCTGTTTTTTTTCTGGCTGTCGCGGCCCGCCCCCTCAGGCATGGTGTGATTATATCACAGGAAGTTGAAACCTGCAACACAAATGCAAACTGTTAAAAAGAAAAGTTTCAGTTCATCTAATGATTTATCAAATGTAATCAAAAATTGTGATAAAAATAGTGGCAGTAAAATGACACTGTCACTTTGCAGCAAAAAGGTCTGCTTGGAAAATAAAATAATTGTCATTGCATTGTCAGCACAGCAAGAATAAAATAAAATAAAATAAAATAAAATAAAATAAAATAAAATAAAATAAAATAATTAATTAAATATTTAATTAAAATAAACATTTAAATAATAACTAAAATAAAATAAACTCATTGGGTAGAGCTTTAACCTCACAGCAAGAAGGCCTGTTTGTAAAAAAAAAACCAAAAAAAAAACATAATAAAATAAAATAAAATAAAATAATAAATATTTAATTAAAATAAACATTTAAATAATAACTAAAATTAAATAAACTCATTGGGTAGAGCTTTAACCTCACAGCAAGAAGGCCTGTTTGTAAAATAAAACATACATTACACAAAACATAAATAAAATAAAATAAAATAAAATAAAATACTCATTGGATAACTCTGTCACCTCACAGCAAGAAGGACTGTTTGTAAAATAAAATAAAATATGAAATAATCATTGGGTAGCACTGTCACCCCACAGCAAGACGGTCTGTTTGTAAAATAAAATCACATAAAATTACATAAAATAAATGAAATTATAAAAAAATAAATAAATAAATAAACTCATTGGGTAGAGTTTTAACCTCACAGCAAGAAGGTCTGTTTGTAAAAAAATAAATAAATAAAAATAAATAAAATAAAATAAAATAATCATTGGGTAGCATTGTCAACTCACAGGAAGAAGGTCTGTTTGTAAAATGAAATACAATAAAATAAATTAAATTATAAAATTACTCATTGGGTAGAGCTGTCACCTCACAGCAAGCAAGTCTGCCTGGAAAAATACAAATAAATAAATATAAATAAAATGTAATTAATAAAAATAATATGTAAAATAAAAAAAATCTAATACAAAATAAAAATCAAATTGAATTTAATTTAATTTAAATAAATAAAATAATAAAATTACTTATAGGGTAGTGTGGTCACCTCAAAGCAAGAAGGTCTGCTTAATATATATATATATATATATATATATATATATATATAATTAAATAAATAAGTAAAATAAATAAAACATATAAAATTTAATTATCTAAAATTCAATAGTATAATTAAATTAAATATCATTAGTAAATACATAAAAATTACAAATACTAAATGTTCTGTGAGTACCACAGTACAGCAATGTCTGTCAAATAAATAAATAAATAGCTACAGTAGATAAATAAATAAATAAATACATACAATGTAAGTGACACTTCTGTAGGACTTTTAGAACATTCTAACCACTCAACAAATGCAGAATATACTCCCATTAGTTTAGACTGGGAAAAACTACAGCAAACTGCCTCTTTCGTTATCAGTGCTAAAGTGCCTTCCGCTTCTTTCACGAGAAGAGGAAGACAATAAAAAAAAAAAAAAAATCTAGAGGAAAAAAAAAATACCAAAGGTCTGAGCCAAAGCAATTAAAGAGCTGAAACTCGATAGACGCTGTTTGACAAAGAGTGGGGGTGTAGCTTTCGTCTCGCACTTTCTCTCTCTCTCTTACAAAAGAAGAAGAGAAAATGAAACGTATGTAATGGTTGGCACAGACACAAAAATCTGCAGCTCTCTTTCCCAAATGTTGAGCATGTGTCCTGTCAGCGCAATTGGTGCTGGAACTTCAGGAAAAGGAAACAATCAGAATAGACAGGGCTCCTCTATGATGTGTTAATGTTTATCATATCCCGACAAGCCGTCTCCTGCGTCACCTGCCCTGGCCTTCACTATGCAGGCTCCCCGCTGCCCGTCACTCAGAGGACAGCACCAGCAGGAGAGACAAACATCTGAGGGAAAGCTTTAAGTGTCCAGTCACCCTCCATAACTCAGAAACAGTTCACAGCATAGGGGAGAAGTTCTCCATACGTGTTCTGCTCTGATGTCTTACAATTGACACTGCTCTTTTTCTATGCTTTGATTTATGAATTTCAATAAAGATGTTTCTATCATCTAAAACAGGGCTTCTCACTTAAGGACCTAGAATGAATAGTGGGCAAGTGGCCAGACACTGCAACAAAAATGATTAATCGCAAATAAAATATCCTTAAACTAAAACTGGAAAATAATTTTAGAAAACATGTTCTTTCTAAATATGTTTGTTTTAAATAAAATAAAATAAATCATTGGGTCACTGTCAACTCACAGCAAGGTCTGTTTATGTATATATATATATATTAAAATAAAACACACAAAATTGAGTAGAACTGTCAACTCACAAGAAGGTCTGTTTATAAAATAACATAAAATTTAATTTAATTACTCACAGCAAGAAAGTATGTTTATAAAAAATAAATAATAATAAATAAAACAAAATAAAATAAAATAAAAAATCATTGGGTAGCACGGTCAACTCACAGCAAGAAGGTCTGATTATAATAAAAGAAACAAAATAAAAAAAATAAAATAAAATAAAATAAAATAAATCACTGGGTACACTGTCAACTCACAGCAAGAAGGTTGGATTATAATAAAATAAAATAAAATAAAATAAAATAAAATAAAATAAAATAAATCACTGAGAGTAGCACTGTCAAATTACAGCAAGAAGATATTATTATAAAAAAATAAAATAAAAAAATAAAATAAAAGAATAAAATGAAATAAAATAAAAAATAAAAATAAATAAATCAACTCACAGCAAGAAGGTCTGTTTCTAAAACAAAATAAATAAATAAATAAAATAAAATAAAAAACTGAGTAGTACTGTCAACTCACAGCAAAGAGGACTGTTCATAAAAAAAATTAAAGAGTAATAATAAAATAAAATGAAAAAATCATTGAGTAGCACTGCCAACTCACAGCAAGAAAGTCTGATTATAATCAAATCAAATCAAATCAAATCAAATAATAAACAAAATAAAAAAATGAAATTAAATTGAAAAAATGAAATTAATCTTTGGATAGCACTGTCAACTCCCAGTAAGAAGGTCTGATTATAATCAAATCAAATCAAATAATAAACAAAATAAAAAAATTATTAAATTATTAAATTAAAAAAATGAAATCATTGGGTAGCACCGTCAACTCACAGCAAGGTCTGATTATATATATATATATATATATATATATATATATATATATATATATATTAAAAAATACAATAAAATAAAATAAAATTAGGGCTGTCACTAATGATTATTTTGGTAATTGAGTAATCTGTTGATTATTCTGAATGAGTAATTGAGTAATCAGATTTTGTTTTGTAATAATAGACTTTTTTTGTATTAATAGCCTTTTAAAATGACTTAAAATGCATAACAAATGTTAATCATATATTAAACCTGCATTGCATATATGTAATCGAATCATAAAATTTGTGAATTCTTAATAGCATTATGCTTTATTATAATTTTTAAATTGGTTTAATATGTGGAATGCGACTCTTCCGGTATTTTGCAGATTACTCGACATGGCCAAAATGCAATTGAAGATTTTTTTTAATTGAATACTCGTATAGAATCAAGGAATTGTTACAGCCCTAAATAAAATAAAAATGAAATAAAATAAAATAATAAAATCATATAAAATAAAAAAAAATCATTGGGTAGCACCGTCAACTCACAGCAAAAAGGTATATTTATAAAAAAAAAAAAAATTAAATAAAGGTCTGTTTAAAAAAAAAAAAAAAAAAAAAAAAAAAAAAAAAGTCAACTCACAGCAAGGTCTGTTTATGAAATAAATCAAAAATAAATCATTGATTAGCACCGTCAACTCACAGCAAGAAGGTCTAATTTAAAATAATATAACAAAATAAAATAAAATAGTATTAATAGTAGTCAAATGGCAAAACAAAAACAATAAACCAAACATAAACAGATACTTAAAATAAAAATGTTTGAAAAAAAAGAATCTTTCTAAATAAAAGTTACAAATAAAATAAAAAATAATGACCTAAAAGCAATTATTTGAAATGCTATAAGTGAATTCAGGCATTACAATATCAAATGTACAATATAAAAATATTCTTAGAATTTTTTCTTTCCAAATAAACAAAAAATAAAGAAATAAAGGCAAGTAAAGTGTACAGTGCGATTACATTGTTGAGCGCTGACAGTGTTGATGACTACATTGACTACGTTGTTACATTTAAATATCCAATATTGACTGATACAGATAAATTAACAAAAAATAGCAATATGGTACAGACATATCCTGCATCTCTAACCATTATATGGCTAGTTGCTTTTCATCCTTCACATTCAGCATAGTTTTGTCGCTCTTGTCAGAACAGACGTGCAACCAAGTTCTGGGTCACGATCCACTGATCTAAAATTTTGGAGTCGGTCTGGGCGAGATATAGCTCCTGTTATTTAGGCAGCTCTGTTTGTGTCCATACTTCAGTTGCAGTTAAACACTCGGAGCCAAGCGTAATGATCTGTTTTGGATGTCTCGTAACCAGACTAAATTAAAAATTACCCTGGCACATTTCCACGCACTGTCCTTCAGAGTGTTTCTCACCGCAGTCCCCCGGGTCCTTTAGGGCCCATTTCCAGCTCTGCCTCATTAAAGGCATCTCACTTCCTGTAACTGCGAGAATGAAGGTTGTAGAACACTACAAGCCTTTGCGGTTAAAACCCCATGTACTTTCTTGGCTCCAGAGCTTGTTTGCTGCGAAATTCCCGAATTCCAGAAATGGAATTGTGGTCAAAATTAACTCGCTTTCCGACAACAGATTCTAATAGCGAATAAATGTTTCCGTCAGGAGGGGGTTCGGTTCGGGACGGGACAGCAAGTATTTTTGAGGCAGAGTGGATGAGAGCCAACATCTGGTTAGCCAGCGCAGAGGTTAGAATGAGGTTAGCGAGACTCCAACTCTCCCTAATGCAGAGCAGCCAGTCTCCATACGTCTTCCAAACACCCTGACGTGCTCCTCGAGCAAAATTGCAACTTTGTCATAATGAAAAATGTAGAGCGGGAGGCCTTTTTCCACCCTGTAATTTTCATTACAGTTGCATCTCTCGTGGCATCATTCCAGGTGCATCCGTACGCGCCGCGCTCTGACAGTCATAGACACAAAACTACCCGCTGACAGAGTCCTGTTACATGAGAGCACAGCTGGACAGCTGTGTGCGTGTTCTTGCCTGCACATGTGTGTCTGTGAGTGTGTTTTGTGGAGTTTTCTTTTGCGTGTCTAAAGGGTAGAAGAGATGGATGACAATTATATGTTAGTGTGAAGGAGTTCACCATTTCTTGTATTGTAATAGAAAATAGTCAGTCACTGACAAAACACAGCAGAATGCTGAAAAATAAAGACTTCAAAAGCAGACATGTTATAGAACAGGGGTTCCCAAACTCCAGGGGGTCATATGGAAGCCTGTTTTTGCCATTTTTCCATCTCACAATTCTGACCTTGGTCTAGCAATTCTAAATAAATAGCGAATAAAAACCCAGAATTGCGAGAGAGAAAACAAAAAAAGTCTGAAAAAAGACGGTAAAGTTTGTATTTCACAATTCTGATGAAAAGAGAATTGAGTCATTCTGTGTCAACTCAACCAGAGGTCCTTGGCTCAAATTTTTGACTTTGCTTATATTTGTTCTGAAGAAAGACAGACATGTATAGTGATGAAAGCCAAAATATTAAATGTCATGTGTGAATATTTACTGAGTAATCTACTATTTTGTAGAGGGGGGTCAAAACGACAATTTTCATCTGAGATTCTGAGTGAAATTACAGGGGTGTAAAAATGACTTCAGAAAAATGGCAGTGTCATAATGTTATTGTTACACAGAGATTGGTAGGTCTTTTAGTAAAATCTGTTGACGTCAACAATCTTTGTTGCATTATGTGCCAATGGGGACCATTCCAAAATGGGGAAACAGCAATTTTCAAGTTTTTTTTCTCTAAAGTTTGCATGCCTCTAACTCAAAAAGTATTAAAGATATCTTAATGCACTTTTAGAAATTGTGTTTCCTTTGGCACCTTTATATTTAAGGCCCTATATGGTTTGGTTCCAGAGATGCAAGATGTTCATACTACTGGGTACGTTTAGGTGTAGTGCAGATGGTACGTTATTTTAAAACGGCATGGAGCACTCAATACAGCGCCACTCAATGGACATTTCAAGTCAGACCTGCGGTGACACAGACAAAACCAACATCACATAAAACGTACACTGCCTTCCAAAAGTTTGGAAACACCCCTGGCAAAGTGTGGTTTTGGACGATATCAGCATAAATCCTTATCATTTTTTGGTGCAAATACATTAAAGTAACTTGACATTATCATTGAAGACCTTTTGATTACATAATAATTGCAATATGTACACGTCAAAGTCAGACATGCCCCTTTGCCAGCTGTGATGCCTGGTTACTGGTTTAAACTTACTTGACCCAGGTTTTTAAAAGATTTGGGGTCAGCACATCTTAATAGCTTCAACAATTGATTGCCAATTAAGTTTAGAATACAATGAACCAATTAGAACCCAATTTAGGCCAAACAGTTTACAAATAGATCTTGCCAATCAAATGACTAGTTTGGCCCATTTTATAGAGAATTTTCCATGTGTTTCTTGACAACATGGCCAGGTGCAAGCAGCTTTCTCTGGAAACACGTCAGTATGTAATAGTTCTAAGGAATAAAGGCTATTCAATGAGAGATATAGCCAAAAAGTTGAACATTTCACTGAAAGGTGTACACTATTGCATGAAACAAAAGGCAAAGTCTGGGTCTAATAAAGACAGAAAGAGAAGTGGAAGACCAAGAAGTACCTCTTCTGGTGAGGACAAATATGTAAGAGTCCAGTATGTATGTCCAGTCTATGCAACTTGTCCAGAGCTGACAGCTGATCTTTCACGTGATGTACCTGTGTCATGTACTACGGTCCATCAGAGACTCCAACAAGCAGGTCTACATGGCCGAATGTCAGCTAATAAACCACTGCTAAGATCAAACAACAAGAAAAAGAGACTGCAGTCGGCAAAGAAGCACAGAAACTGGACAGCAGATGATTGGATGAAGGTGCTCTGGACGGATGAATCCGTTGGTTTTTGGCTCAAAGAGATGATTTTTTACGTGAGATGCAGAGTTGGTGAAAAGATGTTAGATGCCTGTATCACACCCACTGTGAAGCATGGAGGTGGCAGTGTGATAGTCTGCACCTTCCAACAAGACAATGACTCCAAGCACACTTCCAAGCTGTGCAAATCCTATTTGGAGAGAAAACAGTCCGCTGGTAGGGCTGCACGATCAGTCAAAGGCGATTGTCATGCGCATTTTGTCAGTAAACATGGTTGCGTAATCAGTAATAAATCTCCAGCACCTGCATTCAGATGGAGCAGCATGTACTACACAGATCTGTAGTTCACAGAAAAGCTATGTTTAATCATGTTCATTATCACAGATGATTTAATCGAGCGATTATGAAATCGAAAGAAATCGTTCACGATAATGACAGCTGTTTGTGTAGCTTCTCAGTAAGCTACAGCTCTGTCCAAACATCTTGCTACATTTGAAAGCACATAAAAAAAAATTATTTAATAACACGATTTACTCCAAACTCACTTCATCACATCAGTCGAGTGTTTGAAAAAAATCCTTCTGTGAGATGGTATAGCTTTTTACACAGAATTAGGCACGCATAGTATTCTAAGCAGTGATAAAGACCCGATAGTATGAACAAAAGCAAATGTGACATAAAAATACAAATCTCATCTTTAAGCTCTTTCATCATAAGCCATGTTTTTCACAGGTTTCATACCCAAGGATTTCACATCCTAAGTCAAATTCTGTGCCGGTTGAGGTACCAAGCAAGCTTGTTATGTCTGTTGTTGTTTCCATTTTCGACCCCTCACCCCAATCCCTCCCCCACACCACTAATAACTGTGTACAAAAACAATTACAAGTGCTCGCTGTTTTACCTTCTCTAATGATTATTTCTGTTGGAAACTGCAGTGATATGTACTTATTGGTACGTATTCCGCGACTTGCGAAGAAGTTCCCACAGATACAAACACCCCTTTATCGCCCTCTGTCCCAGACCAGGCACCAGGGCACCTACATCAGGGGACATTTATATTACTTGGGGGGGTCTAAATCACACTGACACTCACAAAAGCGTGTAATCGACCCTTTGCAAAGAGCTTGATTGACAGGCGATCTGACAAATCATAATGCCAAATCTGCCATTTTATCCAACAAACAAATCATACAGGAGAGTATAGATTAAATTAGGTAGACTTAAACTTGAAAAACGGTGTATACTGGCGTCTTTCCGCAGTTGAAATAAAATACATTCAGATGTTCATTCATGTTTATTTTGTGCTTTATGTAAATATGAAAATACGCTTGGTTCACGTGCCACTTGAACAGAGGCAATACAGTGATCTGTCACGACACATTAAGGAGCCACAAAACGGTATTTACTGTTTGAATTTCTTATAAAATGACAATTTAAACGTTCCCACAGGTATGTTTTCATCATGAGATCAGGTAGTAAATAGTAGTATTCATCAGTTCTAAAAAGTGTGAACACTCTTAAAAGAAACTATTCCCATTGCAACCCTTCAAAGTGCAATTGCAATGAATGGCAAAATAATCACAATAGAATTTTTGTAGCTCATGTAGCTTTTTAAACAAAATAAAACACTTACTAAAAATTAAATAAAAAATTATATTTACTTGCATGACCACCAGAGAACCATGAACATGCAAATGTGTTGCACTTAAAATTAGCCTAAAATCTCAAGGTGTATTTCAGGTAAATATTTTTATATATAAGGAATTCAGCTAACAAAGAAGTTTGAACCCCTGCCATTGAAGAACCATTTCGGGTTCCTCAAAAAAACCTCAGTGAATGGTTCTTAAAAGATTTAAAAAGAATTTATTTAGCATCCACCTTATTTTTCCCATAAGAGTTTGCAGCTACTGGTAAATTTTACGGGTCTGGCTTCCGTCTCATCTGCGTCCAGGTTTTTTTAACTGTACAAAACTGCTCATTTTGCTGCTTGGTGTCTTAAATTGGTTTGTAGTACAGTTTAACTGTTTACTGCACATTGTTATTCTTCTTATTATTTCCCTATAGTGGCTAATGAACCAGAAGTCTTACCCATAGGCTTACTTCCGCATTGAACAATAAGGTGGATAAAGAACTTTCTAACAATGTTTTTCCACTGTAAAGAACCTTTTGTGCAAGGAAAGGTTTCATGGTGTTTAAAGGTTCTTTTTTAAAACCACAGATGCCAATAAAGAACTTTAATTCACTAAACATGTCAGATACTTGTTTATTTTCTTCATAGTTATATTGCAACCAAAAACACAACGCAGAAGCAAAGCTTCTGGTTTTAACTACAGTATAAAAAGCATTAAAAACTATTACTTTTGACACTGAACTGTAAAGAATTATCAACAGATGAATTCACATTGCAAACAGAGCCCACTACTATAAACACAGTCACACCCAACGCAACGTCTATCTATTTAAACTGCCCGACACACATAAACAGAGGTGCATGTGAGCGTGTGGAGGCGTTGAGATGTGTTTAGATGTTCAACAGCTGACCTGTTCGCAAACTGAGGTCAATGCTGATGCACCCAATCATAAATAAACAGGAGCGTGACTATTGTAGCCCATGCAAAGGGGTCAGTCCTAGCCCTGCTGCTCTATTGTCTCAGGCCGAGAGTTTTGAAGGTTATTGTTTCTTTTCCAGCTGACCTTCACATTTCCCTCTGGAGCCAGACCACAGCACTGCCATCCACCTCTCCACTCCCCCATCGACTTGTCTGCCCACTGCCAGCACCACATTTTTTTTAGCCATTTCCTTGTTCGGTTAGACAACAAAGGCTTCACAAACAATGGATAATGCGCCGTTGGGGGAGTGGGGGGGGGTCACCCATATTTACACATACGCTGGTGAGGAAATGCAGTGGGCATGAAAGTAAAGGGGTGGTAAGGAGGGAGGGACAGTAATGCAGGCCACGCTGTATGTGGTCCTCAATCATGAGAGCTTGAAGTCTTTTGTTTCAAGGCTTTGTTCAATATTGTATCTTCTTAGACAATAAGTAGGGGTTGTAAACTATGGTGATGACACAACTGTTTCTCAGAGCATATCATAATGGAACAATTACAACTGAAGACATGGACATGACACTTCTGTTTTTAGGAGTCACACCCACCCTGACTCTTTGAGAGAAAAAGCATCATATTTCAAAAGTTTTGTTTTGCTTGACAAAGCGACAACAGAACAAATGTAGCTCGTTACTTAAATAAGTGACTTTAAAACCAAGCATTTGCCAATTTGTCACATCAGGAGTAGATTCTGGGCAAAGCCAAAATGCAGCAACTACAAATTTAGTCAGGATAAAATCATGTCTATGATCTGTGACAGATGGTTCAATTATAAACTGATATTCAACCAAGCAATATATATAGGGGTGTGCAATAATGATAGCTCGATATTTTCTGGAATTTTGTTGAAAACGATAATTTGCTGAGCGTTTTATTGTGCTGATATTTTGTCTGATTTCTTTTGATATTCTTCATATTCTGTGCAGTGGTTAGATTCCAGGAGTCACAGAAGCAAACTTTTCCAATAAGTTTACACTGAATTTTTGCCTTTTATTGACAT
Source organism: Cirrhinus molitorella (assembly GCA_033026305.1). NCBI lineage: Eukaryota > Metazoa > Chordata > Actinopteri > Cypriniformes > Cyprinidae > Cirrhinus > Cirrhinus molitorella. The sequence goes on from CM065134.1 coordinate 15,792,657, forward strand.
TTTTACCTTTATTAGGCCAATTGTTTCTAACCTAATTAAATGTATGCATCATCTTCTATGTCAAATTGTTACATTTAGTCAATAAGTTTAAATATTAAGATACTATAGGGCTGTTACCAATCAAATAAAATCAGTATCAACAAAATGTGTGTTCACAATGCAGAGGTGGCACAGAATCTGCATCTGAAGTGGCATTTAGATGCATTTACACAGATTGTTTAATGCAGGACATGAATTACAGTTAACCTACAATTACAAATTCATAAATAATGTGGAAAATAAATCCAACCTAAAATTGCCAGTAGGCAGTAGGTGGCGGCCAATCACTGCATAGTAGTGATGGGTCGTTCTTGAACGATTTGTTCATTTTGAACAAATCCTTTATGTGACTCGGGAAGAACAAGTCATCTCGGGGAGTGATTCGTTCAGTCACCCATGTGCAACATCCTAGACCCCGAACTCGAGAGATGAACTAATCAATTCTCTTTCCGGCTCAGACTGCATAAGGTTATGGGGCTGTCACGTGATGAACGAACGACTCAAACCCGAAAAACATGTCAGATAAGAGGTGAGCTAAGCATAGACAAAAGACCCAGGTAAACAATTAATCTTTTCTGTTTCATATAGCATTATAGTTTTCTTGTTTGTAGTGTGATCAACGTTTGCGTAAGCAGTAGATATGTTAGGGAAGTAACGCATAACTTTTTAATAACATTTTGCTAAAATGAACGGAATGAACGAAATGACTCGAAAAAAGAATCGTTCATTTTGCTGAAAGAGACTCAAAGGTCAGAGTCTGTAAAATGATCCGAACTTCCCATCACTACTGCATGAGTGAGTCATTGAGTCATTCATTCGACAGATTCGTTCAAACGGCTGATTGATGCAGTAATGAAACGCAGTCATTTTTGATTGTGTGTTGCAAAGAAACACAAAACAGTTCTGCTGTGGCTTTTTTTAAACTATTTTCGTTGACGAAATACAGCAAAAAAACAGGAACTTGGGTCTAAAATGTTAAGTCGCTTAAAATGTACTTTTACATTTTATTGAGTTTATTGAACTTAAATCAATATCACATTTGCAATCGTGCTGATATTTGGAGAAAAAAAACGTCACTTTTTGTGTGTTATTAACTATATAAGATAATATCAATTTTGACCCCTTATCTTGAATTTTGGGGGAATTCTAAATGTATTTTAACTAAATCACGCAGTAATCAGCGCAGTAGCCTACATCTCATAGTATATGCATGGACTCTCTAGGTGTGTTTTTGTTTGCTTTTTGTAATATACTCGGTAATGTCATATCACATATCATTTAAATAACAATTACGATATTAAGACAGTTGTATCAACCAAACATTTGACTTTCTTCCCCCATTCCATAACTAAATACACACTTTCACAAATTAATTTGTAAATAAGTCTTTTTAAAGTCATTGTACAAGATACACAAAAGTAGAAAAAAGTCTGCAACTTACCCAATCAGAAACACTAAAAATTCTTAGTCAAATAATTAATATTCACCAGCCAAGCGAATCAGTTTCTTCAGATCGTTCCTACTGAGCTCAATGTTTAACACATTTCATGCACAAATTTTGAAGCTTTGGGAATTTGGCCTACATTTTGAAATGACCCATTACTGCACAGTAAAACAGCTGTGCATCAGTAATGCAGTCCATGTGAGATCGTCCAAATCTGGCCATCATCAACTGGCCAGCGAGAGCAGAGCTTTCCCTGCCATTCACACTGCGAAACGAGGCCAGTGACCTCACAACGGCCAATAGAAAGCAGTTTATATAGTTCAAAAGACCCATTTTCATGTTTTTTCAGAAATATGTCATGATCGCACAGAAAAGCAATCATTCCCCAGAGAACATACAGTGAGGGGAAAGTGTTTTGGCCGAGAGGGCTGAAACATCCAAGTTCCTGAGGCTCAATAAAAGTGTCATCGGGTGTAGTGAAGAGTGAGCCTATAAAAAAAGGGCCTGTAGCCCTGAGTTTTTGCCTGCTCCACCAGGGAAATTCCCTTTGTCTTAGTGTATGCAACTAATTATAGAAGGAAAGCTGTGCTGCAAATGGTGTCTATAAAATAATAAGTGTCTGTCCATAAAGTTCAAGGTGACAAACTAGCATGCAGGCCCATCAATTTATCAACAGCGGGAAAAGGGGGGCTAATGGACCTTTTAGTAACCAGGAAAAGGAAGCGCTATGTCATGCATAGTGTACCAAGCCTGGGAACTTAAACAGTTATATATTACGAACTGGAATGTTTCTAGTGATCAACGATAAGAGATAAAAAAAGACAAATGGACAATGATCCAGGCAAGGCAAAGTATAGACAGAAGGAATGACGCAGAAATGTTGTGAACTTTGACCTGGATGAAAGAACGTGCCAGGGGTGCCGACAGAAACCTGGGGTGATCAAAAGTCATAGAGAAGCATAGAAGGGTGCGGACGAATTACTCATGGAGGACGCAGCCAAGTCGGGCAGAGAGACACTGTGGTTTTGAGTCACCAGACAGAGGACGGCATTCACAGCTGTGCGTTTGCGCACACCTGCACTTGGAAACATCACCACTGCAAACACAAGACTCCTTGAGACGGACAGAGTCAGCAAACTCCACCGTCAACAAACTTGTCCCCTCCCAAACCCATCAACTCTTTGAACTGCTTCCAGCTCTTTTCTCCTCCACCAGTGTCGGAAATGCCGCTGTTTGAGGGAGACGGGTGTAAAGTCAGGCTTTTGGCTGCTGAGGGACTGCTCTAGTGTTCATTCTGGAGGCTTCGGAGGTCGGAGTGAGGGGATTCTGTCTGTGTTTGCATTACGACCTCCATCAAAACCTCGACATCTGCTGGGCAGATGCTCTTATCTGGGATTATCTGAGAACATTTGCATTTGGGATGAAATGGAACCTCAAAATTAAATGCATTTTCTAATGGAGTGTTGCGGCTGTGCTGTCAAACGGCATGGGTTCCCTCAAGATTTTCCTATAGGTTTTTAATGTATGAGTAAGACAAGTCTGTGGGAAATATAAATTGATGACATTTGATAATTCATGATACTTGGATGTTTTGTTCTACAGCGTTAAATTAGATGCACAAATAAGCCAGTTTTGAAGCAGTTCTTTATTTTTAAAGGGAACCCCGGGTATTAAAACTCAAATTGATTACTTAAATATGTAGTAGAAACCTATTAAAGATTTTTTTTAAAATCTACATTTTTTAAGCATATTTTGGACTGTGGGGTGCGCCATTATTTTAATGATGTGAAATGGTTGTACTCCGTGAGCTACTGGCACTACCTGTTGCCAATTTTTAATCGCAACACAACTCGCAACAAAAATAAAGGGCTGATAGGATGCCACATTGTTTGGCTTTTGGTTGCCATTTTCAGTTGAAGGGCAACAAGAGAAGCGATGTAAGTCTTCACTGCTTCCTTAGTGATAAGAAGAGGAGAAAAGAATGGGAAGATGCCTGTGGATGAATAAAACTTCCTAAAGACCTGCGTCTTTGTTATCTCTACTTTAGCCCTGATGTCTTGAGGCTTTTATTAGATCACAGCTACTGAAAGAGCTTACAAATGGCACAGATAAGAAACGCTAGATGCCATCCTGGCAGGATGGAAACATGGCAACGCTTGTCATGATGCCGCAGCCACTGAAGGAGTTTCTCAGCATGGATTTCACTCGACATCCGGGGGCGTTTAGACTGCTTGTGGGGAAAAATGTATGGTATGGCATTTGGTTTAAAGGAGTAAAAATTTACAGATAATTTACTCACCCCCTTGTGATGTCTTTCTTTCTTCAGTTGTAAAGAAATTATGTTTTCTGAGGAGTCTTCTATGGTGCAGTTTAAATGCATCTCCAAAGAGCTCTAAATGATCCCAGCCGAGGAAGAAGGGTCTTATCTAGTGAAACGACCTGTCATTTATTCTTAAATAAATTGATATTTAAATACACTTTTTAACCAAAAATGCTCGTCTTGTCTAGCTCTGCGATTTGCATGCATACTCTGTGTGCACTCCATGCAACTTCAAAATCATCCTACATCGCTGCAGATGTACTGACCCAGTGTTTACAAAGTGAACATGCAAAGAAGATCAAATGCCCTTTACAAAAAAAAAGGTAAAACAGTACTGTAGGACAAATTTGAAGCTGGAGGAAAAAAATTGTAATTGGTAGTTTTTCGACATGCTTTCTTTACGACTGAAGAAAGAAAGACACAAACATATTGGATGACAAAAGGGTTCTGTAACCTCCATTGTGATTGGTTAGCTGGCTAAAAACGGACAGTAGCTGAGTTTCCATTGAATTTACGAAATGAAAATGTGTCCAATGGAAACAAGTAAATTTCACCAAAAAATCCCATATATCGCAACAACATTTTTACGCTTGCATGAGATGTTTTTTTTTTTTCAGGCAATTCAAACATATTTCAGAAACGTCCCAGAAGCAGCGCCCTCTGCACCGTTTCGATAAAGACACACGCCTACATCTCCTTTTATTAAAATGAATGTCTAAAGCGCTGCCTGCGATATACATTAGCCTACCAACATCTGTCGCCATGACTTGTCACACGAAGTTTTAGTCGCATAACATGAAAACCCTGTAATTTCGCAATAGTTTTTTATCTACATTTATGAAATATCGTAAAAGGTTTAGCGCAAATATGTACTGGAGACAGTAAGGAGTGCTGCGTTTTACCCAAACTTGAACATTCACACTGCTTGTCTTTTTAAAAAAACGTGGCGCACATATTAAAAAAAAAATTTAACAAATTTTATGTGCATGTGCAAGCTGAGCCTAAAAAGTACATGCAGTTTCAGAGAAAAATCTGTTTTCCAAAGAACCTTTCAGCGTTCAGCAAGAACATTTCTTAATGTGAAGATTAATGTGGTGTAAAAGTAAACATTAAAGCAACAAAAATACTGACACTATGAAATACGATACACAGAATTCGAGCTGTGCTTTGCACCTCAGATACAGGTTGTGCCGCATCTCTCCTTAAGGGATATGGAGCATGGAGCTGGGAAGCTCATCAGCCCAAATTCTTGTAGCTAGGGTGCACTGGGAGGAAACAGGGATTTGGCGTATTCCCTTCGAACTTTTAGGAGGAGGGGGGTTTGTCTCTTATATTCACGGTAAACTAAGCAGCAGCTCAGCATTAGCAGGACAGTTTTCCAAGTGAGTAAGTGGATGGTGAAAAGGGGATGTTGGTTTTCAAAGCAAACAGAGCTTTGCATGTTAACCTTCACATTCAAAGGTCCAAACATCCAGAGGGAGGGTTTGGCTGACTTCCTGCCTCTCAGTTCAGATTGCATGACCAATCCTGAAGCCTATTCTTCTCTTTGATATGATGAAAATGACCAAACAATACCTTCTTCCCCTCTAAAGACCCAAATGGGCGATTTTTAAGATATTGTTTTGCCCTGAGATATGGTGCAATTTTCAAAATAGCATAATAAGCTGGAAAAACAATGAAGTGCCATTTGTGGAGACTTTTCAGAGCTCAAATCCATGTGTGTTGACATTTTTAAGAAAATCTAGACCTTGAAGCCAGTCGAGAATGTGTCTTGCGTGTTTGAAAGGAAAACAAACATGACCCCACAGATCTGACAGACGAAATGACTGACAAACTGTGTGGTGTATATTTTGGTCAATAAGCACATCAGCATGAACTTGCAAAACAAAAGCACTGTAATGAAATTCAGAATAGCTGGGATGCATTACATACGTTTTTGTCCAATCAATCACATGGTTTCATTGATCCAAGTTGAAGCCAAAATTCTTTTCGAATACAAACTGACATATTTTGGGGTCAACGCAGGCAATATTTGCACAAACAGATTCCCAATTGTAACGACTGACATCTTTTCAATGAGTTTGTATTCCCGGCTGAACTAACGAGTGAGTAAATTGAGACCAGACGGCATTCGTTGGGAAGTTTTATTTGTCCACCCCGAATAGTCAGCATTCCAGCTGCTAAAGAAAATAGTGTTTGTTGAGCAAGAGGGGGGCCGTAGGAGCGCTTGAGAAAGCCTGGACTTTAAATGTCTGACAAAAGATCTGATGCTGAAAGCAATCCCATGTTGAATGGTTTTCCACTGCTGCCTATGAGCTAAGACTGAGGTAATACACTTATCTTAAGAAATGAGTCTATACTCTCAAACCATCAGCCTAAGGTGGTTATCAGCTCCGGTGTGATGGTTTTAAATTGATTTTGGGCACTTGCCAAGCTAGAAAACCAGCTTAAAACATCTTAAACCAGCAACAAAGTGCATCTGTTTAAAAATCACCTTAACTGATTTGCTGGTCTTTGCTGGTTTAAGATGGTTTTATCTGATTTGGTCTCACAATCAAGTGTTTTTAGCTGGTCTTGCTAAATAAAAGTGCTAAAAATCCCATAAAACCAGACAACAGGCGATCTTTAACTAGCTTGGGAGACCAGTTAAGATCAGCTAACCATCTTTTCATGCAGGCTACAGTGAAATATAAGCATGCTGCATCTTTTATGAAAACATAATTAGGAACTGTGTGACATAAATTAATCTGGAGTGAGTAAACAAATCTGGATAAGTATTACTAGACAAAGGGAGGATTTGTTGTACTAAAATGAGTTTACAGTTCCAAGATATGATGATGAGGATGACAATGATGATGAGGAAGACAATGATGATGATGAGAGAGGCTCACACGTCTTGACTTGCGCACATATTAACACACAATTACTGTCATATATCAATCTCTTTGTTTAATTAACTGTATCAATATACTTGCCAGTTGTTAGATGATGAGAAATATTATTTTTTTAAAACGTTCTAAGTATACTATAAAGTGTTAATGCTGTCTTAAAAACCATATTTTACATTATCTTTGACCGTGAGAAAAATCACATTGACAAGTCTGAAATACTTGACAAGCTGTAACACATACCTTTACAGCTGTGCTGATCGGAGACATCAAAAGTAACGCATCCAATGTACGTACTCCGTTTCCAATCCAAATATCCCACTTTGATTAACAGGATCAACAGTTTTCCCAGTTTCCGCGCATCAGTATTCCTGCTTGCTTTGACTAAACGCGTCTGGAGGCTTAGCTTCCCGTATTGTACTGTACTACGCAACGCTGGATGCTCCAGTGTTCAGTTTCCAACTTTCTTGAGAGTCTCGCCGCTGAGTATGAGGTGTCATCCTCACTGAATTTACTGCTCGTGTGAGCACAGTCCCATATATGAGTAACAACCACGCGTCACTCACTACAGACGCTCCGCTTTGAAAGACACCCTAGCGTTAAAAACTCAAAATTAGGAATGGAACATCTTCCTTTTGGTTTCTTTATCTCCGTTATCCACACTAAACCTACATTTAGACTATTTAGGAAATGTATTTATTCAAAAAAAGCTAAGAAAACGCTACTGGTGAGCTGAGAAAGACTGAAGTGACTTTGGAGGCTACATGTGCCTTGAAAGTATGAACGCGAGTGTGAGAGGAGCATTGACGTGCCCCCCGCGGACACGGACTCCTTGAACTTCCTGTCAGCGTTAACTCCTTTACTGCTGCTGTCCACATCCATCATTTTGCTTCAGGGAATATTATCATTCACCCCAAACGCGTACAATTACGACGGATGAGTGCAGAGATCAACAAAGCTCGGTTTATGTTATGAGGGCGTCTCGGTGAACAGCGGCAGTTTATCAACTTTGTAGAGCTATTAAAATGCGTTAAATTAGCCGGAGAGGTAATTAAGTTGTTTTAAGGCACAGTGCCAACATCTTAAGATGTCAAATAACCTGTTATTGTTGCATTTACGTTATGTTTACGTTGTAGAGACCTCAGTACTGTAGGGGAGACCGGCTAGATGTCACACTTTTTACTCTTTTAAAAGTGCAAATTTTTTTGGGATGGGTTTGTTTAGACACATAGTGTTTTCAAATGTACATCATTTTTTAATTTCTTTTTTCTACACTATAGAGTGTTTTCACACGTCATCAATCGGCCATATTGCTGGCTTTGAAAGCAAACAATACTAATCGGTACAGTACAGACTGTAAAAAATCAAGGAGAAGAGTGCAAAAAAACATCTGAGGAACCTGAACCAGGATTTCCATGGCAATAATCTTGACATTTGTGTGTTCTTATCATTTCCTATCAGGTAGGTGAAATATTAGGCTAATATCTTAATTAATACTGCTTGTACACATCTTTCATCACCTATTAATTTTAGTTTGTCAAAATATTGAACCCTTTCCTGCTCACTAAGTCCTTCTCTATGTGATTTAGCAGCTTCCAAACGTGGTTTAGACAGCTTAAATTAGCAGAACGTGTTCAGTAGAACATTAACTGTGCAATGCTGTTGGTTACATCTGAGTATAGCCGATATAGCCGCACATCCGGGTTACTGACCAAAATCGTGATGTACACTACCGGTCAAAAGTTTTAGTTTTTTAAAGAAGTCTCTTATGCTCATCAAGGCTGCATTTATTTGATCAATAATACTGAAAAAAAAAAACACTAATATTGCAAAATGTTATAATATAAATACATTTACATTGTAATAATATTTCACAATATTAAATTTTTTTCTGCATTTTTGATCAAGTGAAAACAGCCTTGATAAGCATAAGAAATTTCTTTAAATAACATTAAATGAGGGTGTGTCCGAATTTTTGACTGCAGTGTAAATGCAAACCCTCTATTAGGGGGTAATTCGTCACAACGGAAAAAACATAATCTAAAAATTAAACAACTTATGAAAGTAATGCATTACAATATTATGTTACTCCCTAAAAAAGTAACTAATTACGCTATACTTTTTATGGAAAGTAATGCGATACCTTACTTTTGCATTACTTTTTAAAATATGGGCAGGGCTTTCGTATATTATTTTTAATATAAAAAGTTCGATTTTTAGCAAATGTAAAAGCCCTTTCAGACCAAAAATTGAAATAAATAAGCCTAAGGCTGAAGGAAAAGTAAATTCACATCTGTACAGTAGAACTGTAGGAGAAGGAAGTTCAACACTCTTCAGCAATGAGAAAAATTAAGCACAAATGTTAGATAATCTAAAGTAAGTTTTGCTTATGGTTGAATTGAATTGGATCAACAAAGGTCAGCAGCAAAGACATTGGTTAATAAAATGGGATTAAATACATAAAGGAAACAAAAAGTAACTGGCGTTTTCTGGTAAATGAAAAAGTGTTACTTTACTAGTTACTTGAAAAAAAGCAATCTGATTACATAACTTGCATTACTTGTAATGATATATCAAGTCATTGTTTTGAATGAATTCAAACATGTGACATTTTTCCTGAGAACACATATTTGAGTTAAAATTTGCCTTCATTATATAGAGGTCTAAATGTAGGCTGTGTCAGTGTGGTTTCTCATAAAATGACGAAGCTGGAAAAGCAGGATATCATCAAAATAACTTCCTTGAAACTGAAATGACGCCAACTTGTCATGCATTCAGCTTGAATAATACAGCTATGTTACATTTATGAGGAATACTCAGACATGTCAGAGCAAGTAATGTCTTAAATCATCACCATAACGGTTTGTCATCTCTGAGATCACCTCACCCTTTAATCACACAAATATTTTGGAAGAAACTAGATTAAGAATAAAAAACGTATTGAGAACGTATTTTTTTAGAAGCGCTTACCCAAAATACCCAAAGCATGTTATTTTTTTAAGCAATCCTTTTCAAACTTAGTGGTGAAACTCAGTCACTGCACAACAATGTTATCAGCTGTAATAAAATGAATGATTAGATAATGAAAAAGCTCTTGCATCTTATTAGTGACATTTCTTTCACTTATTTTGATTAGATATCCACAAAAACAAACTGACTCATTGAATTTGTAGGTACTACAATTTTTAACTATGCGCAAAATATTTACAAGAGTGAAGACTGAAAGGAGTAAATGCAGATCCAATACATTCCAGGACCACATTTTGCTTCTAGACAAACAAACTGTTGAATCTGAAGAGCTTCAAGGTGCATGACCTTCCACATGGGGAATGGATTTATTTTGCACAGATAAGGAAAAATGCCATGAACATTGTTTGAATGAGGCTTATTTACCACAGTGTTAGGAATTCTTGTCCTCAGTTGTAGTTTAATTGTCTTGGTGTAAACAGACTGAGCAATAACAGAAGAATGTCATTGTTCAGATGTAGTGGAATTACTCCCAGTCACAGACGGAGACTCCATTACTGAGGAAGATTCACAGCTATCCAGTTTATCATCTCAAAACAGGACACTGTGTATTCCATCCATATGCAGATGATTTACTTAAAGGGATAGTTCACCCAGAAATTAAAAACTCTGTCAACTCTGAATACGTTTTGAGCACAAAGAAAACAAAAATAATAACTTATTCAACAATTTCTACTCTTCCGTGTAAGTCCAGTACCACAAAGCATTCATGAAAGCTCTTAATTTGTGTTCTGAAGATGAAAGAAGGTCTTACAGGTTTGGAACGACATGAGGGTGAGTAATTAATGACGAATGATTTTCATTTTTAATAGCGCTAAAAAGTACATAGTCACAAGGGCTATATCACAGTAACTATAAGGTTTTTAATCCAAAGTCCAGTTACATAAAATATTGTTTTCTTTAGCAGTGTTTTTCTTGTTGGTTTTCGAAAACATGTTTACAACTGTCTTAAATTATGATATTCTTGTGATTTCTGTCTCTAAAACAACAGTTCAATAATCGTGTCGTATTTTTGTAATTAGGAACACAATAAAATCACATGGCATATGATAGGACCAAACTGAACATTGTATTCTCAGAACAAAAGTATTTTTCACAAATGTGAGGTTGGGTTTTTTAAGTCATTTCTGCAGTTTTACTTTGTCATATGATTTACATTTTGCTCAAACCCCCCCAAAATATGCTATAAAACAGATATGTTGTTGAAAATGGCTTATGTATTTAAAAACTGGTCTTGTTCTTGCAGCTTCCCATTGTCACATCTTGCCCTCATGTTGTTTCAAACCCGTATAAAAGAAATTTTGGAAAGTGTTGGTTATCAAATTTAGGTGAACATTGATTCATATCATATCGAAGAAAAAAACAACAACATTTCTTAAAATATCTTTTGTGTTCCACAGAAAAAGGATGGAACAAGATTTTAACTTTTGTGTAAACTGTCACTTTAAGGTATGTGTTTATACAAAACTTCAGCCAGAAAAATATACACTGAAGTTAAAAAAAAGAAAGTTAGCCCTAGTATCCCCTATACCTTACATAATTTCTCAAAGGATAATGGTTTCGCCCAGGTCCCATGACAAAGGTCCCCTAAAGCCATCAGGGAACTCTTTTCTAAAACAGGAAACTAAAAACCGAAGGTGTTTTTGAGTGAAAGCATGAAAAACCTTTGGCAAATAAACAGCAGACGTACTAAAGGAGTTCAACATTTCAGCAGAAGTCGCTGGCTGAATGCCAAACAGTAGTTTTATAATGTAGCTTCCCCCGCTCTAAAGATGGCCTAAACAGCGATGCTCTGCTTAGGGTTGTTAGATATATTTCACAGGCCTCCAACATGGAGAGATTAAATGCCAGGAAGCTTACCATAGCTGTTCCCTCCTGTCTCCTCTGCATTCTTGGATGGAAAACAACACAGACCTAAATTCAAGAGACAGTCACCATCAACGGAAAAAACATCAGGTTGGATGGTTGAAAGCACAGGGAGTCACTATCTAACGATCCAGTGTGTTAGTGCAAGATCCAGGCGTAAAGGGGCGAAAAAGCCCAACACAGCTGAAAGCATTTTACTAGAGAAAGCCCATAGATTAGGCTGCGCTCCCATCCAAAGCCACACACATCCCAATGACCTAGATATAAAAAACAGATATTGGGCCTGGTTTCTCTACCCGCATTGCCACTGGCATGGTGAGGAGCTAAAGTGGGGGAGCGTGACTAGAAAACACAGGCTCATATTTCTCTAATTTCAGCAGCCTGGTCACTGGCTCTGACCTGGAGCTGTTGATCAGCCTGAGACGCCATTAAACCACAATGACTGGCAACAGTCACTTAGCGCCTGCTTTTAGGAGGTTACCACCACACCTCAGCATGAGAATTTAATGACCAAATTTTGACTAATCACTGTCTTGCACGTGTGCTCATGGGAAGTCACCAGGTAGTCAGTTGGCAGGGATCACAGTCACCTTTAAGCATGAGTCAATTGGAGTCTGGTGGGGTCGCCACAAAGAAGCCGCAGGCTTGCACAAATGATCCATGATTCATATATACACAGTGGGAGGGTGAATGGGAGTGCACGTGCTTTCAGAGCTGTCGGCGAACGCCAATTACAGGCCTCTCTAGGTTGAAACAGGAGGTTTTAAGCATTAGAAAATGTATGTAATTTGTTCCACTCATGTTTGTCATTTGTAGAACGGCGGAGCAACAACAAAGCTGTAGCAGAACCTGCTGATCCGTGGCGTTATGGAAGGTATGACCAACAAAATGTTCATGAATGGACTCTTTTCACAAGACTGTGATGACGCATTTTAATGGTCATCACCATCGTAAAAAAGTTTTTATATTTTGAATTTTTAAAAATGTATCTGCATTTATAACACTATACTTTGTATTATATCACCTTTGCAAAAGATTGTAAAAATGCTACAGTAAAAACCTGTTAAATGGTTAACAGTAAGTTCCCCTACTATATACGGTAAAAAAATTAGTTTAGGGTTGGGTACCGTTCACATTTTTAACGGTACGGTTCTAGTACCGGTATCTGAAATTCGATACCGGTACCCAACGGTACCTTTTTCGATACTTTACTCTGATTTAAGTGACTTTCACGTGCACGTGCACGTTTTAATTTTGGTTTCGTTTTAATGATCGCGTGGACTGAACAAAAAGTCCAGCGTTATGAGCGGTGAGTAGATTCTAAGTAATAAACGCAAACACAGATACACACTAGAGTCTGGCGCGAGGCGGCTGCCGCTTACTTTCATTTTGTTGTTGTTTTTGTTATTAAAGTTACGTTTACAGCTTTCCGCATCCTTCTCCCAGAGTCTTGAACTTTGTTACATACATACATACATATACATCTTCCTTCCTAAATCATCCTGGTGACCCATTTGGTTGGTATATTAACATTATTTCAGTTAATGAAATTACGGTATTTAAATGTAAGTTAAAACCATAAAAAAATGTTGCTACCATACTTGTACGGTAAAATTCTGGCAACCACAGCTGTTGTTTTTTTACCGTACATTTTACAGATTGTTTTGTTTTACAGATTGTAAATTTGATATTGTTCTCTCTTCTGACTTCTGTTATCAGTCTCTCTCAGTTTTTTTTCCTTTTTTGAAAGTCTTGAAAACTCTGTAATGAAGGCCATGTCCACACTATTACGTTTTTGTATTAGGCCTTCCGTCCACACTGAGACTGTGCTTTTTGTCAAGGAAAACAAAGCTTTTTGAAAATTTGAAAGCGCTGTTTTCGCATTGTACTGTGGACTGTCAAAATGGAGGCTTTTGAAAACAATGAGGCATATTTAGTCATGTGACGCATATTGTACCAATAGACATTCATGTTTATACCGGGTGTGCCTGACACGTCCTGAAAACTGAAGCTGCGGGCTCTTTGATTGCCCCCTGGTGGCTGGCTGCAGTATAGGTCATAAACCCCACCCTCTCCATGTAATATAATAGGATGTGAGGCAAACTAAATACTCAAATGACACTTCAAATAATTTTTTTCCAAAAATGTTTTCCATCATTTGAGGTAGTTCTTATAATGCTGATTTATGTTCAAGTGTTCGTTTTTCAAATAAGTTTGCTTTTAGGTAGTTATTTGATGCTATAAAAACGGGGTGTGGTGTCATGATTGTGATCTTGTGATTGGGTCTGCGTGAATTTGGGCGGGACATTGATACTGCGGCACCACCTCTCGACACTACTGCGCAGACTCTGGCTTCAAACTAAACTCTACTGCGCAGACTCTGGCTCCAAATAGCCAAGATGGCAGCTGCCATAATGAGATGTTTTGGCTTCACTTTTCTATAGTGAAATTAGTGAGAGATGCGTCATCCATCTTTTTTACAGTCTATGGTTTATACCTGTAATTGTGCTTGTTATGTGCTATTCACTGTCACTGCTGCTAAAGAGATTTACCTCGTATACTCTTCATATTACAGTCCTAAAATAGTGAAAATGTACTTATAGTTGCTGTCCTGACTCCTGGGGCAAAACATGACGGCAGTTGCTTTTTAGATCAAATATGAGTGAGCACGACATCAGTGAATGATGAGATATTTCCGTTATTAAAATGATTCTTTTTATGAAGAATTGTGTGAAAACGTATTATGACTGTATAATCTCATTGAGTTTTGGAGGCTTTACGCATTCACAATAAGGTGAATTTAACGTTTCCTACGTTTCAGCATGGATTAGAAACCTTTGGAAAATGCCAGTGTGGACAGAGGGCGTTGAAAAATGAAAACTCCGTTTTCAAATGTATCCGGATTAATGTAGACTTAGCCGAAGTTATTTGAGAAAAACTCCAAATTTGTGGTACTCTCCCATTCACTGCTCTCAAAGTTAACCCAACTATGGCGACGGAAATGTGAAAAGTTTCCATAGCTTTCTAATTATGTGGAAACATGTCTGCCTCGGAGTACAAAAATATAAAATTCAAATTGTGTCAAAGTCATTTTATTTTTATTTTTTTGTGAGATAAAAAGTCACAATTCAGTGAAATAAAACCCTTATGAATATTAACCATGGTTTTACTACAAATTAAACCATCGTATTTGTAGTAAAATTGCGGTTTTACAAATGGCAATCAATATGCCAAAAAAACATGGTTACTACACTTTTACTAAATAAATAAATAATAAAACCATGGTTAATTTTCGTAAGGGAGTTGTGAGAAATGGTCGCAATTATACACTATAATGTCACAACAAGTGTGAAATATTAAGTGAGAGACAGTTGCAGTTATGAAATATAAAGTTGTAACTGAGAAATGGTCACAACAGTGGGATACAAAGTAACAGTTGTGAGATATAAAGTTATAATTATGAGAAATAAGGTTGCAATTGTGAGAAATTATTGCAATTATGAGATACAAAGTAGCACTTGTGAGATATAAAGTCATAATTATGAGAAATAAAAATGCAATTGTGAAAAATAGTTGCAATTATGAAATATGTCAACATTTTGAGATATAAAGTCATAATAATGAGAAATAAGGTTGCAATTGTGTAAAATAGTTGCAATTATGAAATATGTCAACATTGTGAGATATAAAGTCATAATTATGAGAAATAGTTGCAATTATGAAATATAATGTCACAACTCTAAGGTATAAGTAATGCTTGTGAGATATAAAGTGACAATCATGAAGCATAAAGCCATACAACTGAAATACAGTCACAGTTTTGAGGTATAAAGCCATAATTGAAAAATAAAGTCACACCTGTGAGATACAAAGTAACAATTGTGAGATATAAAGTCATAATTATCAGAAATGGTTGCAATTATGAAATATAAAGCCATAAAAGAGAAATAAGGTCACAACTGTGAGATACGAAGTATAACAATTGTGAAGTCATAATTATAAGAAATAAAGTGTGAGAAATAGTCACAATTCTAAGATATAAAGTTACAAATGAGAGATAAAAAGTAACAGTTGAGAGACAAAGTTGCAATTGTGTGAAACAGTTTTAATTATGAAATATTGTCACAATTGTGAGATATAGTTACAACTGTAAGACAAAGTAACAATTGAGGGATATAAAGTCACAGCTGTAAGACAAAGTTGTACTTGTGTGAAACTTGTGTGAATTATGAAATTTGACACATTTCTGGGATATAAAGTTGCAAGTTTAAGCTGCAATTGAGAAATAATCACAGCTGTGAGATACAAAGTCACAACTGTGAGAAATAGTTGCAGGTGTGAAAATAATGTCACAGTTGTTAGAAATACAAAAGTCACAGTAAAATATAAATCACAACTGGTAGTTTCTCTATGATCATTGCTGCTACTTGTTTATTTTTAACTTCTTAAATGTCTTCTGAATGACAACTGCATGCTACGATGACTCAACTTTCAAATATTTTAAATAAACTT
This sequence comes from Cirrhinus molitorella, assembly GCA_033026305.1. Lineage (NCBI taxonomy): Eukaryota > Metazoa > Chordata > Actinopteri > Cypriniformes > Cyprinidae > Cirrhinus > Cirrhinus molitorella. The sequence continues at coordinate 15,808,753 of CM065134.1, forward strand.
GAATCTCATCATATTGTTTCCACAGCAAATCAACTTATATGTGAATCAAAGATTAGTTTTAACTAAGATTATAGCTTTAAGACTACTGTATTTTGTCAAATTTGATCAAATGTGACAGTTCAAATCAAATACATTTCATGGCTACAAAATGATTTGAAATGAAGGGATTATGCCATTTGATTGTCTAGCCGGAGGGAAAATAAAAACCAAAGACTTATTTTCATACATGTATGGTTGTCCAGATGCCTCCACAGAAAAACCCATTGTGAAGCTTAAAACACCACTCCTCATTTATTTTACTTGTATAAGTATCACCTTCAAAACAAGATATAATTTGCTTTGTGGCGTCCGCCAAGCAAAGACACATGATTTTATTGTTTCTGAGGGGACAGGTCAACAGAAATGACATGACGGTCAGCTGAACTGCAAACCATTGAACCCAAGACTATTGCTTTCAGTCACAAAATGACCCACAGGAAATGGCTGGAGCCTTTTGTGAAAGTAAACAGAGGGCCTACATCCTGTCTCCGTCCATCTCTGAACTGGACGTGACGGCTCAGCGTGAGAGCAATGTTCTTGTCTGTGGCTTCGGTTTTGATCGTTATATACCACAAGTCTCTGTGAAATGCAGGCGACGGTTCCACACCTGTTACTGAGGCAAATGGGAAAAGGGAGGTGCTGCGTGGCTCGCGATCTGTTCCCACAGCTGGTGGCAGTAACATTGTTTGAGTCCCTTCATTTTCCTTCCTTGTAAATAGATGCCTGAAATGTTTAAGCACTTAAAGATAGTTGACCCAAAAAATTAAAATTCTGTCAATAATTACACACCCTCATGGTGTTCCAAACCTGCATAACCTTCGTTCATCTTGGGGAAACAAATTAAGATATTTTTGATGAAATACGAGAGCTTTCAGACCTTGCATAGACAGCAAATACCATGTTCAAGGCCCAGAAAGGTAGTAAGGACATTGCTAAAATAAGTCCTTGTGGTATCAGTGGTTCAACCATAATGGTATGAAGCTACAAGAATACTTTTTGTGTGCCAAGAAAACAAAAATAACAACTTTATTCAACAATAAAACTAGAAATTTGTCGAATAAAGTCATTATTTTTGTTATTTTTAGGCACCTTTTGCACTCATTTGTTGGCATGTTGTTGCACTGTTGAAAAAGAAACTGATGAAACAGAACAACATCAAATTACCGGAGACTGCAAAAACAACAACAACAGATGTCAGCATTGACAAGCACTCAGGTCAGATGGTTGTCCACTTAAATAGTAGCTACAAAGTAATTTTTATTGTTGATAACTTTCTGTGAAAAATAGTGCAGATATAGAACAAGAATAACATTTTGTAGTGTGCATTTGGTTTGCGCCTGGTTTCACTCACGCTATCTAATGCTAAACGTCCTTTATGTACAGGGTACACAACAAAACCTGCCCAGTTGCTACTCAAAACTAGCCCAATTGCATTTCGGGGGTTCCTTGCATTCTGAGGGGTAAAATGCACATTTTTTGGCAGGGTTCCTCTGATAAAATTTGCATTGCAGGGGCTAAATATCACGTTTTTGGTGTTGCTTCAACCCATGGACATGGAAAAAACTGTGGCAACAATGTTAACATAGACAAATTCTGCGGGAAAACCACAGACCTTGTAACACTATTTATGTAAAATACTTTGAGCTTTACGTAAAAGTGAATGGGGTAAATTTTTGAAGCATTAGCAAAATGTGAAGCTTAACATTTTAAAAGCGCTTTCATTAATTTTAAGCAAACTTGTGTATTATTTTAGCTGTAACATGTTTAAATAATAATTCATACAGTCATTTTAGGGTTTTAGCCGTTATGTCATTGCAACAAAGTTATAAAACTATAACTTTACACAGAAAACAATAGTACACATTTTAACTTATATTGATTAATATGACATACTGTAAATAATGTCTCTTACTAAAATATTTACGTTATTTCAAAAAATCCATATTGTTTTATATATATTTTGGACTTTGGGGGCGCCATTATGATGTGGTTGCACTAGGTGAGCTGTGGCGCTACCTGATGCTATTTTTACCACAACACAACTTGGAAAATAAAATACTGATATGATGACTACAGTTACTGAAAGAGTTTACAGGTGGTGATGGATGTAAGCGTAAACTTAAACCAAATGCCATACCATTGATTTTACCCTATAAGGAGTCTAAATGCCTAAACAATGTCTAAATGATGGAAAAAACTGCGGCATTGTGACAAACGCTGGCCTGTTTATATTCTGCCAGGATGGCATCTAGCATTTCTTGTCTCTTTGGTTTGTAAGCTTTTTCAGTAGCTGTAGTCTACTAAAGGCCTCAAGGGCATCAGTGCTAAAGTGGAGAAAATAAAAACACAGGTCTTTATGAAGTTTTATTCGTCCACAGGCATCTTCCCATTCTTTTCTTCTTTTCTTATCGTTAGGAAAGCAGTGAAGACTTACATCATTTCTCTTGTTGCCCTTTGACTGAAAATTACAACCAAAAGCTGCACAACGTGGCATCCTATCAGTGTTTTATTTTTCAAGTTGTGTTCACAGAGTGCAACCATCTGACGTCATCAAAATAATGGCATAGTCCAAAAATGATATAAAACTATGTGGATTTTTAAATAATGCAAATCTTTCATGGGTCTTCTACTACATATTTCATTAAGAGACATAATTTATACCTGAGGTTCCCTTTAACCCAGATGTTTGCTTTAAAAAACTAAATAAATAAGTTGGACAAGTGGAAATTAATTTTACATGATACCAGAAATGCTGTCAACCGAAGTTAAGCCTAACTAAAGAACCTAAAACATTTATTCAAAAGGATACAACAGACATCTTTGGTGGGCTCTAATGTTTCACATCTCCTGTTTGTCTACCCATAATCCCGAAAGCCTTCTTTTGTAAGGGGAAGTCTACAGTCAGTGGCCACCCAGAGCTCTACAAGACCTGTGCCAATTATCTTCTGTACTGTTCAATCCGGATCTCCACCCTCAAGACGTTCATCCGTCCATAAGCAGACATTTCCACAGCCCACTCTTTACCAGACTTTTGACTCAAGTAGCTATTTTTGGTGCCTGATATGCTGCCCACTAAAAAGCCTGATCCTGTGTAAATTAGATGACTCTACATCCGAAATATTCTCGGAGAGGAATTCTCAGTGAATGATGTCATATCCTCTAACAAGTAATTAAACAGGAGAACTCTGTGGGAGAATATCTGGTTGTATGAGAACTATGTTTTGATTGCATGGCATGCAACAGTTTTGTTTCTTAGATCATACTGGCACAATAATACCGGAGAGAGTTTCTTACACAGTGCATCATCTTTTGGATCCAGATCTTGAATGCAGAAACTCTTCAAATATGCGACATAAAACAAATTCACTCGTACTTTCTCTCATTTTTATGCGTCTTAACTGTTGGTCTTGCATATCCATCTTGTTTGTAATATGTTTGTAGTTTTTTAAAATGATGGTTTCTTTGTAGTTCTAATCGAATCCACAATCACCATGCAATAGGTTGTGGGCATTAGTGTGTGCACGGATCTACAGTGGAGATTAAACTTAGAGAATAACCTACAATTTCCTTAATTTCAAGGTCACTGCACAGTACTATTTGAAGTTATCAAACAGGAGTAGAAGGGCAGTTTTTACTGAGATTGCAAGATTGCAGGCTGTTCTAAAGTGACTGAAACCCTGCAACAGCAGGTTATCCAGATGAAGTCCAAAAGGACGATCCTTTCAGCCTTCAAGAGAAGTTGGCTGTTTTAAATTTTTACGAATATTGCAGGTTTACAATGACACTAATTCATTCAAGTTTCCTCAAAAAAGGCTGGTTGTCCACGTAAGAAAAATGCACAAGAAGACAGGATAGTGCTGAGACTCTCAATGGGGAATTGGTTCAGCACTGCAGCTGCAATTGCTTGCCAGTTTAGCGCTAAACAGGGTATAGATCTGTCTCTGCATGTTTAAGAGAAGACGGAATGAAAGCGCTCTCTGCAGTGACCAAGCCTCCCATTAGCAGAAAGAATAAAAAGTCTAAGATCACCTTTGCTGAAGACCAAGTACAGTGGTCGGACAATGAAACTGAAACACTGGCCAATATAGTGTTGGAGGATTCATGGCTATATTTGCGCAGCCTGGTGGCCAATCTTCACTTATTGTACTTTCCACCAGTAAGAGCAAAGTGTGAAGGTTGACTATGTGCACCCAAAGGTTCAGACATTGTACCCGAGGTGGTGCCATGTATTCCTGCCCGCATCGCAGCTTGTCTGACCGACATCTCTGGCTGGATGAAAGAACACCATCTTCAGCTCAACCTTGCTAAGACTGAACTGATTGTGATCTCAGCCAACCCCGCGCTTCATCACAACTTCTCTATACAGCTAAATTCATCAACCATAACTTCCTCTAGGACAGCCAGGAATCTTGGAGTTGTGATGGACAACCAGTTAACCTTCACAGACCATATTGCTGCTACAGCTCGATCCTGCAGATTTGCCTTGTACAACATTAGGAAGATCAGATCCTTCCTATCAGAGCAGGCTACACAACTTCTTGTCCAAGCTCTTGTCCTCTCCAGACTGGACTATTGTAATGCACTCTTGGCAGGCCTTCCTGCATGTACTTCCAAGCCTTTGCAGATGATTCAGAATGCAGCAGCAAGAGTGGTCTTTAATGAGCCGAAGAAAGCCCATGTCACACCTCTCTTCATCAGACTGCATTGGCTGCCAGTAGCTGCTCGCATCAAATTCAAGGTACTGGTGCTTGCCTACAAGACAACCGCTGGCACTGCACCAGAATACCTAAACTGTCTAATCCAACCTTATGTCCCCTCCAGAAGCTTGCGTTCTGCAAATGAACGACGCCTTGTGGTGCCATCCCAAAGAGGCTCAAAATCACTTTCACGTACCTTTTTGTGGACTGTTCCCAGCTGGTGGAATGACCTACCCATCTCAATTCGATCAGCTGAGTCATTGGCCATCTTCAAAAAACGTCTGAAAACCCATCTTTTTCGGCAGAACTTGACCAATTGACACTAGCTCTTTCCTACTCTTTTCAGTTTTCTATATTTATAAAAAAAAATAAAAAATAAAAAAAAAAACCTTGCAAGACTTATCGTGTTTATCTGACTGAAAGTTGCCACAGCACTTATACACTGTCGCTCTCTTGTTGCTCTGATTGCTTCTATTGTAAGTCGCTTTGGATAAAAGCGTCTGCTAAATGACTAAATGTAAATGTAAAATGTATAAGAATGATAATGCACTAATACACACAGCAAGACTGGTGACAGAGAGGTTTGATGAACATGAAAGTAAAACATCTCCCATGGCCTGCACAGTCACCAGATCTGAATATTATTGAGGCACTTTGGGATGTTTTGGAGGAGTGAAATGTTTTCCTACATCAGAATCACATAGTGACCTGGCCACTTCTATAAAAGAAATGGCTCAATATCCCTCTGGCTACTGTGCATGACATAACTAAATGATGCTGGATTGGCCACAAAAAGAGGCCCAACACCATACTAATTGTGGTCTAAAACCAAGTGTTTCAGTTTCATTGTCCAACCCCTGTATGTAGTGTGGAGAGAGGAGAACAGGTCCAAATTTTAGTAATGAGAGCGAGATTAATTTATTTGGGTCTAATGGGAAACCTTTTGTTTTGCGTCAAACTGAGGAAGGACTGAAGCCCAAGTGCATAAGGAAGTCAGCGAAAGTTGGAAGAGGTGTCATGGAGGAGTTGGGCCTCTTACACAGCTACATAACAGGGTGAATGCAAATGTTTTAGAAACTCCTTCAGCAATAGCAGTTCCTTCCCTGCAAGCATCAACCTGCAGCTTTCATGCAAGACAATGGCACTGTCACACAGCAAAACAGGTAAAGCTTGAAGCTAAGAACACTGAAATAACAAAATGGCAGGCACAGAGTCCTAATCTAAACCCAACTGAAAATCTTTGGCGACAAGATATGGTTAAGAAACCCACTACAGTTACCAAAATTGGAAGAAGAGCGGACCAAGATCACACCAGAATAGTAGGATAAACTATATGTCCTGCAGCCGCAGATGTGCTGAAATCATTCAAAGCAAGGGCATCTACACTTCCTACTAAGTCTGATAGCTGTAAAGTCTTATTCTAACATAAAAGGTCTTTAAAGTTGTGTTTTGGGCAATTACGCTTTGACACAGTATCTGTCAAATTAACTAAAATCGAAAGTGGAATCCCTTCATCGAGTCTGTTTTTGCTGCGTGTTTGTTCAGGCGATCAGCTCATGATCCAGTGTTTTCCACACCTCAAAACAGCTCAGTTCACAATGAATGCAGCCACCAGTTATGCTTCATGGCAGATGATTACAGCATTTCACTAGATTTGTAGTGAGACATGATTTTGTAAGTCTGTTTTCACTGAAGCTGGAGTTTTCCATTTCCATTTCTGGCAAAAGTTCAGTATGAATTGCTGACAACCAGCGGTTGCAGTCCAAATTCAAAATCTACTTCAAGTGTAGACATTTGGAAAGAAGAATTGTAATTTCCCTACTGTAGTGTAAGTAATAAATAATATAGCTATATTGATTTTTATTTACTTTACAGTGCAGTTGTTTTACAATATATGACTATTACTGTCATAGGAATGTATGAATGTAATTTGGACTGAGACAGTATACGACAAATAAAAAAAGAAAAGAAGAGAAAAGAAAAGAAAAAAGAGTCCTTTTTGAGTCAACTTTGAGTCTGACTTAAGTTTTCTCAGTTAAGAACATGGGTTGAAGCTCTTAATTTTGAACTCTCAAAGTGCATTAGATTTAACTTTTAAAGGGAAAAAAAATCATTTTTAAAAAAATATCACAATAAATATCGTATCATGGACTTCATACTGAGATATTATTGTACTGTGAGATTTTGATTTCATTACATCCCTATAAAAATGCCTTGGATATATTGTCAAACATGCTAGTAGAAAAGTGGTGTACCTACAGCTAATATTACTTCAAATTTAAATGAAGATTAATTCAAAAATCTTTAAAAAAAATACAATAAATAGTATATAACACTATCACAAACACTAACCTAAAATGAATGGATATGGTTATTCTGAACACTGACCGAGGGCCGGTCGTACCAATCATGACCTCTTTCCCAAGAGAGCCTCAATCACCAAACATGGGAACAATTGCTGATCGGGTTTAACTCCAAAGACATTCCAGTTGAGACTATCAGCAGCTGTGCAATTTTTTCTTCAACAACCGAGTGAAAAAATTCTGATGATAAATGCATCCAAGAGACTTTGACCTTCTTTGTGTCACTGATTCACACCAAAACACTTCATCATGCTTCTTTTGTGATGTTACAGACCCAGACGGTGTCTCCGAGGGCTTGATTTCAAATAGCTGTGGACACAGCCTGACTAATAAAACAGAACAACCCACCCAGCACAAAGGTGAGCACGCACAGGACTGCAGGAAAATAAATCGCACCACCACTCACAATTAGTGCCGTTAAACAACAAAGCATTAATTTACTCCCTTTAAAGCTACACCGTGCGAAGCTGTCAAGATACCTCATGCATAAAGAGGTTTTTAAGGCTTATCAGACTTAAACATATTCTTATGCAACAAATCAATGTTCTAGACACACAAAGCATGTTTTTTCAAGTCAACATATAACACATCTTTGTAAATTAAAACGCCATTTACATTTTTGAATCAGCCCCAAGCATTCCTTCCTTCTGATTTTATCATGCAAAAACACAATGGTGCTTATGTAGAGAAGGAAGGAGAGAGAAAGTGAGGGTTCAGACTCAAACTGATGACCTTAAACAACTTTCCTCATGTCTGACATCAAACCCAAGCCTTTCCCTTCTGCATAAGATCACTCATTTTTGTATGGCACAAGCTTGTAATTCTTATTGAACCATAAATACGATTCATTGCTTATAAAGTCTGCCACACACATTTTACCTAACTGGTATTCTGGACTGAGATCGTAACAATAGATACAACCGAGAAAAAAACATTACAGCTGTGGTCTGGAAGCATTTAGCCAACAGTTAGTTTTATGCTGGCAATGTGTCATCTGAGACAATGCAGAGGCTCCCATCGGTTCTGTGTGCGGTTGTGTTTACTTGGGCAAGGCTTACATTCAGCAATCAGCTGTACTGCCAAAAAGATTACAGAAATTATGGTTAAATGCCATATTTTTACCTACCACAACATCATCATTTTCCAAAAGCAGAATCTTCAGGCATCAATTAGATGATATGCCAGTATTTTCCAAATAAATCCTCTTCTTTTATATGGGTCAGGTGTGCTTGAGACGAGACTGTCTCGGTTAATCAAGGACATAATTGATTGGGTGATTTAGGCTTGCCAGCAGTTTGCTAAAACAACAGCATTCATATTAAGTGGGTGGACGAATTGGGAAACTCAAATAACTTTAGACCTCTAATTTTTCTTATCAGACTTGAATTGTGTAAGTTAGACCTTAACTATGAACCTCAGAACTAATACACCACCACATCTGCATTTCTAATAGAAATCTACTTACACACATTTCTTTTGTTTTTGAAGAACATTTATACCACAGTTTAAATTTAATACCATGTGGTTAATGTCATGTGGTGTAACCATTAAATAAAAGGTTATACATACAGCTGAGGTCAAAATTTTACATACATCTCGCGAATCTACAAAATGTTCATTATTTATCCAAATAAGAGAGATCATACAAAATGCATGTAGTGAACTGAATAAGATATTTCACATAAAAGACGTTTACATATAGTCCACAATAGAAAATAACAGTTGAATTTATAAAAATGACCCTGTTCAAAATGTACATACACTTGATTCTTAATAATGTTGTTACCTGAATGATCCACAGGCTTTTTTGTTTAGTGATAGTTTATAGTTCTGCCCGCTGTTCTTCATAAAAATACTTCAGGTCCCATAAATTCAGGTTTTTTCAGCATTTTTGTGTGTTTAAACCCTTTCCAACAATGACTGTTTGATTTTGAGATCCATCTTTTTACACTAAGTACAACTGAGGGACTCATATGAAACTATTACAGAAGGTTCAAACGCTCACTGATGCTTCAAAAGGAAACACGATGCATTAAGAGCCAGGGGTGTAAACTTTTTAACAGAATGAAGATGTGTACATTTGAAGATCAGGGTAAATCAAACCTTTTTGTCATTTGTCTTTTGTCTTTTTTGTCTTTTGTCTTTTGTAAAAAAAGAAGATATTTATGCAAAATGTGAAAAATGTACACATCTTCATTTTGTTCAAAAGTTTACACCCCCGACCCTTAATGCTTAGTTTTTCCTTCTGTGAGATTTTGAGCTTTTTGTAATAGTTGCATATGAGTCCCTCAGTTATCCTCTGTATGAAAAGCTTAATCTCATAATCATACAGTCATTTTTAGAAAGGGTTCAAACATACAAATGTTGAAGCGGGCAGTATTAAGAATCACTTTTGAATGGGGTTATTTTTATTAATTCAGCTATTAATTTCTCTTGTGGACTATATGTAAACATCTTTTATGTGAAATATCTTATTCAGGTCAGTACTAAATAAAAAAAATAACATGCATTTTGTATGATCCCTCTTATTTTGCTAAAATAATTAACATTTTGCAGATTCTGCAAGGTGTACGTAAAAAACTAATTTTGTACTATGATTGTGAGTTCACAAAATCATTTTTAAAATATTTTAAATATATTTAAATATATTGTTTTTTAAAACAAATATCACAAATGATTCTTAAATATTGTTTTTGGGGTATCACAAATTTTTTACATCATGAACATGCCTTATCATAAAAAGTATCAATATAATTATATCATTTTTGTTTATTTTCTGATATTGACAAAAGTTTTTCAAATGTAAACAGCAAAGCATTTCAATAAATATCAGATTAAAAGATTACAGATTACAAGTTACTCTAATAAGTTACATTTGATTGCTTTATGATTGCTAATTCAATTTGATTGCTTATGATTACTTTTCTAAATTTAAGTTTCTATTTAATTTACTCATTTTCAAAAATGTAAAGCAGGCAGGGTTAACCTTACAGTAGTATTTAATACTGATTACTGTCAGACATTCAAAATCCTTCATCACTTGAATTAAGATTATAATAATTACATTTTAAAGCACAGCCCCTATAAAATCAGACTTTAGGACCTCTTATTTTGAGATTGTTTTGAGGTTAAATACAGATTTAAAATCATGACAAGACATAGTTTAATAGCTATGACACTATTTTTGAAATCAAGTCAGTGCAATTTTGGAAAGAAATGGATCAAATCTGAATGTGTGTGTGTGTGTGTGTGTGTGTGTGAAAATATTCAAAAATCAAATAACTATGTAATATTTTTTTACACTAATTTCATTCTAGTAGTTAGGCTTTTTTCCCCTTCATTCATTCATAAATCAAAAACTCATTGCATGTGAACTGCATTTTAAACGAACATTTGATTAAATGATTAGATCTGGACAAAAAATAAACAAGTGCCATATTGTTGACCCAGATGCTGAAAGAGAAAAGGCTTTTGTCTTCCTAAGAAAGATTAAGACTACGATAAAATGATAAAGAAAGTAGATAGAAAAAACGAGGCGGGTGCGGTCTAGCCACTCAACCGTCTCTCTTAAATTATCTGCCTCAACTATTTTCCATTTCAGAGGCATTTTATAATCTCCAGATTTCTTTTAATAAGCATGGATGCTGCGAGTCCTCATTGCCTTTTTCAGTGCAGACCGTTCCTCGAAACTGCCACCAGACTTCCCATTTATAGGCACAGAGGCTAGTGACTTTAGTCAGGAACGAGAGAAAGAATGGTCATTGGGACAGAGTAAGGAGGGAGGTCGGACTGTGTCGTGGGAACCGTGAGCCGAGTCTGGATTGCTAAACTTTACCCTCGAGAGAATTCACAACTGCTTTCAATTTGAGATGGGGGTCACTCAAATTACAGTCCCCCTTCCACCGAGGCCCAATCCATGGACCAACCCCCCCCCAAACACTGCGCTCAGGCCCAGCCCTCTCCACGCTCTGGAGAGCCAAAGCCATGACATCACCAGCAGTGGCTTTCTCTGACGCTGCCTCTCACCCCACTGCACTTCTTCTGTGTCATTTATCTCAACCTTGTCTTTCCAGATCCATGACAGTGTCTTTCTCCTGTGTCATTCTCTCTCTATCTGGCCTCTGTTTTGAATCAGACGTGGTTTGTGTTGGTATTCTGGTGTTCTTCAGTGTAGTCTGTTGTCAGGCACTAAAGACGTGGTGACAGGCCTCTGAGGTGCAGAGGGCTGCAGTGGAGGAACTCATGCAGGGGTGAAAGGGCTTGTAAGTTTCACTAGGGTAAACAACACGTCTGAGCAACAAACTCACCACAGGGGAGAAAACCATATAACCATTTTTACCCTTTAACTAAAAAGATTTGACATATGCCAAGGTCTGTCATGAAACCGTAGATGGTGTAAACTGATGATACTCACAGTGTTAAACTACTTGGCACAAGCTGATTGACTCATGCTTCACATTTAAATAGCTGGTTAGCAGTTCGAAGTGCTTTGAGTTTCTCTGAAAACCTCCACCTCCCCAGCTCCACCTGTATAGATCTGTGACAGGTTCTTACAGTGAGGGAAAAAAATATTTGATCCCCTGCTGATTTTGCATGTTTGCCCACTGACAAAGAAATGATCAGTCTATAATTTTAATGGTAGGTTTATTTGAACAGTGAGAGACAGGATAACATTAAAAAAATTCACTGAAATCAGATGTTTCTTGTAGTTGCCCACCAGTTTTGCACACATCTCAGGAGGGATTTTGTCCCACTCCTCTTTTCAGATCCTCTCCAAGTCATTAAGGTTTGGAGGCTGGTGTTTGGCAACTCAAACCTTTAGCTCCCTTCACAGAATTTCTTTGGGATTAAGGTCTGGAGACTGGCTAGGCCACTCCAGGACCTTAATGTGATTTTTCTTGAGCCACTCCTTTGTTGCCTTGGCTGTATGTTTTGGGCCATTGTATGTACACTGTTTAACCAGCTTAATGGCTCTGGCCCAAGCTGTGATATAAACGAAACGCTGTTGGCTATTTAAAAAGGGGGCAGGACTACTGTATACTGTCTTCCTGTTTCAGTTGATATTACGTCAACACAGAATAATACCAGAGATTGTCTTACTATAGGGAGATGAGAGAGTCTGTATTACTTACTAATGGAGAAAGCATAACGGCGCGTGTCCTTTAATAACAAATCACATTATAGTCTTGACATTATTGAATTTCAGATTTGTGTGACACTTAATCACCGTTTACAGATAAAAATAGGAATAAATGAAAAGTGCCGTAAACTGAATCCCACTTGTCGCAAAAGGTTAGTGACTTTTCTTATAAAAATGTCTTTTTTCGTGGTAAACTAAAAACGTAGTAATTCAATCCAGTTGTTGAGGATTAGCAGATAGGCTGTCGATTCATTAAATGATAAGCCGTTTCCTCTAAAAAGCTGTTAAGTCTCTCCTCTATTGACACAAATAATAATAAAAAAACAGCCTCTGGTCTCCTTTGCCACATACTGCCAGATTGGAAGCATTAGCATTAGCTGTTATGCTTTATTATCTAATGGTTGCAGGCTTGCCATCTAGTGGCTTTGATAATGCTGCATGCTACAAAGCACTTCAATGGACCTTTAAGGATATTGAATTAATTGCATACATTATATGCACAAATTGAAAAAACACTTTTTAATTGCAAGCAAGTCATACAATATCAAACTAAGTGTAGGGCCCTATGAGTTCTGCTATGTGGAAAATGAGGACTATGTTGACCAATTTTGGATGAATAAATCAACACTGGGTCAGTAAACTTAAATCAAAATGCATGTCTGTGAATATTAAGTCTCAAAAATACTATTCTGCATGTTCTGCATCTCTGTGTGAATAAACTGCACAGACGCATAGTTTGCAACACACATACTAAAGCGTGTGTGCCGCTTGCTGTGTTTTAAAAGAGAGCCTAGAAATAATAAAACAGAATCCAGAAGAATTTAAACAGAAAAACAGAAAAAAATGGATTTGGGGAACAAAATAAAACAGATTACATAGGGCCCTGAAAGTGGCATGAAAAAAAATCTGTTAAAACTGTTCTCTCGATGATTCACTAATAATGATCATGAGCAATTGGATTTGGCAGAAAATATCCAACATAACCTCAAGGTAATTTATAACTGTTTTGCGCTTTGGTGAATTGGTGGCTAATTTGTATGATCTCATTGGTTTATTTTTGACTATCTGCTTATAGTGATTATGTTCCTGAGTGGAGTTAAAGGTATGAAATTAAATAGATTTGTTTTTTCTATGAGATCTGTTGGAAATTTTGGGTTTGTGTCAAGTCCATAAAAAGAGAAAATAATGTGCTGCTACTGTGGCAGCAGATATAGTAGCCTTTGCTTTCTTCTTAATGTCAGCCTTAATGCCTCAATTCTGATTTTTCTGTGCAGATGAGCAGTGCCAATGTTTTTTTTTTTAACTGACAAGAACAAATCAACATACAGGTCATGAGTTTTACACTAGGGGGGGTTGTATACAAATGTATACAAAAATATTAAAGCGTTTACAAACTTTCAATGTTTTCATTGCCTCTTGTTTAGCAGAAAATCGTATAGTTTGGATATAATGCTCCATTTCTTTCTTAAACAAAATAAAACAAGGTTTTTTACATCTGTGAATATGAAATTTTGCATGTAAAAGAATAAGATTTATTATATAATTGTGAAAGTGCTTTTATCTGCTATACTCGAAGATGCCAAATAATACATATTTCCAAAACAGAGTAAAATGGCTGTCAATATTTTGTACAATAAAATCACACACATTTTGCCAAAATTGTTTTACAAAGGGGCAATGTAAATGTACCACAGATTCAGGGCAGCTGGCACAAAATGAACAACTAAAATCAATATCAGATTTAAATCTGAACAAAAAGTATTTTGCTGGGTAAACCCTATGTATAATTTTGAATGCTACTTCTTTTATCTTGTTTGTAATCAAATATTGATCAGGTATCAACCAAACCCGTTTCCAAACAATATTGTCTGTCAGGTAATGAGCAGTGCCAATGTAATGTGCAGGTTTTATGTAATTCTACGTTTCGATCACAGATGCCGATAGAGAGATCAAAGTTCCATGGTCAACCTTTAAGAAAATAAATGACATGTAAATGCGGGATACTGGGAACACAAGCGTGTTTAAATCTCGCTGCATTCCAGTGTTGCCAAGTCGGCGTTTTTCCCGCGGAATTGGGCCACTTTAACACTGTTGCCGCGGGTTGTTTTTGATGTCCGCGGGTTGAATCGACCCCAATAACGCCATATTTACCCCCTGAAATGCGAATTTACCTGGGGAACCCCGACAAAAAAACGTGTATTTTATCCCCCAGAATGCTATTTTTAACAGAGGACTCCCCTCGAAACGCGATTGGGCTAGTTTTGAGTAGCAATTGGGCAGGTTTTGCTGTGAAAACCTGGCAACCCTGCTGCATTCCAAAGGGTTGTGTATAGAAGGCATACAGCTCCGACTGGAAACAAACAATGAAATTATTTTTTCTACCTATTAGATTGTATTTTATTGACGTCTACACCTACCTCAACCATAAACTTAGCCATTACTATAATACAAAAACAGTATTATTGTTGTACAGTGTGACAAAAATAACGTTTTTGTAGCCAGAGCTGTATCCCATTCCAAAATTCAAGTTTGGTGAACTTTGACTTGCGTATTCAAATCACTTGAAGATGTGTGACCAACAGAAGACCAATACATAAAGGCGTAAAGAACAACAAAACTTTAAAGCAGCTTCAAAGTTTGCAATGCTCTTATTTTGGTTACGGAATCAGATGTTTTCTAGAATGAGAACATCCCTCCACCTTTTACCAGTTACTTGCAGACAAAAGTTAAAGTGATTTTGCAGTCTGTTTAGAAACGTCTCTTCAAAACTCTCAATACCTTGACTCGAGATGATTGTGTGTTTGGATGCATTCGGCAGCTTGGCGCTCTCACATTCATGGAATGCCGAGCATCTCTGCAGTTAGTGGGGCAGCTGGTGTGATGGGTGAGGAGGGAGTGAAGGAGAAAGGAGGGGTGTCACACTAAATAAGCACAATTACACTTACACGGGATGGAAACCAGATGACCACGGGCATTGACAACATGCAGGGGTTATATAGGCCAAGGCTCAGATACACACTCACACACAAAGAGCCCTTACAACATCCTGGAGCCCTGCAGTAGACGGATGGGCCTCTGTAAACACGCTACGTTTCCCACACTGCACTTTCATGATCTAAGTGTGAGCCACGACCCCCTCATTCCTCTCAGGATTCCCAAAACACCTCCATCAAGACTTTCTGACTTATTTCTTTCCATGTGAACTGCATCAATCCTAGTCTAGTCCTGCTAAACTTGTAAGACTTTGTAGTAAGTTTGCCATGTTAGCCAAACTTTTTGTAATGTTCTCCTGCCTTCCTTTTTTGCCTGTTCTGTGTGAGCGGAGGGGGTGATTTTACATGACTGGGAAATGAGCTAATCGCTCGGTCTTTATGACCTAATTTCAGAGCTCTCAGCTTGCTGAGACAAAGACAGAACCTTCAGTCCAAATGCTGCTCGGTGTGTGATACTTTCTCTTAACATACTGTCGTATAAATGGGGTTTGCTGTGCCTGTACCATGTACAGCAACAACACTGATGCTTTTGCTGTTTAGAAACACAATAGAAGGGTCATTTAAACATTCTTAGTTGAAAATGGATTTTTAAAACCTATTTTGTTGTACTAGATACTAAAAGGGTTCGTTCTTTGTTTATATCTGTGGCTCTTTATTCACAGTTTTCATTCAGAGTAAAAGTTTACTTGAGAATCTAAAACACACTTTCATTATTGCAGTGCGGTACATGTGATATTAATTAAAAGACCAAAATAATACAGAACTGACTTTGCATTTCCTTGTATTCCTGAAAACCAACGTTAAATAACACCATCGCCCCCTAGTGGCTACTTAAATGAATGACCACTAGCAAATGTTGATATAGCTAAAATATGTACCTAATCAGAAACTGGTTTATTTTTGAAAGTCCATTTCTGATTAGTAAAAGTCTTAAATTTAATTAACATTCACACAGTTATTCCCCAGAAAAATAATAATAATAATAATAGTTCACTGAACTATTCCTGGATTGTTTAGTGAACTGTGGGGAATGTTGTCATAAGGGCAACTTGCTGATTATTTAAACTGTTTTAGGAAAAATACCGGTCATTCCTTACACATTATTTCTATTATTAAGAATTAATGTCAGGTCTTCAACAAATATAAATATAGTAAAATGTTTAGACACACACACACACACACACACACACACACACAGTTGAGGTCAAAAGTTTACATACACCTTGCAGAATCTGCAAAATGTTAATTATTTTACCAAAATAAAAGGGATCATACAAAATGCATGTTGTTTTTTTATTTAGTACTGACCTGAATAAGATATTTCACATAAAAGGCGTTTACTTATAGTCCTCCAGAAAAAATAATAGTTGAATTTATAAAAAGGTTCAAAAGTTCACATGCGCTTGATTCTTAATACTGTTTTGTCACCTGAATGATCCACAGCTTTTGTGTGTGTGTGTGTGTGTGTGTGGGACTCATTATTAATGAGTCCCTTGTCCTGAACAGTTAAACTGTTCACTATTTCTTCAGAAAAAACCTTTTAGGTCCCACAAATTCTTTGGTTTTCCAGCTTTGTTTTTGTGTATTTGAACCCTTTCCATGATTTTGAGATCAATCTTTTCACACTGGGGACTCATATGCAACTATTATACAAGGTTCTCACTGATGCTTCAGAAGGAAACACTTATTTTATCTTCTGGGAAACATGTAAGCATCTTCTAAAGGTCAATACTAAATGAAAAAAAATCTGATATTCAGGTAAAATAGGATAAATGTACACATCTTCATTCTGTTTAAAAGTTTTCACCCCCGGCTCTTGCTGCATTGTGTTTCCTTCTGGAGCATCAGTGAGCGTTTGGAAATTCTATAATAGTTGCATATGAGTCTCTCAGTTGTCCTCAGTGTCAAAAGATGGATCTCACAATCATACAGTCATTGTTAAAAAGGGTTCAAATACACAAAACTGTTAAAAAAAATAATAATTTGTGAGACCTGAATAATTTTTCTAAAGAACAGTGAGTTTAACTGTTCAGGACAAACAATGAACAAATATCACTATACAAAAAAAACAAACAAACAAAAAAAACAGCTGTGGATTATTTAGGCTACAACACAGAACGGTTTTATTTTAATACATTTAATACAATAATACAATACATTTAATACATTTAACTATTATTTTCTCTTGTGGACTATATATAAACCTCTTTTATGTGAAATATCTTATTCAGGTCACTACTAAATTAAAAAAAAAAAATACCATGCATTCTATATGATCCTCTAATTTTGTTAAAATAATTAACATTTTGCAGATTCTGCAAGGTGGATGTACATTTTTGACCTCAATTGTATATTTGTAATAGAATTTAAAATAACTTTTCCATTTTGATATAGTTTAAAATGTTATTTATTGTGATAGCAAAGTCATATTTTCAGCAGCCATTACTCCAAGATCCTTCAGAAACTATCAGAAATTCCTTTCATTTTAAGCATTATTTAAACAGTAAAACAACAAGGAAAAATGAAATAACCCAGGAAACAGACAACATGCAAAAATGTAAAACATTACAACATATAACATACATAACCTGCCATTGACATTCATAAAAAATTCCTCTGTCAGGACCTTCCGGGTATAATCGACCTTCATTATATTGTTAACTCTTGCTCTAATGGTTTAATTGTGTTCACTCATTTACCCATGAGCTATAATGACAGCAGAGTTTTAGCTTGGAGGGTGAAACCCAAAATGGTTGCAATTTCAGACAAAGACTGTCAGTGTTATTACGGTTAATGATTTAAATAAATAAACTGACATCTTCCTTGTGTGACTAGCCCCGGTCTGCCCTATTCCTTCAAGACACGCTAACATATCAGTAAATCAGTACTTGGAAAAAGAAACCAAACTGAAATTTTCCTTTATTACTGAAGATTTTAAAACAACGTTTTGTAAAAAAGTATAGGCTGGTATGAATTAACAGTTACAGGTCATTCATTAGTGGGCAAAAAGTCAAGAGTCTGCAAATCTTCATATCTTTTTATATATGCTTATAATCAAAGAACTATACTTTGGACTGTAGTAGTGCTTTAATGACTTACATAGAATCATTCTCACTAAATTCTGCCATGAGTGTTATATACCCATAAAAATCAACTGATCAATCATTTGTTTATTCTTATGTATACATACTTATAAATGAAGTGGAAGAAAAACATGAGAAACCACTTCATTATTCATTTTAAGCTTTGTCATTATGGTTGTGACAATAAATACATCCCTGAAAGAAAGCTGATTTACTTCTACTATGTAGGATTATAACCTTAAAGAGTGACAGATGACAAAGAAGGTAACAGAAGTATTTCAACCAACTCACCAATTTTAGTGCAATGTATACCACAGTTAAAAATTGTATAGAATATCTAATTTAAACAATAATGAAGCATGAACCTTATTCTTACTTAATTCCACGTCTTATGTGTGACAAACACACAAGTTTGCATAACATGTCATTTGAAACCTCTACCAAAATGTAGTCAAATTGAAAGTTTAATGTAACTTAGTAGTTTTAATTCAGCTTAATGTTGGAGTGTCATGAGATGGATGTTTGTACCAGACACTAAAAGGCCTCCGGCTTTAGTTTGAGTCTACTTTGGGCATCTTCTCATAGGACACCTGCTCCTCTGAAGGCAGTAACTCCTCTTTATCATCCAATATGAAGAATGACCTCTGGGAGTTTCTGCGCACTGCGATCAGGATCAAACCTACCAGAAGTAGGGCAGACATGATGGCCAGGGTGGCCACTAGGAAGAAGGCTAGAAGTGAGAGACACAAGACATATTCATTTTTGTAACAAAAGCAGGTCCTCAAAAAAAAAAAAAGTCTCATCAAGGCTGCATTCATTTGATGGAATATATAGTAAAAACAGTAATAATGTTACATGATCCTTCATGAATCATTATTATCATTGTTGAAAACAGTTGTGCTGCTTAATATTTTTTGTGGAAAACATGTTACTTTATCCTGACAATTAATGTATTAAGTTAAATTATAATTCCTTAATATATACAAATTATATTTTATAACTGGTTGGATGTGTGTTAGGTATAGAAACCCGTTTCCACCACTGAATAAAAATAAAATAAGGTAATTGCAAGTTCTTATCTCGGAATTCTGACTTTTTTTTCTTCAGAATTGACATGTAAACGTGCAATTCAGATTTTTTCCTTGTAATTTCGAGTTTATATCTTGCAATTCTGACTTCCTTGCAATTCCGAGTTTATATCTCCCAATTCTGACATTTTTTCTTGCAATTCCGAGTTTATATCTCACAATTCTGACATTTTTTCTTGCAATTCCGAGTTTATATCTCACAATTCTGATTTTTTCTTACAATTCCAAGTTTATATCTCACAATTCTGATTTTTTCTTACAATTCCAAGTTTATATCTCACAATTCTGACCTTTTTTCTTGCAATCCCGAGTTTATATCTCACAATTCTGATTTTTTCTTACAATTCCAAGTTTATATCTCACAATTCTGATTTTTTCTTACAATTCCAAGTTTATATCTCACAATTCTGCTTTTTTCTTGCAATCCCGAGTTTATATCTCACAATTCTGATTTTTTCGTACAATTCCAAGTTTATATCTCACAATTCTGATCTTTTTTCTTGCAATCCCGAGTTTATATCTCACAATTCTGATTTTTTCGTACAATTCCAAGTTTATCTCTCACAATTCTGCTTTTTTCTTACAATTCTAAGTTTATATCTCACAATTCTGCCTTTTTTTGCTTACAATTCCAAGTTTATATCTCACAGTTCTGAACTTTTTTCTTGCAATCCCGAGTTTATATCTCACAATTCTGCCTTTTTTTGCTTACAATTCTAAGTTTATATCTCACAATTCTGCCTTTTTTTGCTTACAATTTCAAGTTTATGTCTCACAATTCTGCTTTTTTCTTACAATTCTAAGTTTATATCTCACAATTCTGCCTTTTTTTGCTTACAATTCCAAGTTTATATCTCATAGTTCTGACCTTTTTTCTTGCAATCCCGAGTTTATATCTCACAATTCTGCCTTTTTTTGCTTACAATTCCAAGTTTATATCTCACAATTCTGCTTTTTTCTTACAATTCTAAGTTTATATCTCACAATTCTGCCTTTTTTTTCATTACAATTTAAAGTTAATTTTTCACAATTCTGACTTTTTTCCTCGCAATTTCGAATTTATATCTTACAATTCTGACTTTTTTTTTCTTGCCATTCTGAGTTTATATCTCACAATTACGACTTTTTTTCAGCAATGTGAGGTATAAACTTACAGTTGCAAGTTATAAAGTCCAGTTCTGAGGGGAAATGTTCTCAGAATTGCAAAGTTTAAATCGTACAATTCTGAGAAAAAAAAGTCACAATTGTGATTTGGCACAATTCCAAGATCTCTCGCAATTCAGATTTTTCCCCCCACGCAATTCTGACTTTTTTCCTTGCAATTCAGATTTACCCCCCATGCAATTCCCTGTTCATCTCGCAATTCTGACTTTTTTCTCACAATTCCGAGTTTATATCTTGCAATTCTAACTTTTTTCCTCATAATTCCAAGTTTCTCTCCTAATTCTAACTTTTTTCCTTGCAGTTCCGAGTTTATATCTTGCAGTTCTGAGTATATATATATCTCACAATTCTGACTTTTTTTCTTGCCATTCTGAGTTTATATCTCATAATTACGACTTATTTTCAGCAATGTGAGATATAAACTGACAATTGCAAATTCTAAAGTCCAGTTCTGAGGGGGAATGTTCTCAGAATTGCGAGTTTAAATCTTACAATTCTGAGAAAAAAAGTCACAATTGTGAGTTTATATCTCACATTTCTAAGCAAAAGGAAGTCCACATTATGAGATAATCAAGTCACAATTAACTTTTTTATTTTTTATTCAGTGGTGAATTCATGCCAAAAAAGTATGAAACAGTAATTTAAAAATGGTTTTAAAACTTTAGACGAAAACTTTAGAATTTAGAATTACTTATAATTATTATAAAAAATTCTAATTAATTAATTAAATTAATACATTTTAATACATATCAGGTATGCCTTACCTGGAGTCCAGCGATGACGTCTTTGGTGTCCATGTCCATCAAAACGACCTATAGAAAAAGAAATACAACAACATCAGCTACCAGCACAACAAAGGTACATTTGTGCTACTGAAAGGAGAATTCCTGTTGCCCTCTTACCATCGTTCCCAGAGCAAGCTGCCATGCACTCTTCCTCACTGCCGTAGCGGTTTAGGTTTCCCTGGCAGCCTCCATAGATGAAGCTCTTACAAGACTGAGTGCTGGGCTCAAAGTAAAACATCTGGAAGGCTGCACGGCACGGGCCAGAGTCGGATGGCACAGCACAGGTTTCTGTTTTTAAGAGAAAAATGGTTCACGTTGTTTAACCATTCACTACTGGCAATATAATTGGCAATATGTCTGAAATATAGAAATTCAAGACATCTGATGTAGAATCTGACAGATACTTAACATGACTTTTTGACATTTTACCTTCAAAACTGTGCATGCTGTTAGGAGTAGTGGGAATAACTGGCTCCTTCTTGTTGCTGGGAATGACCTTCACTGGGATGCAAAAACACAGAGTTATAATTTCACAGTGATTCACACCGATGATACATGATCAGGAAATTATGATCAGTACCTGTGCAGGTTGTCATGCATGATTCCTCAGTTTCATAATTGTTCTCGTTGCCACCACAGCCTCCATAGATAAATGGTTTACAAACGCCATTGTTGTAGTTATAGCGTTTAATGGAGGCTCTGCAGCGTCCGGTCAGTGTGGGAGCCATGCACTTCGCTGATACGGCAAGACAAATGGGAAGAAGACATTACATCCAATAGTGTACAACTGTACTCTCCTTAAAGATGTGGACAGTGTAAAATCACTAAAACATATTTAATTTAAATTGTAAAAAATAAAGCTAAAATACCTTCGTATTCCTCTGATGTCATTTCAGGAAGAGGTTCAACATCTGAGAACAGAGATACACAATATGTACTGTTTTATCTGTCACAAGTTCCTGGTAAAATGGATACTACTATAGACAAAATACTTAAGTGTCTATCATCCATGTTGAAGTTAATACAATCTTAAGTTTATTTGAACCATAAAAGATTAGTATTCAAGACCACTATGTAAACATGTCCTAGACCCCCAGACAAACGTTTAATTCTTTATAGAAGTTTTGACCAGCCATTACTTTAGTTTAAATTGTCACATGGTTTTTCATCATTCTAATATGCTGATCTGCTGCTCAAGAAAGATTTCTTGTTATCAATGATTCATTCCTGGACCCCTTTTAATTCATTAAAAAGGTTCTTTTATTTTGTATTATAAATTATTAGTAGAGCATGATTGTTGAGAGCTCTGACACAAGTTGAGTTTACCATTTATAAAATAATCAGTCAGTTAAGAATCACTCATCAGCTGTGTCATACTGACTCATATCTTTGAGAACCAGTTTTATTAGGACATCTTGATAACAGACAGATTTGATTACCAATGTTGTTTTCAGGTACAGACATTCTGCTGCGTTGAGCGACGGAATGAGAGTCCGCCAACACAGCACCTGAAAAGAGCAGAAAGACACTTTAAATTACTATACAGTGTGTGTATATAACCATACATTTCTGAGCAAGACATACACTGCCATTTAAAAGTTGATACTCAGTGAGTTTTTAAAGGCATAGTTCAGTCAAAAATGAAAATGCTGTCAATAATTACTCACCCTCATGTTGTTCTAAACCAGTAAGATCATGTGCTCATCTTCGGAACACAAATTAAGATATTTTTGATAAAATCTGAGAGCTTTCTGAACTTACATAGACAGCAGTGCAACTGACACATTCAAGGCCCAGAAAGGTAGTAAAGACATCATTAAAATAGTCCATTTCATCAAAAATATCTTAATTTGTGTTCCGAAGATGAACAAAGATTGTATGGGTTTGGAACGACAAGAGTAATCAATGACAACATTTTCATTTTTAGGTGAACTATCACTTTAAATCTTTAAAAGAAGTCTATTATGCTCACCAAGCCTACATTTATTTGTTGAAAATGCAGTAAAACCAGTAATATTGTGATATATTTCAATACATTTTTACATTTCTGATATTGAATTTTAGCGGTCATTTCAGTCTTCAGTGTCACATCACATGATCCTTTAAAATCATTTTAATATTCTAATTTGGTGCCTAGGAAACTTTTCTTATTATCAATGTTAACAACTGTTGTTGTGCTTCTTAATAGCTTTTTGTGTAATTTATCATGTTTCTTAGGATTCTTTGATTAATAGAAAGCTTAGAAGTCACTTTTGATCAACTGAGTGCACCCTTGGCGAATAAAAGTATTAATGTCAGCAAAAAAATAAATAAAATCTTACACTACCATTACATAAATACCGAACTAAACTTAACTTTTCCATGCTTCCTAAAGAAAATTAACAGTAAAGAATGTTCTATAAAAATGTACTGCAAGTCCCATGGACACAGTTGCACAATGTGTAACACACCCTCACATAAACACACTGGCCCACACACACACACACACTCACAATATGTTGCATAACACAAAACAGTCCAGAGTGTTGATTTTGGGTACAATTTCCCGAAGACAATAATAGGATTTTGCCTAGGCGTCTCTATTAGAAACAGATGGCATCTTTTTCCATTTAAACGTCATCTCATCTCATAAAACTGGTAATTCCACGGATCACAAAGGGTCATTCGGATACAGCAGGCACAAAGCACAATGACCCCATAAAGAAAACTAAAAATCCCCTTTCCTTTTCCAGTCTAAATTGTTCACTCATTTAAGTGTAATTCTTCTAAAAGAGGAAAGAGATAAAAGAACAAACAGTGACAACAGTGTTTGTCATGCCTTTGTCGAGGACAGGTAATTCATCTGTATAGAGGTCACCAAACCGGTTATTCAACAACCCAGAGTAAGACGAAACCAATTTGCTAAGACATTCAGCATAAACCCACTAGAACTCACTGAAAAAATGACCTAACTGACTTTGACTAAAGCTTTGCTTTGAGAATTTGCTAAGAGTAATGTAGCAATACAGCCTCCATGTCAAGTTACCTAGCTGAACTTTACTACAAAACCTAAGTGGAAATCAACTCGACACAATTCAAATATAGCAGGATGTGAACCAGCAGACTGACCACACTGAGCACACAGTCAACCCCAAACTACAATGTGGGTACTGGATTCGTGCCTACTTTCACTGGAGAAAGGCTGCAATAAAAGTTGTATGGTTTTCCAAAGCTCATATTTTGGTCTCCTTCTCTAAACCTCTGTTTTCATCACCACAGACATGCCAGATCATAGACTGATATGGTCTAAAAACTTTTCTAAGTGACTTTCACACTGATTGTAATGGGCCTCACATACCAGTATCCAGGGCCTAAAACTAACTTTTTGTCACACCTGCCAATGGCCGATGACGTGCTAAAATTTACTGGCCAAATAGTTTTTTACCAGCCATGAAACTCTTTTTGCAAAAACAGGTTGGGGGTAATGCATTACAAGTAATGCGAGTTATGTAACAATTTTGCTTTTTCCAAGTAACTAGTAAAGTAACGCATTTCTTTTTTAAGTGACAAGAAAATATATGAGTTACTTTTCAAATAAGTAATGATCCAGTATTCCACAAAATGAATAAAAACAGTGAAATTCAACTTATGATACAAACTAAATAATGTTAAATAATACAAATTTACTTTATGTATCTAATCCTATTATCCCACTGTCTTTACTGCCGACCTTCGATGATCCAATCCATCCATACTAATAAGCAAAAGTTACTCAAGAAAATCTAACATTTGTTTTTGTTTTCCTTTGTTTTCCTTTTTTCCCATTTTTTCTTCTGTGGTTTACTGTTTTACTTTTACAGACATTAATTTACTTTTCTCTAAGCCTGAGGCTTTTGGTGTGAAAAAAGCCTCAAAAAATAGAACTTTTTATATTTAAACCAAACAAGCAAGCCCTGCCCAGATTTAAAAAGTAAATAGTTACTTTTGTAGGGAGTATCTAAATATTGCAATGCATTACTTTTAAAAGTAACTTTCCCCAACACTAGTTTTTACTACTACAATGACTAAACTTATTTACAATGTTTTAGTTTGTCCTGCTACTGGCGTCTCTATTAAATGCATTTCCCTCAATTTAACCTATTTATTATAGCCATTCAACATTACAGTATAATTGAAAGCTATTATTTCATATTTTTAGACTCTGAAATATCAAATTGTTCTTTGATTTCCATCGATGCCAGACTTAAGAAGTTTCACTTTAAAAGCAGTGCGGTCTCTTTAAAACCTGATGCACAAGACCCGGATCTGACACGTATCTGATTTTATCCAAACTCTTTACGGTCATTTAAGAGTTTATAACTCGTTCAAAACTACGTTTACGAGGTAACTCGCCAAAACCACGCATTTTGACATAATTGTGTGTATTTTCGCGCTACTGGTGTTCGAAGTGGCTCAGCGTATGGGTAAGGCTGAACAACCTTTAAAACTATACTTCACTGTACCGTTTATGCAGCGAAACCCCACGTATGTGTCGCCACATTCTCGGGTTAAAAAGAATAAAGAAGGTAAGACATGTCTAGGGACAAGCTGGCCATCACAATGCTCTGACCTTATCAGCCCGTTAATATTCCATTATTTGATTCGGTCTTGTCAACTATGACAGAACAGCTAATCACGATGATCTTTTATTGGCTCACGTCAGAAACGGCGAATCTCCTAAAACTGGCTGTTTTTTACTACATTGCTATATTAGTGTTGGGGAAAGTTACTTTTAAAAAAATATGCATTACACTGTTCCGTTACTCCCTAAAAAGTAACTAAATATATAAAAGTAATGTTACATTACTTTTGCGTTACTTTTTAAATCTGGGCAGGGCTTGCTTGTTTGTTTTTAACATAAAAAGATCGATTTTTAGAAAATGTAAATGCCATTTCACACCAAAAAGTGAAATAAATAAGCCCAAGGCTGAAGGAAAGCTAAATACATGTCTGTACAGAAGAACTTCAGGAGAAGGAAGTTCAACTCTCTTCAGCGATGAGAAAAATGAAGCACAAATGTTAGTTAATTAAAGTTTTGCTCATTAGGATCAATGAATAGGATCAACAAAAATCAGAAGCAAAGACATTGGTTAATAGAATGGGATTAAATACATAAAGGAAACAAAAAGTAACTGGCGTTACTTGAAAAAGTAACTCAGATATTTTCTTGTAAATTAAAAAGTAATGCGTTACTTTACTAGTTACTTGAAAAAAGTAATCTGATTACGTAACTCATGTTACTTGTAATGCGTTACCCCCAACACTGCTTGTATTTCGTAGTTTTCCCACCAACTGCCAACTGACACTGTTACATATACTCGTCAATGCCGTTTACGCCCTGCCACTATGTATGTGTTTTGAGATTTAAACCCAAAATCCTCAATAAGCCATAGTGTTTTTCTTTCAGTGCACTAAACTTTATTGCATTTCCTCTGGGTAAGTAAGCTAATGCAAACATTGCCTAGATGCAAATGGCAGCTGGCCTCTAATCCAGGATGTGTTTATTGGTTTGCATTTTATTTACCCACATTTCTTGCATACAACATCCTAACTAGGCTGCTGACATACTGTGTGGAGCATAAATATTAGTCATCCAAAATGCTCCAGTCCACTCCAGTGATGAAATTATCGTTCTTTGAATAGTAATCTAATACAATGACTCTTCACTTAAAACCACACCTTACTGAAGATTATGTTTGTCTGTCATCAAATGCTCTGTTTTCGTCACTGCACTTCAGCAGACTAAGTCTGAGTGTAAACACGTCTCAGCTGTGATGCACAAACAATGAAAAGGGCTTGACGCAAAAGCTTTTAGCTCTAAAGCAGGAAGTCTGAATCAGTAAATAACAGGTAAATGTTTTTTTGAACTTCCATTCATAAGTTTAGGGTCAGTATAATTGTTAAACTTTAAGGCACGGTTTCATAGACAGAGCTTAGCCTAAAATAGGGTTAGGCCATAGTTCAATTAAGACATTTCAGTAATTTTTATAAACATGCCTTAGAAAAAAAAAACATTTCTGGTGTGCTTCTTGAGACAAAACAAAGGTACTGATACATTTTTAAGATCAGTCAGTGCAAGTTTCTTTCTTGAAATAGCTCAGACTTACATTTTAGTCTAGGACTAGGCTTAAGTTATGTCTGTGAAACCAGGGGTAAGACTTTTATTCAGAAAGGATGCATTAAACTGAACAAAAGTTGAAGTAAAATGTATAATGTTATAAAAGTTTCCCAATTTAAATAAATGCTGCTCTTTTAAACTTTCCATTCATCAAAGAATCCTGAATATTAATAATTACAAGTGTTTTCAACAGGGACAATAATAATAAATGTTTGAGCATAAAGTCAGCATATTAGAAAATTTCTTCTCTGAAGGATCATGTGACACTCAAGACTAGAGTAATGATGCTGAAAATTCAGCTTTGTGAACAGGTATTTTACATTGTAATAATATTTCACAGTATTACTATTTTTATTGTATTTTTAATCAAACCAATACAGCCTTTAAGAAACTTCACACTCATTAAACCTTACCGACCCCAAACTTTTGAACAGTAGTGTATGTGAAGTTATAAAACCAGATTATGAGGAGAGAAAGAGTTACACAAGGTCAGTATCTTAAAGTATATTCATCACAATTGCGTTTGGGATTATAAATCTTAGGCACAATGAGCCTTTTACATAATCAAGCTTTGCATAAAAACTGATATGTTAACACGCACTAAATACAGAGTGTTTTCACGATGCGTCATCAAGCAGGCATATTGGCGGCAATGAACGTAAACAATGCCACCGAACGAAACTCGTATATTTTGCTGATTATTTCTGCTGAAAATGGTCAATTATTGTCATGTTTTGGGGTGTACTAATTGGGAAAAACTGACCAAAAATTGGGGTGACTGACCAAACCGTGACGTAAATGCAAAGCCTCCACTGTTTGTTATTTACCTGTCACCCCATTACAGGAAGTTTCGCATTCCTCCTGGGAGTTAAAGTTGTTAGCGTTGCCCCCACAGCCTCCATAGATGAACTGCTTGCAAGTTTGATTGGTGACATCATAATAAAATCGTGGGAAGGCAGCACGGCAATTTCCCACCTCACTTGGGAGACGGCAGTGATCTGATAAGAGAGATGGAAAAGGAATATTCTTAATATAGTGTACATGTATTCACTGTTCTAACTGTAGGAAATGTGTTTCTCAGATTTTCAGTCAGTTTGTCAATGCATTTGGTCACACTACTTGAGATTAAACACTGTCTCTGATTGTAAAATATTATTGCAGTACCAAAATGATGATCTCCCATTTAGGTATGGGAATATGAGACTTTACCATCACTTCTGCAGTTTGAGTCTTTTGTTTACAATACTTGGCAGTAAAACCTGAAGTACAGGTTGCTCAGGTAAGTCGATAACAATGCTGCACCACTACCTGGAGAAAGGGGAGGGCTTCTACACAGTTCTTTATATACAATTTGACAGAAGGTTTTTTTTTTTTTACATTTTTAAGATCACCAATAATTATTAACAGCTTCTCACTAAACAAACATTTCTAATAGTGCTTATCAACCTCATGTATATTCCATGAAATGCTGAACTTCCCTTATTGTACTTTACATAATGGTAACATACGGCCAAACAAGTTACAACATGAATTAATAATATAATAACAGGCATGATGTTACAGACAATTTTAGTGTACACTTGTTAGTTGTGGGAATAAGCATTCATGAAAACTCTAAAAGTGTAAAAATGATATTGCCACTAGTAGTTGGGCATAATTCTTTATTGTTACGCCTTTGTCATGTGAGTAGAAAGCTATAAAACCAACTGTAAGCAGTTCATGACGTTTTTTTCCCCGCAATATATGACACATTTTGACCTTTTAATGACAGTTTGTTGAATTCAAATGTAAAAATATCTTAAAACGTTGTGTAAATGAGTTCTTAAACGTTTGGTACATTCACGAGTATTCACTACTTTGTTTTGTAATGAAACCAGTTTCATGTTCTATATAACATGTTTATGTTTCATAAACTTTCCCTAAGAGTATACATATGGCTGGTTTCCGCCAAATACCACGGTCACTAGTCATATAGCCTATTAATTTATTATGATATGGCTTCATTTAATTTATTGTGATTAAAGTAAAAAAATAATAATAAAAAAATACTGAAATAAGTCTAGTATGAATTGCATTTTGGCGTTAACTTTAATTTAGATAATGTAAATTAGGCTATCAGTGTTTCCTTCCCGGTGATTTTTACCTGTGGTGTTTACAGCGCGAACTTCGGCCTCGTTTTGGTATTCTTGATCAGCGCTATGCTGGATCTTGCGGTACACCTTAAACTGTGTGCTCTGGGTCAAAACACACACGTCTTTGCCGTCTTTCATACAGCTGACCAGGATGCATTCTGGGCTGCCGTCCGCCGGAGTCCCGATCAAAGCGATCTGGCAGTCCTCCCTCTCACAGCAGGCATTCTGGCACTGCTCTGCGTCCGAGATGTCCTGCAGGTGAGCCAGGTACGCCGCTCCGTTATCGAACGAGCTGATATCCAGACCCTGCTCGAGCTCCGTGTCCGGGTCCCACTTACACGCGTTTAAAACCGACAGACAACAGAGAAAACCGACGATGGTAGCGGTGAAACACACCTGAGCCATTCTTAACTTCCTGTCTACCTGTCCTAGCTCTTTTCGGTTGTGACCGACGGTCGACTCGAATAAAGTTAAACGAAAACTGTGACCACACCTATGTCAACGAACCAGATTCTTTATCTATATAGCCAGTGTATGTGGACGCAGCAGGTGTCCGTCGCCTCTCCTGGGAAATAATGCAACAAACAACTTCCTCTTAAGTGACGTCACTGTTTGACTTTCACAAGATCGTCATACCACAGTACAGGCACAAATCGCCTATGCAGCGACAGAACTGCAGAGCAATGAGTGAAACAAAGATAAGTTCCTCAATATATAGCTAAGCTGGCTATGAATGTACACTCAAACTATTTATATTTTTATAACATTACTTGTTTTGTCATTTAGCACATTTTAATAGTTTAGATTGAATGTGGGGTTCAGGTTTTGCTTACATTGTGGGAAACAAATGTCTCTTCAGTGGAAAGTACCCACAGAACAACAATCTCTGGGTCATTCTACAGAAACGTCCACTTTTGGTATGGCAAAATGTCTTAATTTTTGTTTCTTATTTTAATATTTAAACATAGACCACATTATTAGATTACCGTTTGACTTCATGAATACACATAAAGGTCAGCTTAATGTTTTTTTTTATTTTTTTTGTACATTTATTTAAAGTCTGCGTGTCCCCTTGTTTTGTCACTGGTGTTACCTTACTACTTTGGTAATTTTAAAGGTTTTTATGAAATTCTATTTCACTTTTTTTCAGCATGTGTAGTCAGAGATACTTAAAAATAACAATAATGCAACAAATAGGGAGATTATGTTTTATTTATTTTAATCAGGTTTGTTAAATGTGTGACTGAATGATGTTAGTTCATTTTCAACAACATGTATTCGCTATAAAAATGAAAATATTTAAAAAACAGTTATAAACAAATAATGATTAAATCCTTTAAATCTTAACTCTTGAATTTAGCATAATTCAATAGATGTAAAATTATTATTATGTCATGTGTGACATGTTTTATAGAATGTGACAAAGAAAAACACACGGTAACACCAGTGACACACAGTAACACCAGTGACATTCATAAGACATTCTTCAACTATAATTAACAATTACTAAATTATTACATTTGGCATACATTTGCCAACTAGTGAAAATAGTTAGTAAAAGAACATAAACATCATTTCAACACGAACTAAAACAACTAAAATGTACAAAAGAGTACAGTACATTGACTAAACTACAGATGCCCACTCTTAATTTATATCATAATATCATATATCATATATCATAAGGGGTGTACATTTCTGACTGTAATCATTTTACATTTCATGGTGCCTTAATTTACTTGCCCAACTGCCCCATAATGAACTCCCAGAATAGCTTAACAATTTAAACTGAATGCTTATTCAGTGCCTGTTCGCCTTTCACCTTTGATTTCTATATTTGTAACAGTTCAGCTTGTTCATTGAAATGCTAGGTGATCTATCTGATGATGATGGGGAGCAATGCTCCTGCTCTGATTTTTTGCTTGTATCTTTGATGATGAACCCTCCATGTCTTACTTTCACTTCTCTTTCCCCTTTTACTGAAAGGATTAGTTCACTTTCAGAACAAAAATCTACAAATAATGTACTCACCCCCTTGTCATTCAAGATGTTCATGTCTTTCTTTCTGAGTCATAAAGAAATTATGCTATTTGAGGAAAAAGTATACACATTATCCATAGATAAGTCCCTTCTTCCTCGGCTGGGATCATATAAGCCAGTTGAAGCTGCATTTAAACTGCATTTTAGAAGTTCAAACTCGGGGGCACCATAGAAGTCCATTATATGGAGAGAAATCCTTAAATGTTTATCTTTAAAAAAATTAATTTCTTTACGACTGAAGAAAGACAGACATGAACATCTTGGATGACAAGGGGGTAAGTACATTATCTGTAAATTTTTGTTCTGAATATGAACTTATCTTTTAAATCACTTATTCTCTTTCTCTGTTTTGTTTCAAATGTCTATAAAATAACTCTCTTTCTTTTCTGCAAGTTTTCTGCTCTGTGTTCAGGATCAGCATCCCTATGCTGTCTGTAAAGTCGCTGCTTCTCAGCTGCACTCAATTTAGCCATTTCTGACCAAAGGATAATTAACAATGCTAAAGAAAAGTTAGAATCACAAAATCTTAGTGCTAGTTTATGTGAAAAGAACTAAATAAATAGCTTTGAATTAAGTTTATCTAAAATGGGAGTCACTGGTGTTACTGATCGTCACTGGTGTTATCTAAATGGAAGGTAACACCAGTGACAGTAACACCAGTGACAATTTTCATGAAAAATGCATTTTATTAAATGGCTGATGCCCACATGTTGTCAAACATGATATACTTACTAAATTAAGTAGTTTTATCCATTTGTACTCAGTTTTTCTTACAGTTTCATAACAATAAAGTAGGTCACACCAGTGACGTCAACTAAAAGCTTCATACGAAATCATGAGATAAATGAGAACATTTCTGATAACTGATAACTGAAAAGAAACAGTGGACTTACCATGGCCTGCCTTCATAGATCTTCAAGAAATAGGAAGAAACATGTCGAGTAATGTCATCAGTGTGATTTTTTTATTCCAAAATAAAACACTTTTGTTAAGCGGTAACACCAGTGACATAACTTCAAGGGACAAATGTTTTCGTTATATATTTTATAATATTTATTTAATATTTAGTTTTTTTATGCCATTTACATTATATATTTTATAGTTAGGAATAGACTTTTGTATTTTAAATGGTTGAAAATCTTGTTTTTGACCTCAAAATAAAGCACTTTCCCTCTGTACATGGCTGTGGCGACAAGCAGTTTTACGGTACTTACGAATACTATGTAATTAATAAATAAAAAATAATGCCATGTTGATGTCTCAGGAAGGTGTGATTGTTCACATAACATATTGTTTCATCTTAAAATCTGAAAAAACTGTAATCCTAATGTATATTTCAATTGTAATATATCTGTAAAGTCTAGGGACAGAAAAGTGGACGTTTCTGTAGAATGACCCCTCTATGTCTGTGTGGAGAAACTTTCTATAGAAAGTTATTTACCTATAGGTAAATGAATTGCAAAGCATATACTAAATGACAAAATAACTGAGGTATAGTGTTTGCACAACGCGTCATCCATCAGCCACATTGAGAAAACTGAACATAAACAACGACACTGAAATGAATGAAACTTGCTTATTTTGCTGATTATTGCGGCTGAAAATGGTCAATTATTGTCATGTTTTGGCCTGTACCAATTGGTCAGACCGGGAAAAACATTTGGAGACTGCAAAAATTTATAACAAATAAAGAAGAAGAAAAAGCAAAAAGCTGTCTGAGGAACAAAAGGTGTTTGTGGTTGGACAACCCTGCTGAAAAAAACTATATAACAATCATTCTAGCTGGTCTCCCAACTTGACCAGCTAAGAAAGTGGCCAAAACCCCTCTAAATCCAGGGAAACTGAACCATGATTTCTAAGAATCTTGACAACATTTGTGCATACATTTGTGCAAATAAAATCAAGTTAATAAAATGATTATTATTTAATACATGACTAAAATTTGTCTTGATTTCTGACTATGTAACATATTGACTAGTATATATGAATATGCACTATAGACTATATATATTTTGTATATAATTTTTGATGTCTTAGACATCAAAATAGTTCACACCAAAATGAAAATTACCCCATGATTTACTCATCCTCAAGCCATCCTAGGTGTATATGGCTTTTTTCTTTCAGACAAATACAACAAGAGTTATATTAAAAAATGTCCTAGCTCTTCCAAGGTAATTTTAATTTTTTGGTGTACTATCCCTTTAAAATATATGTTATCTTTACATAAAAATAAAGAGGAATGAAAATAAAGCAATATTCTATTTACATTATCTGAAAATATGTTCCAGCAACATTTTGAAGTCATTCTTACCATAAATAGTCCTTAATAATATCATTAATAAAAATGTGTCAAGTAGTTTGTGAGAAATAAATAGATATGTGTCACAGATGTTAGATTGTTCAATAGGAAGTATGATGTCACCTCACGTCATTCATTATTTTCCACAGAATAATCAATTCTAAATGTAGTCATTTCTTTGCAAAATCTCACTTCTGACATTCCACACAAAAATGAGACAAATATGACACATATGACGAGTTAGTCAAACTGTGGGACTTACAGCCTACTGTAGATATTTGTTTTGTTTGCTTTTTTATTTGTTTGTTTGCTTGTTTGTTTAAATGAACAGTTCACCCTAAAATTTAAATTTAGTTCTTAGCTCTCAGGACATCCAAGTTGTAATTTGTTTCTACATCAAATTTTGGAAAAATTTTGCATTACCATACATCACTTGCTTAACAAGGGATCCTCAGCAGTGAATGTGCCGTCAAAATCCAAACAGCTGATAAAAACATCACAATAATCCACAAGTATAAACTCCAATCTATCAATTAACATCTTGTAGAGGGAAGGTGGAAGCTGTGTGCTTGTAAGAAACAAATACATCAGTAAGTCATTTTGACGTAAAACGAGTCCATCCATATTACTTTATCAAGTGAAAAAGTCGTCTCATATGAATGAGGAGAGAAATATCCACAGATGAAGCACCGTTTACAGACGAAAACAGTCCAGAACAGTTCTAAACCTGTCGGAGTACAACAGGGGTTGTACTTTTTCACTGGAGGAAACGTTATTATTATGGACTGGTATTTTGGCCAAAGGTGAATGTTTAAAGTTTAAATGCCTTAGTGATGGATTTGTTTATTAGAAACGTGAATTTTTACCTCACAAATAGCCTAGATGGACTGGCGTCCTTGTGGTGTTTTAGCAGCTTTTTAGACTCCCAGTAGGACTCCGAGAAAAACAAATTTGTGTACTAATTATTACTGTAACACGCTATTTTTTAACCTCAAACACTGTAGCACCTCCTTGCGGGCCTCTCTGGTGGTCGCCAGACCCTGGCGTTCTTCATGTTGTAACCTCGCGGCGCTAGGACCCTGCGTCCCCGCCCACTCTGGAGGTGTCAGCGCTCCCTCATGCCGGAGCAGCGCACCTACTCCGCCAGACTCCTGATCAATTATTTGTATGCAAGTGTCCATCAGAAGGGTCAGTCTGGAGATGGCTGCGAATCGGGTGGGGAGACGTTATAACAATAAGATCCACTCACCAAACCGAGGTACCAGCCGGGAAACTGGACTGAGCGTGCAGAAGAGACAAGCACGAGTCACAGTAAAATATAACAGAAAGGAACTCCAAAGGCGACTGGATGTGGAAAAGTGGATAGATTGTGGACTGGATGAGCTGTATTTGGGAAGGGTGAGTCCTCATATAACAAAAAATAAAAGTACACGAGTAGAATAAAATGTAATAAGTGAAACAGGCTACAAATTATGACAAATTTTCAAATATTTTCTGTGAATATTTAATGACCTGGCAGGAGCAAAGGCGTTGTTGATAAATCTCTTCTTGATTGCTGATAATATGTCTACGCTGTCCGCATAAATAATTTTTTGGTAAAATGAAATCATATTTAATAATGATGAAAGTTTCTATCAGTGAGAGGTAGATTTAAAAAATCACTATCCACGTGGAAATGTGCACCTTCTAGTATACGTGTCTCAATTGTGAAGCAGGTGTCTCACTATTTGAATAGAATGGCTGGAATGTAAATTGTCTAATGGCAAAGGTAGAAAAATGCGATAAAGGATGTTCATTCCACAAGTAAGTTTCGAAAAAATGTTTAATTCAGTCCCTTTTCATGTGCAAATGAGTGATTATTCTGCACGTTTATTCATAAAGGGCGTGAACCGTTTCTTGGGTCATTCCACGAAACCACATCCTTTTGTGTCCTTCATGAATATCTATGTAAACAATGATAAGCTGATACCAACATTTATATGTTTTATTACAGGCGGTTCTATATATTGATTAATTTAAATTTTTTACGTCACTGAATTTCTATAGTTTTTTCTGTATTTATGCAGGCTATACAAATGTGCACATTTTGTGTGTATAATTATATACGTGTGTGTTATATAGACTAGCAAGCTAATATTTTGTATTTATACTTATACACACTCTCTCTCTCTCTTCTCTCTCTCTCTTTCTATATATATATATATATATATATATATATATATAGGTTACATGTCCAATTTGTTACCATCATAACGCCTCCATACTAAAATTATAAAACAAACAAACAAACAAACAAACAAAAAAATTTAATGTTTTGACAACCTTACAGGATGTGAACTCTGCACTATTTTAAGCATTTTTTTGTTATTTACCCATCAATATTAGCAGAAATACCACAAATAAATTCTTTAATTCTAATCTTTATTTAAAGGGATAGTTCACACAAAAATGAAAATTCTGTCATTAATTACTCACCCTCATATCATTCCAAACCCATAAGACCTTTGTTCATCTTTAGAACGCAAATTAAGATATTTTTGATAAAAATCAGAGTATCTTATCGGGTTTGGAATGTCATGAGGGTGAGCAATTAATGACAGAATTAAAATTTTTGGGTGAAATATCCCTTTAACCCTTTAACTGTCATTCCCATTTTTGAACAGATGTGAAAATGCAGTATTCAAACGTACATTTTTATTCATGAACAAGCAATTTTGTAATATGATTTTGATGTACATTATCCATGGTAATACGATGTCTGATTTTATAATGGTTTTCAAAGAATGGATTTTGAAATTTAAAGTTTTCGACTGATATATAATTTCTTATGGTTTCTAAAGCATGATGGGGAAAAGGGCAATGCAAAGGTCAGAACTCCTGTCATGAAGTATATTTTTAAGGTGCACCCTTGTCATAAATTAATCTATTATTTTTCCTACATAATTTGAAACAAAAAAATGGTAAGATATCTATTTAGAAGTCTTAGACCTTTCCAACGATTTTATAGTTTGCATGATTAGATTAGGATTTATTAAAAATGGTGAAGTAAACTTAGGCGTCCCACTGAGGGGATGGGTGACAATTAAGGGGTTAATACCACAAAAGTAAAATTTTTACCTCACACTTTGACATGGGATTTGCATCTTGAATTTGTCTTTATACTTTTACTTTGCTGATTCAGCACACATAGTTAGCCTACATCAGGCTGCTTGTACTGTTCTCCTGGGAGGCTTGGAAAACTAGACATGATCAAGACAAGTAAACATGTCTCATATGCAGAAATGCTAACAATTTATATCTAATTAGTTCACATTCCTGTATCATGGGGTATTTTAGGACAAAGGGGATTTTTTTTCCTCAGAGGGTCCGGTTCCCATGAGCAACAAGATCAGGGGAGGCGATCTTAAATGCTTAAAGATGAGGTCAAGACTTGTTGGTGCACTTGATGCCTTACATGGAGAGATGCCAGCAGGCGTCTGGAAAACAGTAAACATTCACAGTCACTTGGCTTTGTGATGGTGAATGTGAGAAGAGAGATGCTTGAGCTGTGACATTCACATGGCTTCCTGCCATGATAAAGGCGCTTATGAAATTTCATTGGGGAGACCGAGGGTTGTTGCAACATTTTTAGTTTCAACATCTATAATGAGTGGCTTTAAGCAGTATGTTTCACAACCAGTATTTTTCCACATTTGCCTGCTACTTATTAAAGTAGCATAATCAAATCTCTAAATATGTATAAAAAAAATACTTTTTTATAGGGTGTAGTCTACTTTAAACTGTATGCTGAAATAAGAAACATGCCATTTCAAACCAGTAAGACCTTCATTTATTTTTAGAACACAAATTTTATTCTTCATGAAATCCAAGAACTTTCTGACCCTGCATAGACAGCAACGCAACTTCCACATTCAAGCCCCAGAAAGGTAGCAAGGACATTGTTAAAATAGTCCTTGTGACATCAGCAGTTCAACCGTAAATGTAAATGTAAAAATGTAAATTGTGCACCCTAGCATGGCATAATAATCACACAATCTCAGAAAAAAAGTACAAAAGCTATCACTGGGACATTATAAACAATAACATGCATTTTGTATGATCCCTCTTATTTTGGTCAAATAATTAAAATTGTGCAGATTCTGAAAGGGGGATGTAAACTTTTGACCTCAACTGTAGCTAGCAAGCATTAGCTGGAATTTATTGTGTTTGAGAAGTGGTAATGCAATAATGTCTGAGTTTGTATGCTAGCTCCATTCCAAGAACTTTCTGACCCTGCATAGACAGCAACGCAACTTCCACTTTCAAGCCCCAGAAAGGTAGCAAGGACATTGTTAAAATAGTCCTTGTGACATCAGCAGTTCAACCGTAAATGTAAATGTAAAAATGTAAATTGTGCACCCTAGCATGGCATAATAATCACACAATCTCAGAAAAAAAGTACAAAAGCTATCACTGGGACATTATCCTTTCAAAAGATACATCTTTATACCTTATTTATGTCTAAAAGGTATATGATAATTGCTAAAACGTATATATTTGTGCCTAAAGTCTATTGGTACCTAAAAGCTACATATTAGTATCTTTTGAAAGGGTACCACCTCAGTGACAACTTTGACCATTTTTTATAAGTGTACATGATGACTGGATGAATCCCAGCAGTCATCTTTATGATGTGATATTGGTGCTAAAAAGAAACAGCCCCCACTGAGGCTGTAATCAGATCCCCCCCTTCATTTCCTGTCAGCAGCAGGCCCGACTACGTCCTGCTCTTACGGTCCTGGGATTGATTGATGGTATATTTGTCTCATGGGGTGTTTCTTATGAGTGAGGGGGATGGGGCCTGTAGAAATGAAGACCCCATATGTCACTGTATCACACAAAGAAAGCCGTCCTACAACTGTCCTCCACCCCCATCCCGCAAAACGACTGGCCCACGGACAGGGCAACACAAACCCCATTAGTCCGTTAGTCCTCTGCTCTATTAAAGCTTATTAAAAAGCATAGATTAGAGTCACGTGGTGGTAAGATTCATGTTTATTTGTAGTTCTGAGGCAGGTTTACCTAGAGTCACAAAACTTTGTATTAGAGATTAGAAATTTGACATATCCAATTTAGCTAACAGCAGTTCTAAACTGAGCTACAATGAGTCTTTTCTTATGGAGTTGTGGATAAAAACAAAGATAAATGCTATAACCAGGCTGACAAGAAAAGAAACTTCTCATATGTATTGTTGTTGATGTTAGAGGTTATGTATTCACTCATATTTTGTGGTATTTTGATGCAAATTAATCTGTCACTTGCTATAGGATAGCCAAATTAGGCACCTGCTAACATGGTACTTTGAAATGGAAGGTAAAAGAAAACCCAGACTGCATTGGAACCATGTTGGGTCACCATTTGATATGAATGTAAATTCAGCGGAGAGGCTTAGCATTACAGTTGAGGTCAAAAGTTTTCACCCCCCTTTTCAGAATCGGCAAAACGTTCATTATTTTACCAAAATAAAAGGGATCATACAAAGTGTGAGTGCCATTAGCTATGTTTCCATCCAAAGACATGAATTTAACTTATTTGTAAAATTGGAATATTTAATAAAACATTTGCGAATAAAGCCGAAGAAAACACAATCGTCACTTCCTTATAAACTGGCACTAAATATTTATAAGAAAAGTAGGAGAAGCCACTTAATATACTAATTGTCATATATTTAAAAAAAATTGTGCCTCAGAACGAGCAGATGAAACACAATAAATGCGGCCACTGCTTTTGGAGGTGGATGCCTGCTGTTTGGGAACGCAGTAGTGTAAGACAATTATACAGAAATGCTTTGATGACAGACTTTGCTTAAGCATTTGAGAATGACCAAAACAACTAGATCGGTTTGCTGATTAGTGAAGTTAATGCATTGTATTTCCTACTGGAGCATCAGTGAGTGTTTGAACCTTCTGTAAATGTTGCATATGAGTCCCTCAGTTGTCCTCAATGTGAAAAGATGGATCTCAAAATCATACAGTTATTGTTGGAAAGGGTTCAAATACACAAAATGCTGGAAAACCAAATAATTTGTGGGACCTGAAGGATTTTTCTATGTGTATGTAAACTTTTGAACAGGACTGTTTTTAGAAATTCAACTATTATTTTCTTGTGGACTATATGTAAATGTCTTTTATGTGAAATATCTTATTCAGGTCAGTACTAAATAAACAATAACATGCATTTTGTATGATCCCTCTTATTTTGGTCAAATAATTAAAATTGTGCAGATTCTGAAAGGGGGATGTAAACTTTTGACCTCAACTGTAGCTAGCAAGCATTAGCTGGAATTTATTGTGTTTGAGAAGTGGTAATGCAATAATGTCTGAGTTTGTATGCTAGCTCCATTCCCATGGGAATGATGATCAGAAACTGAATGCACCTGGATGGATTCAACCAAAGTGCTTATATCAGCATCACAAGGCGCAAACAGCAAAACAGCAGATGTAAGAAACTTAGATCCGTGTTTGGAATGTTTATAAACAATATTACATTTTAGAGTTGACCTGCAGCTGAGTTCTTGTTCCTAATATGGTCAGCTTGCAAAGAGGTCACTAATACCCACAGGCTTCATTTAATCATGTATTCTGCATGCACAAATATTTGAAGAAAAACAAAATAGTTTCTCGTGGAAACGTTTTTTCTTGTGGATTAAATAAATGATAACAATTCCATCAAAGGCACATAATATAATTAGTTAGGCGAAACCATGTCAGCCTGTGTTGATCTCGCATGCACTTTTGCCTTTAATGTGAAATGGCATACTGTTACATCACAGTTTATGGAGTCCTAAGGGAAGATAATGCACAAAGGATCTGACATTGGATTGAGATGACATGAGAGCCGCTGAAATGCTACTGCAGCACTCCATCAGATATTATCCGTAGCACTTAAAAGGATAGTTCACCCAAAAATGAAAATTCTGTCATTAATTACTTCACCATCATGTCGTCCCAAACCCAAAAGACCTTTCTTACATAAGACTGTTCATCTTCAGAACACAAATTAAGATATTTCTGATGAAATCCGAGAGCTTTCTGACCCTGCATGGATAGCAATGCAACTGAAATGTTCCCAGGCCTAGAAATGTAGTAAGGACCTGTAAAACAGTCCATGTGACATCAGAGGTTGAACCATAGTTTTATAGAATCCTTTTTGTGTGCAAAGAAAAAAAATAACGACTTTATTCAACAATTCTTCTCCTCCAAATCATGTCTTCCAAGATTATTTTGTGTTCTGACGATGAATGAATATGGATAGTTTTCCCCCCAAAATTAAAATTCTGTCATTTACTTACCCAAACCTGTTCCAAATCTGAATGTTGGTAAACAAACAGTTGCTGTTGGCCATTGATATGGATAGTCAATGGCTACAAACAATCAACGTTTTAAAAAAATATCTTCTTTTGTTTTTAACAGAATATAGAAACTCATATAGGTTTGGAACAACACGAGGGTGAGTAAATAATGACAGCATTTTCTCTTTTTTTGAGTGAACTATCCCTTTAAGTCATGTTGAGTTCCCCTTGTAAATTGGTCCTCTAGTGGGCCCTGGCTCCATGATCAAGAACAAGTGTTTTTTTGGCATGCTGTTATACAGTTGCTGGGATGTTCTGGGTGGCTGCTAGGTGTTGGCTTCCCTGCTGAAAGAAAAACTGAACATGCTGGTTAGGTTTTAAAGCATGGCAGGTGGTTTAAGCTGGTTTAAGATGGTCCTTAGTTGGCCATGAGTTAGTTTAGGATGATCCTGAGCTGGTTATAAACTGGTTATGAGCTGGTTTAAGCTGGTCAGGTGCTGGTCCTAAAATAGCCATGAGTTGGTTTAAGCTGGTCCTGAGCTGGTTATAAAATGGTTTGAGCTGGTCAAGTGCTGGTCATGAGCTGGTATAAGATGGTCCTGTGCTGGTTATAAGATGGCCTTTAGCTGGTTTAAGATGGTCCTGAGCTGTTTATAAACTGGTTATGAGCTGGTTTAAGCTGGTCAGGTGCTGGCTATAAACTGGTTTAAGATGGTCAGGTGCTGATCCTAAACTGGGCATGAGCTGGTTTAAGATGGTCCTAAACTGTTTATAAACTGGTTATGAGCTGGTTTAAGATAGACAGGTGCTGGCTATAAACTGGTTTACGATGGTCAGGTGCTGGTCCTAAACAGGCCCTGAGCTGATTATAAGCTGAATTTTGAGCTGGTTATAAGCTGGTTTGAGCTGGTCAGACAGTCGGCAGCCACAGTACAACGGCGCCAGTGCGCTCACCAAACACCAGTTACAGGTGGAGAGGAGAGAGAATGAGACAATTCAATGAATGGGGATTATTAGGAGGCCATAATTGACAAGGGCCAGAGGAGGGAATTTGCTCTTTACGAGAAGTGTCTGGGATTTTTAATGACCACAGAGAGTCAGGACCTCAGTTTAACGTCTCAGTTTAACGTCTCATCAGAAGAGCGGTGCTTTTTACAGTATAGTGTCC
The DNA here is from genome assembly GCA_033026305.1 of Cirrhinus molitorella. NCBI lineage: Eukaryota > Metazoa > Chordata > Actinopteri > Cypriniformes > Cyprinidae > Cirrhinus > Cirrhinus molitorella. Next base: position 15,851,213 of record CM065134.1, read on the forward strand.
CATCAATATACTGGGGCATTAGGACCCACATAGGCCACCGGGTGAGCACCCCCTACTGGCCTCACTAACACCTCTTCCAACAGCAACCTAGTTTTCCCAGGAGGTCTCGCATCCAGGTACTGACCACGCTCAGCCCTGCTTAGCTTCAGTGCTGAGCTGGTTATAAGCTGGTTATGAGCTGGTTTATGCTGGTCAATGGCTGGCTATAAACTGGTTTAAGCTGGTCATGAGCTGGTTTAAGATGGTCCTGATCTAGTTATAAGATGAATTTTGAGCTGGTTATGAGCTGGTTTAAGCTGGTCAGGTGCTGGTCCTAAGCAGCTCCTGCCCAGAATCAGCTCAAAATCAGTCTTACTTTTAGGTTTCAGATTAGACCAGTCTACTTTTCTTTTCTTTTTTTTGACAAAAAAAAAAGTTATGACCAGTCTTGAAGGAAAAATTAGATAACTAACTTGTAAGAAGTGGTTAATGCAACTCATCACTAGTCTCTAGATATGTTTTGGGTCCCTTCTTTAATCAAAGAGATAGATCACCCAAAAATAGAAATTCTGTCATCATTTTCTTACCCCATGTTATTCCAAATTTTTCTTACATCTTTGGAACAGAATGTACAACTGGAAAGTCATTGTAGTCCAAAATGATACTACGCCCCATTGACTTTCAATGCACAAACAAAATTGTAGCTCATACAGGACAAGTTATGTGGAAGTTTAATACACAGGGTTATTGGTTTGTTAAAATCCATAACAATTATCATGCTTGCCTTAGCAAACACCAGTGATACATTAAAAACTTGCCTTACTTGTCAGACTAGTTGACACATAATCGTTGGAAATACTGTTTATAGTTTATAGTCACATTCTCAGTCAAATACATGCATAAAGCCACAGGAGATGAGGACTTGAATTAGGGTCACAGCTGTTAATAAGATATGGAAACAGCCCAACTCAAAGACTGCAAGAAGAAAAAACACACTCTTAACCATTAGCTACTGGCCTGGAATTAATAGAGACTGAATCACAGCCCAGAGGGACCGGATGATGCTAAACCAGTTGGAGTGATTCACTCAGCACTCATGCATGCAGTAAAAGGTGAAAGAACTCATATTTCATCAGAGTTTTTGGGAAATTACTACAGAGAAAAAAAAATGTCTCACAAGCTTTAAATAAACTATGACCAACCAAAATTGCAATTAATGTTTACACATATAAATTCTTAAGATTTTTTATGTCTAAAACAATAATTGGTACATTAATTTTCAGTTTTTACACTGAATGAGCAAAGCTTGTCGGCTTAGGAACAAATCAAAAGCGAAGTCGCAAACTTTTGCTCTGTATGTTCAGCATGTGAAGGGTTATGTTTGTTTCACAGCATTTCAGTGGCATTTGGACTTAAAAGAAAGGTCACTGATGCCCTGGTAGGGCTTTCAGCTTGGATCTTTCTCTGATTGACCTTTCAACGGTGGTGTTAGTTTCAGGTTTTTGAAAGTTCTCCCACGCCAACCCTGTTCCCTGTAGTTATTCGTAACCTTATCAGGAAACACACTGGCTTCAATGACCAGCTCTTAACCTGCTGTGTGGATGTAGGCCATACTGGTGACAGTTTGGAGCTTTGGTAACAATGTTAACGTAGTTGCAGTTCTTGGTGTTAAGTTGATAAGTTTAGACTGAATCCCATCACTTTCTATACTCAGTTTTGGTACAAAGATCTTTGATCTTAATTTGTATGATACAAATCAGTTAATGCGATAGTTCATCTAAGGAAGAGTTAAAAAAATGCCTAAAAATGAAAATTTGATAATCCAAGATGTAGATGAGTTTGTACTTGCTCACCAATGGATCCTCCACAGTGAATGGGTGCCATCAAAATGGTGTTTTTAACTTCAAACCATTTCTTCTGCTTAAATACTCCATCTATAATATTCTTTCTCCAAAAGTACCGTTTACAAGCGAAAACAGTCCAAAATCATTCTAAACAAAATTGTTGGAGGATATTGGTGTGAAAGGATGACTATTATGGATTATGGACTCATACTTTGTCCAAAAGTGACAGTTTAAAATTCTCAAAATCTGTTCTGATGAAGAAATAAATTCATCTACCTTTTGGAAAGCCTGATGATGAGTACATTTTCAGCAAATTAAAATTTTTGGGTGAACTGTTCCTTTAAATCAAAACTTTGTTGTGTCATTCCTGACCTGTTTGATGTTCTTTCTTCTGTGGAAAGAAAGAAAGAATTGTACTTGTTGCACTTTTCCAAAAAAATTATCCAAAAACACCATAAATGTACCATAATAGTTGTCCATACAAACTAAAATCTCTTGATTCAGATGTTTTCCATGAATCAACTAAACTTGTTCTGAACGCTTTGTTCATTAATCACACATTAGTACATTGTAAGAAAAAAATACCCAAAATACATTGTATGGGTCAAAATGATAGATTTTTCTTTTATGACAAACATCAATAGGATATTAATTAAAGATCATCTCCCATTAAGATAATTCCTACCGTAAATGTATTAAAACTTAATTTCTGATTAGTAATATGCATTGATAAGAAAGATTTTTTTGCACCCTCAGATTTCAGATTTTCAAATTGTTGTATCTCAGCCAAATATAGTCATATCCTAACAAACACCCATACATAGAAAGCTTATTTATTCAGCTTTCAGAGGATATATAAATCTCAGTTTTTAAATATTGACCCTTATGACTGGATTTGTGGTCCCATATTTAAAAAAAAACAAAAAACAAATGCTGTAATGTTTTCATTCTACCTTTGCAGTTGGGTGGCAGGTTTCGAGCTGGTTTTGTTTTTGTAAATGATTTACTAGAAGGATCTGAAAATTGACCTTGGCTTATTTTCGAAGGGACTAAGCCACAATAGAAAGGGAAGTGAAACTTAAATCATTCTCAAAAAACAGAGTTGCAAACCATAAATAATAGATTGTGTTTTTCAGGTACACCATTTCCTATTAAAGGAAATGATTTTTCCACTGCAGTTGCGATTTCAGAATCAATGTATCGTAAATAAGTAGTCTGGTTTATCTGGAGGTGTATTTGAGGTTGATTTGAATAAAATGAAAAGTCTGTACTTGTTAATTCCCACACAATAGATTAGTGCTGAGTGACAGCTGTCTGGCCTAGATTGACAGCTGCTGAATAGAGCAGGAGACAATAATGTGCTTTGAGCTCTATAAGGCTGTGTGGACCTGCATGCTATGCCACCCACTGATTTTGTCTCTGTTTGCATTTAGAATGACTTCTAACATTTAGAGACAGCTCAGCAGGGGATTCATTGATTTATGTGGTGGGCAGTCAAGTGAGAATATATTTGAAAGTGCATATCTAATGCAACTCTTCCTTTTACAAAAGCATAGTTGTGAGGTTCTTTTATTAAGCCCTGGTTTAAGTCTAGTTGTAAATGCTCTGTTCACACTATTTATTAATGAATGCATTTATGATGCCCTCATATGTGACCCTGGAACACTAAACCAGTCTTATTTTGTAGCAGTAGCCAAAAATACATTGTATGGGTTAAAATTATACATTTTTCTTTTATGCCAAAAATCATTAGGATATTCAGTAAAGATCATGTTCCATGGAGATATTTAATACATATATCAAAACATCATTTTTATTAGTAATATGCATTGCTAAGAACTTCATTTGAACAGCTTTAAAGGCAATTTTCTCAATATTTTGATTTTTTTGCCCCCTATGATTCCAAATGTATACATCTCAATTAAAATAAAAAATTAAAAATGGACCATTATGACTGTTTTTATTGTCCAGGGTCACATATTTGAATGCTTTTTCATAATTATTTATTTACTTTACCAATAATGAGTAGATAAAGATCCAGAAGTAACATTTAAAATATGTAAGCTGTAGCTTTAAAGTGTGTGTTCAATTAATTTATTACGTCTTGCATTACTGGTCTTCAGCATTCAGGAATTTCACATAAGGAATACTACCCAAAAATGCCCCATTCAAATTTCAGAAAAATTTGAGTGTGCCTTAATTTGCATTCATTAACAAAAAAAATAAATAAATAAAAGTATTCTTAATGATAATTATCATGGAGAGATACGGAGAGATGTTCTTTCTTTTCCATCACACTGCAAAGGACATTAATCTTTCTACTATTTTCTAATAATATGAAAGGGCAGCAAATAGCAGAGGACCTAAAACAGACCCTTGCTGCACTCCATCCTTTACTGGCATTAACTGAGATAATTTCCTATTTAAATAAACAGTGGTAAAGGTCGGACAGAACCATCCTAAAGCGAAATATAATACCTGTATAGTTTTGTAACCGATCAATGAGTATATCATGCGGCACACTAAAGTAAAACTAGCAATGAGATGCGTTTCTGCAGGAAGGAGCACAATTAAGCACAATTTTTTTCTAAAATTTTAGACATAAACAAAATATGAATAATAATGTCGAAATAGGTCTGTAATTTGCCAGTGCTCTTGGAAATGGCTGTTGTATAGATACTGTTTGACTTCCTTGGGTGTCAGAAACTGCAGTAATCTGGGTATTTCTTGATTTCCAGATGCGCCACCTTCTGTCAGAAAGTGAAATTACATTTTTTATTCAGCCTACCATTTTTCATGATGATGTGAAGAGGCCTTAAATGTGACTGTTTCTCTCCTCACAGGAAGAGGATATGCCAGAGGAAGTGAACATTGACGAGCTACTAGATCTACAGAGTGATGAAGAAAGAACGCAGAAGCTTAAGGTATTTTTTTTTTGAAACCACTGATGAAGGAGCCCTATTGGCCACCAGCATGTATATTTAACTAGTCTAAAGGAGCAGTTCACCTGAAAAATGTGTCATATAAACTACATTTCTAAGCAATTTCTTATTTTAAATTTCTGTATGCCAGAGAATTTCGATATGCCAGAGAAAGTGAACATTGATGAGAAAATAAATAAATATGTGGAAAAATTATTATTTTCAACCCTCATTCTGACCTTACCTAAAACGACCTATTTTAAGGGACGGGTCCTTTTAAACTAAGTTTAAGTAATCGCCACTGTTATGACTGGCCAACGTCATTGCATAGGAAATAGTATCAATACCCCGTGTTTTGACAACATAATCAAAATAAAATGGTAATTTCCAGACAAAGCATTATAAAACCATTTACTTACAGTTTGTGATGCAGCTGTAGTTAGCCTTATCTTTCAACAAATGTTTTTTTGTGAACTCTCCATGACACTGTGCCTCATTTACGAACAACATGCTATCCAAAATGCCATTACAAACAAACTATCCACTTGTTCCTTACACTGGGATCCTTCTGATATCTGTACAAAGATCCGAACAAGCTGTTTAAAGCAATCGCGTCAAAGCGAACGTTCCTTCACTTTATTTGTCCCAGTATTGACTCAAGTGTGTGGACTGCATCAGACAGTGAATGTGCATCCAGTGTAGTCAAGATAGCGACAGTGATTGTAATTTCCATTTGCTTTTGATGCGACACTCACATTTAGCGTATTCAAGTGTCAAGCCACTAAGCGACTGAATCCAAACCCCAGATCCAAATGATCTATTTTTGGAGATTTATTAAAATAAATGCTTTGTTTCTAATGAGGAGGACATTTTAAGCTCATATATGATCTCTTAAAGATCAAGGCAAATTTGATTTCTCATGTCATGACCCTTTAATGAACTATTCCTTTAACTTGCAAGATTTAAAGGATATTTGTTAGCATGAACAAAGTCAAATCAGCATTAACCGTCTAACCATACAAATTCATTTTCAGCAGGAGCAAGATCTGTGTCACGCTTAACGATTAAGTCTCTCGATTTCTATTTCTTGTAGGACATCCTTCATACCTGTGGTAACAACACAGAAGTAAGTCTACCAACCTCTTTCTCTCCCTCACTTTTGCTATTCATATGTTATCATTCTTTCACACCATTGGAAATAAACATGATCGTTTATTTTAAACAAAGTTATGTTGTTCTTTTCTGCACATACACTCTTAAAAATAAAGGTGCTTTAAAAGGTTCTTCACAACGATGCCATAAAAGAACCACAAAAGAACTTTGTGTGAAACAGAAAGGTTCTTCAGATGTTAAAGGTTCTTTATGGGACCATTTAGACAAAAAAAAAAAAGGTTCTTCTATGACATTGTAAAGCACCTTTATTTTTAAGAGTGTAGCTTTAATGTTTTATCTTTAACTCGATAACCCCCTGCAAGTGTTTGAGTTTATTGTAGACAAAAAGTGACTCACTATCACGCGGCAGGAAACAGTGACTTACCATGTTAATGAATAGACATAATTCTTTATCAAAACATATTTGTGTTATGGGATAATACCTAGAAAATGTGGAAAAAAAAATTACAATGTTTTTACAGAATGCTTCTGTAGCCAGATGATGTAGTTACAACAACCACCAGCAGGCCATGCTAACCAACTAAAACATTTACATCTGGATTGCATCGTCCTCTACTGCCCTCTGTTGACAAAAGTTGCATTTGTTTTCATTCAGATACTGTTGATACGTTCTTTAAATGTTCTTTTGATGTTGATTTGCTTTTCTCCTCATCTTCATCAGGTCTTCATCACAGAATTGGTGAATAAACTTCACGGTTTGCAGAAACAAGAAGATCTTCACAATAATGGGATTGAACATCCCCAGCTTCACACCTTCCCTGATCGCCAGGGCTCTCCTGACACTGAGAGACACTGAGCACTAAACTTCAACAGCTTTTCAGTCTCCTGTATCAAAACCACTTCATATCACCACATAGGAAGCACATACTGCTGTCTTCATTTTGAAAAGTAACAAAACAAAAAAAGAAAAACCCTATAAAAATATTTATGTAAAAATCTTGCCTAAAACACTAACCACTGCTCGGACCTATGACAAGATTTCTTTATAAGTTTTACATTTTAAAGATTTAGGATTTTAAAAAGCTTTCATTGGTATAACTCAATATAGTCAGGTTTATTATATAAAACTATTTGTACAGTGCATAACAGCAATTTTAAATAGTTTTCCTTAGAAATACTGACCATGTGAAGGATTTCCTGCTTTTTAGATTATGCTGAACCCATGTGTTTTTCACAGATGGACCAAAGATTTTTGGCAAGGTGCTTTATAGATTTCAAATCACTTACGGTAATTCCCTGTTATGTTGTTTACATTGGTGGTTAGGTTTTGTAGGTTTAAATTATTTTGCTGAAAAAGTCTGTTGAATTGAATAGGCTTCATTAAGTTTTTTTTTCCCAGTAGAAATGAAGGCTGGTTTGTGACAAAATCATGAGGTATTGTTAATATGTTTGCTGCTACTATGAACTACTCAAGCGTGGATCAAATTTACTGTATGTTTGAAGAAGACTCCACATTTTGAAGGAATTCTTTCCTTTTCTAGCTCTGTATTTTGTTTGTACAGTGGAAGACTGCCAGAAATGTTTCTTACCAAGCTTTTTTTCATTATTATTATTAACTGTTTTTGCTTGCTTGTTTCACTTATTTGTTTTATTTTGTATTTGTAATGCTATGAAACTGAGCAAAAAATAATAACGGGCTATTTATCTTTTGGTATCTCCTTATTTTAAACAAAACAAAAACACTCAAGCTAAAGTACACAGAAATTAATAATGCTGTATATAGCCCGTTATATCTTTGTGAAATAAAATAATAATAAATCTAGTGTGTCTTTAGTTAATTATTGCTCATGTACTATTTAAGCTTCTTCTTTTTCTTCTTCTGAGCCAAAATTTAACACCTAACTCCTAGAGCTTTCAAACTACAACCACCAAACTCGGGTCAGACCGTCGGACTGGTCTGACTTGGTTTGCCATATCTTTTCTAACTGATCCGTGAACCAGTTTATCAAAACCACTAAAAATCCCCTAGACAAACTTTTGCATAATAAGACTTATGGTGTGTTTAAGCTCTCTACTGCGAAAAACAACAACAACAGCCTAAGCTGGTTGGCTGCTCTTCCAGGCTGGTTTTAAAGTGGTTTTGATCACTTTTTAGCTGATCAAACTGGAAGACCTGCTAGAAGACCAACCAAGCTAGCCGTTTAGTTTTTTTTACTAAACCAGCTGGTTTTAGCTTTTTTTAAGCGACTTTTTCACCGAACGACTTTTTCACCGAGAAGGAAACAAGCACAGCGCGCTAAGCGTAAGTGTTTGCGTAATACTTTATTTCATTTAGAGTTGTGTACTTTGCAAGTTGCTGCTAGAACTTTTCTTTTTCGTTTCGTACATTTTAGTAGCTATTATCGTGGTGTAATTTGAAATTGTAGTTTTGATAGCACTTATTAAAATTAGACTAGTAAGCCGTCGGCGAAACCAAGCTGTTGTTATTGTTATTGCTGCCTTCCTGCAAGCACTTAAGTGTCTCGGTTTAGTTTCTATTTGAGCCATTTGCCTTGCTTTCGGGTGAATTAAGCAGTAGGCGTAACGGCTTTTCCCCCCTAATTATCGTTCGATTGAGTATTTATTTGACATCTGAAAGCTGACGCGGAAGCATCAGCGGAAGCGTTCAGCCCTCGCGTGAAGACCTGCGACTTTTCCTGCGCGACTTAACCGAGCAACGAAACCGACAACGCACACAAGTACTTCTTTCATTTTCGCTCTCCTCTCTTTTGCCTTCCAATTCTATCATGTGTTTTCAATATATTCCGGTTGTCACTCAACCACGCACTAACTCCTCACGCAAACGGCATCGCAATCTTGCTAACCTACGTCCTATCGCTACATCCTCTACTCCACCTCTTGCTTTTTCTGTTGGCCTCTGGAATTGTCAGTCCGCAGTTAACAAAGCAGACTTCATTTCTGCTTATTCCATACAATCTGATCTTAGCATCTTGGGCTTGACTGAGACCTGGATTCGTCCAGAAGACTCAGCAAGAAGAATTGGATGGACTGCTATCCTCTTTTCCAGAAGATGGCAGTCCACTTTTGGTCTTTGGTGATTTTAACATTCATCTTAACAAGCCTTATGCTACAGATTTCCATTCACTTCTTGCCTCATTTGATCTCAAACGCCTTACCACTACGAGCACTCACAAATCTGGCAACCAACTTGACTTAATTTACACTCGCAATTGTATCGCTGACAACATCCTGGTCAAACCCCTACACGTCTCTGACCATTTCCTTATTACATTTAATATTCATCTTTCAACCTATGCATCACCAACCCCTCTACCAGTTACTTTCAGACGAAACCTACGCTCCCTCTCACCCTCACACTTTTCCTCTGTACTTTCCTCCTCTCTTCCCTCACCTATCCATTTCTCATCTCTGGATGTGGATGCAGCCACTGACACCTTATGCAACACCTTAAAGTCTTGTCTCGACGATATCTGTCCTCTTTCCACCAGGCCAGCACGGGCTACCCCCTCTAACCCCTGGCTGACTGATGTTCTTCGTGAACATCGGTCCAAACTCAGGCAAGCAGAAAGAAAATGGCGCAAATCTAAACACCCGTCTGACCTGAGTATGTACCAATCGTTGCTTTCTGCTTTTTCTACTCAACTCCACACTGCCAAATCCTCATATTATCATAACAAGATCAATAGTGCTTCTGACATGCGCAATCTCTTCAAAACATTTAACTCTCTCCTCTGTCCCCCTCCACCACCACCCACCACTACACTAACAGCTAATGATTTCGCACAATTCTTCACAGACAAAACTCGAACAATCAGCAAACAATTCTTAGCCCCTCATACACATGACTTACAACCCACCACACCCACTTCGAACACTCTCACTTTCTCCTTCTGTCCCCTCACTGAGACAGAAGTATCAAAACTTCTCCTCTCCAGCCACCCTACAACATGCCCACTTGATCCCATCCCCTCACACATTCTTCAAGCAATCTCTCCTACTGTCTTACCAGCACTCACACACATCATAAATACATCGCTCCTCACAGGCACTTTTCCAACTTCTTTTAAGCAGGCTCGGGTAACCCCACTGCTTAAGAAACCAACACTGAACACCTCACTTCTTGACAGCTACAGACCGGTCTCTCTGCTTCCATTCATAGCAAAAACCCTTGAACGAGTTGTTTTCAACCAGGTATCATTGTTCTTTTCACAGAACAACTTACTGGATCCTAACCAGTCAGGTTTCAAGAGGGGCCATTCAACTGAGACTGCGCTACTGTCAGTTACTGAAGCCTTGCGGACAGCAAAAGCTGATTCTAAATCATCAGTTCTAATTCTGCTTGATTTATCCGCTGCTTTTGACACCGTCAACCATCAGATCCTCCTGTCCACCTTCTCGTCGCTGGGCATCACAGGAACTCCGCTTCGCTGGTTTGAATCCTATCTCACCGGTAGGTCATTCACGGTAACCTGGGGAGGAGAGGTATCCAAAACACATCAACTGATCACTGGGGTTCCTCAGGGATCAGTTCTTGGTCCTCTCCTCTTCTCCATATACACAACATCACTGGGTCCCATCATAGAGTCACATGGCTTCTCCTACCATTGCTATGCTGACGACACACAACTCCATCTTTCATTCAACCAGATGATCCAACAGTACCTGCACGGATCTCAGGCTGCTTGGCGGACATCTCAACGTGGATGAAAGAACATCACCTCCAGCTTAACTTGGCAAAAACTGAGCTTCTTGTTTTTCCTTGCATTCCAAACTTACAGCATGGGTTCACCATCCAGCTGGGCTCTTCCACAATCACTTCTTCAAACTCAATCAGGAATCTGGGTGTCATCTTTGATGACCAGCTGTCTTTCAAAGATCATATTGCAAAGACTACTCGAACTTGCAGGTTTGCTTTGCACAACATCAGAAAGATCAGGCCCTTTCTAACAGTGCAGGCTACACAACTTCTTGTCCAGGCCCTTGTCATCTCCAGACTGGACTACTGCAATGCTCTTTTGACTGGTCTTCCATCATGCACAATCAAACCTCTACAAATGATTCAGAATGCAGCAGCACGGCTGGTCTTCAACGAGCCCAAAAGAGCCCATGTTACACCTCTCCTTATCTCCTTGCACTGGCTCCCAATTGCAGCTCGTATCAAGTTCAAGACTCTGATGCTTGCATATAATCTCTTTATTCCTTCCCTTTCTAGCTTGTACTTGTCTGAAGCACCACTTGAAATCTGGTATTATAGCACTGCCTGTGTCTGTTTGTCTCCTTAAGAAGAATCGCTCTATGTTCTCCCAACTGTATGTCGCTTTGGACAAAAGCGTCTGCCAAATGCCTAAATGTTAAATCAGCTGTTTTAGCTGGCCTTTTGCTAAATCAGCTGGGTTTAGCTGTTTTTAAACCTTTTTTTAGCTGGTTTTCTACTAAATCAACTGGTTTTAGCTAGTTGTTAACTGTTTTTGAATCCACTGGTTTTAGGTGGTTTTTAGTAGTTTCTTTTTTTTTTTTTTTTTTTTTTTTTAACTAAACTAGATGGTTTTAGCTGTTTATGTTCAATCATTTTAGTTGCCTTTTTGCTAAGTCAGCTGGGTTTAGCTGATTTCCCACTGAATCAACTGGTTTTAGCTATTTTTTTTTTAATTACTTGGATTTAGCTGGTTTTAGCTGTTTATGTTAAATCATCTGGTTTTAGTTGGCTTTTTGCTAATTCAGCTGTGTTTAGCTAGTTTTAGCAGTATTTAACTGTTTATTGCTCAGTCTGCTGGTTTTAGCTTTATTTATTTTTGTTAAATCAGCTCTTGTCGCTGGCCTTTTGCTAAATCAGCTGGGTTTAGCTGGTTTTTAACTTTTTTTCAGCTGGTTTTCCACTTTATGTGAAATAATCTGGTTTTAGTTGGCTTTTTACGAAATCAGCTGGTTATACGCAGGGCCGCCAGCTCTCACACATTCCGCTTGAGACTCACGCAATTGACACTTTTCTCACGCCACACATCCATTTTCTCACGCAGTCAAAAGCACCCTCAGTTAAAACTAATAAGATATTGGCAAAATAGATTTACAACGTGTTTTCGTAGTGTTGAGCAATGTAGCCAATCACAGACACGTGTTGATTGGCCATTGCAAGTTAGGAATTTTTTCCCCTGTACACTTGTCAGTCCTCTCACTGTAAATAAGATGTTCATTGATTATAAAGGAACTTCAATGATCGCGATGAACTGAAGTAAGTGATTATCAAGGAAGGGCTATTTGCGCACTTCTAGGCTACATATAATCCGTCCATTTTATGATAAAAACATGTATGACATAATGAACAGATGTCAGACAAAACTATGCTGACAGGTGTTTTATATATTTTTATTATAAAAAATAGCTGCAGGTTTTAGCATAATTAGCATAAGTTAGATCATTCTGTTTTTGCTTCAAATGTTGAATTGATACAATCTAAATTAAAAACTACTCATGCTACATGTGTGTAGCATCTTTGCTTGTACTGTGATTAAAATGCGGTGTTTGGTTCAAATTTTCAATGTATTATTATTTTTGTTAATTTTTTATTAAATAGGCTATGTTTAGTTGTTGTAGTAGCAGCAACTGCTAAAACTGTTTCATGGCAGGAAGAAATAATAAATTTTTCTTAAATCAGCAGAAAATTTAGTTTGTATCAAGATTAAAATGGCAGATGTGGCAAAAAGTTTTAGGCCCTGCTTGCAAGTGCAGAAATTAAATGTTTTGTAATTTCCCTACTGTAGAATAAGGTAAAATAATATACCTGTGAAATACTCATTATCATGTATTTTACAGAACTGTTTTCCAGTATTGCTGTCATAGGAATAACAATATAGAATTATTAGTAGGCCTATCATTATATTCTAATTTGTTTGGTTTCCAGATTCACCAGTGTGTGCTGTGGGAATTCTCACTCCAGGCTGAACACAAATGTTGGCAGCCCTGTTTTAGGTAGTTTTTCACGTTAAATCATGTTGAAATCATGCTAGCAATGTACTAAAACATGCTAACAATGTACTATCAACATCTATCTGAACTTACAAACTTCAAGCTTTTACAACTGCTTCAGACTTTCAAGCTAGACTTTCTCAAGCCAACTTCCAAGTTTGTTCTCAAACTTTTCTCATCTAGTTATTATTATTCATTATTATGTTTACTGTTTCAAGTTTTTATGTGTTATGTTTCAAATCACATTTTGTGCTTGTGATTTGGCAGTTTTGATTTCTACCTTTTAATTTCACACATATAAATTTAAATTTAAATATAAATATCACAGGTTTTTTAAGATAAGTTCATATTTTTTCAGGATAAATTATTTTAAAATCATGGATAAATCTAACAAAAGATGTTAAGCTATACAGGGAAAAATGTGACCTTCTGAAAAAGACAGCAGAGGGCAGTAATGCATCTGTGCGTATTAACAAGAATCTGTTTTAAGATCTTTTGGTTACACAAGCTATTGTATATGTTATTGTATAACATGAATGTGTTTCACTTGATTTACAAACTATTTAAGATTAAAAATCAGTGCAGAAGATGATTTATAATTTAATATATTCACTGTGAATAGTTTCATTCACTGACACTATTTAGTAGCAGCTCTTACTCAGCTTTCACAAACAAATAGTCAGCCAATTAATCACAGCAGCATTGTTGTTGAAAAATGGGAAACACATGAATGGCAGTTTCAAACCCTGTACAAAGTTAACATCTTGTAAAAACACGTTATATCAGAAACATACCATGTCAACGGTGAGGCCTGTCAACAAAGGGAAAAAAGAAACCAAAAGAAACATTGTTTTTCAGATGGAGCTGTGCGAATTCTTTCAAGCAGCAAAGTCATGCTTGTTCTTATGATGTAAACAACATAAATAGCACTGATTACCACAGTGCCGATCAAAGCCTCTATAGATCCGTGGGTCTAATACAATGCTGTAAGAAAGCAAACAAACTACCCCACGCAGAGACGGCGCAGGTGCACTCATTGACCCGGGCACAGTCTGCCCTGCTTATTTCAACCCACAGTTGGGAAAACACCTTCAGATGTGCTAGAACGGTTAGCATCAACAAACACGCTTCAGACAAAAGCCGAGCGGAGACAGTGGACTCCTACACACTCAAGACCCCTTCCCTCACGCCACCCACCCGTGATGACCGATCATATTAGTCATAAGCACACATATCCATGCCAGTCAATCAAGAATTACACAGAAAATACTGTACGGCATCCACGCCTCCCAGAGCAATTAGTGGAGTCATAGTGCCCATGATCCCAGAGGCCCAAGAGGTGGTGGGGGAAGCTCAGAGCTGGTGGAAAGGAAAGGGGATGGCCGGCTTCCTGAGGAAAAAGCATCGTCTTTTGCGCTCCAAAACAACTCAGGAAGTGACCATAGCTAGTCCCGGGCTTCAGACGTGCTTTCAGTTGGACGACAGCACATGTATAGTGAGTTACTCTCTGAGTCGGACACTTACAGTGATTGCCTGACAAACTGATACACAAACACATACACAGATACGAAACCTCTGGGACACTGGGATGTCCCTGCTCTGAGACTTTTAGGGATTTACCATCGCTTCGGTGCCAAACAAGGTAAGAGGAACGTTTTTCTAGTTTGACAGGGCTTTTTTATAGGTTCAAAAGTGCTGAAATGACAACTGGAGGAGCGTTTAGGGTTTAGGCGATGAGGGTTATTCTTATGTCTTGGTGAGCTGAGTGGATGTTGCGTAGGTCTCAGTGCCAATGATGTACATTAATGCCAAGTATACCTCAGTGTTCAGTTTTTGTACGCTATTTGTATTAATGCAAAACTGGAAAGCTGTTTTGAGCGTGGAATATGACTAAAAACATGGTGCATGTGTCAGGTACTGCTTTTTATTAAATCACTTTCTCTGGTCATCTCTTCTCAAAACAGTGGACAGAGGTCAAGGATAGAGGTCTTTGTAATGAGCTGGATTTCAACTAGTTTCACTTCATTTGACTTTGAACATCAGGTGGTGTCCCATCTGATGCTAAAAATGTTAAACAACAACTAAATCCTTAAAATCAAACAATGAAATGTATTCATGTTACCTGAATTTATCTGAATAATAAGTCAGCTGTTTAAAATTTAGTCTGGCTTATATGTTCTTTGACCATGTGTAGTTTTTTTCTCTTTTTGGTTTTTTAAGGGAATCTGCCTTATTTGACTAGTTTCTGCCAGTTAACAAATGAATATGCCATAGAACAGCGGTTCTCGGTCAGGGGCCGGGGCCCACTAGAGGGCATCAGCAGACTTCCATCACAACTCAATAAGTCTTAAAATGATTAAAATTACATAATCTTAATTAAAATGATAAAAACGCTAAAAATTAAGATGTACAGCATCAAACTGTCATATTTTTATTTAATATTAAACTGTCATTATATAACAAAACTGGATTAAACTAGAGTGTAATAAGCAGAAAATTTATTTTTTTAATATATTATTTATTCTATTTAATTTTTTTTATTTTTCTAATTTTGCAACAGAAGTGTCAGAGGTAAATATCAGCTTAGATAGTAGAGCCATTAAACAACTTGTCTTAAACAAAGCAGGGCCTCTTGGAGTCAAAAAGGTTAAGAACCAATGGACACATGATAACGACAAAACAAATAATAAGACTTTTTTTTATATATCATATCTTGCATATCTTTTTTTTATGTGACCCTATCAGAACAGACTATGAGAGCCAGTTTGGGTAATTTAATATTATAATATTTAAATATTTAGGTAATGTTTAATAATAATATTTTATAAATATTTATAATAATTGTATTTTTTTCCAATATACATGGGTATTTATAAATGATATTTTGTAAGTAAATAAATACTTTATAATAAAATACAATATTTTATTAAAAATAAATAAATAAAATTGATATAAAATAATAGATAATATAATAAATAATAATAGAAAGTAAATATTTTACACATAATAATATTTATATTCATATTTATAATAATTGTGTGTGTATATATATATATATATACAGATTCATAGTAGAATAAATAGTAAATAATAGAAAGTAAATATTTTATACATATTTATAATAATTGTATTTTTACCAGTATATATGGATCTTTATAAATGATATTTTATAAATAAATGAATACTTTATAAAAATGTTATAATAATTACTTCCAGTGAATAATGTTTTTTTTGTTGTTGTTGTTGTTAAAAAACAGCCATGTTTTTACATTCTGTTAGAGCAAAATTAATTATATGCCATCAAAATGAGTCATGAATTTAATACACATTCCAACTGGCATAACATAAGGTATAGAGTACTACAATCTGCATAATTACTCCAGTCTTCAGTGTCACATGATCCTTCAGAAATCATTCTGATATGCTGATTTGCTGTTCAAGAAACATTTTTATTTTTAACCATATTTAAAAAAAAAAAGTAATTCTTTTTTGTAACATCATACACTATACCATTCAAAAGCTTGGAGTCAGTATAATTTATTTTAATTATTTATTTATTTTTTGAGAAAGAAAGTCTAGAAATTAATACTTTTATAATTTATCAAAAGTAATAATAAAGACATTTATAATGTTACAAAAGATTTCTATTTCAGATAAATGCTGTTCTGAACTTTCTATTCATCAAATAAACCTGAAAAAAAATCTGCTCAGCTGTTTTCAACGTAAAATAATGTTTATTTTTGAGCAGCAAATCAGAATATTAGATGATTTCTTAGAAGGATCATGTGACTGGAGGAATGATGCTAAAAATTCAGCACTGAAATCACAGGAATAAATAAAATGTTAAAATATATTCAAATAGAAATCAGTAATTTTAAATAGTAAAAATATTTTTGAAAAATTGTACTGCTTTTGCTGTACTTTGGATCAAATAGATGCAGGCTTGGTGAGCAGACGAAAACTTTTGATAGTAGTGTAGATTAAAAAATTGAAAGGACAACGCCCCAGAGACAGCTTTTGTGCTGTACAAGTGATAGTGTACAAGTGAAAACAACACCTGCGCCAAGAGTAAACAGACAATGCTGATGACAGAAAACACCATGTACAGCGATAACGTGACAACCATAAAACCCTGGGATAGACAAAGCCATGCCATAATCAATCCTTCCTCACATCCTGACTGATATCTTCCCCCGTAAACCTCTTAAATTAGCTTTAACCTGACCCGCTCAATGCAAAAGGTTACACTTGTGACGTCCATCCAGTCCATTCCCGTTTACAGATGCCCACACTACAGCGAAACGGAACCAGGATGCTACCAGCTAAAACGGGCCCTATAAAGGATGACCCCTGTTCCTCTGCTGGCATCCACCGTGCTGGAGAGTGTCAGTAAGGCTGCAGCTGATTGCTTGCTGCTGTTCTAGTGGCATGACTTAGAGCCCTTCTCTCAGCACAGATGCAGAGGGCTTTTCCTGTGGTCTGGTTGGAGCAGCATCACAGGATGCAGGCAGGCTGTGATTGGACCATCCCCTGCTGACCCCTCATTCAGGTGCCAGCAAGAAGTTGCATAATAGTGGTGACAAACAGGGATATGGGTACACCACTTTGAGAGAGAAACCAAGAATGGTGTGTTTTACTGTAAGGACAGTAGGACACAAGCAGCGGTTAACAGACATTTGAGCCTTTTTAAAACATTGCAATGTCCTTATTTAAACGCATCTTAAAATAGTGTAAAATGATATAAGTATAATATTTTTACACTTTTTATATATAAATTAAATAAATATTTAATATAAATAAATAGTTTTGTAGATTTGATTTTTTAACTTTACTTATATTTCTTTTAATTAACAATTATTTCACTTTTATAATGTAAAAATATTTTAATAAATAATTAAATAAATAATTATTTATTGTAATAAAAATGTACTGTTTTATATCAAATGAATAAATATATATAATATAATATTTTCATAATTGTAAGCAAATATTTTGCACATGATATTTTATACATTTTTATAATAATTGTATTTCTAACAGTATATATGGCTCTTTATAAATGACATTTTATAAAGGAATAAATACTTTTAAATACGATACTTTATAAATAAATACATTTGAATGAATGAATAAATAAATAAATAATAGACAGTAAATATTTTACACATAATATTTTATACAATTTATAATAATAGCATTTTTACAAGTATATGTTGGTCTTTATAAATTATATTTTATAAATTAATTAATAAATAATAGAAAGTAAATATTTTACACTTTTATAATAACTGCATTTTTCCACTGTATATGGGCCTTTATGAATGATATTTGATAAATAAATAAATAAATACTTTATTATACAATACTTTATAAATAAATACTAGAATAATAGAAAGTAAATATTTTACACATATTTATAATAATTGCATTTTTACCAGTATATATGGGTCTTGATATTTTATAAATAAATAAATAATTTATAATACAATACTTTATAAATAAATAACAGATAAATAATAAACTTATTTATAATAATTGTATTTTTATTAGCATTTATAGATCTTTAAAATTTATATTTTATAGATAAATAAATACTTTAAAATAGGATACTAAATAAATAGAAAGTAAATATTTTACACATATTTATAATAATTTACCAGTATATATGGGTCTTTATGAATTATATGTAATTATGAGTTAATACTTTTTAGAATTTATAAATTATAATAAATTACATAAATGATAATAAATGATAATAAATAAATGTAATAAATGACAGATAAATAATGGAATAAATAATAAACATATTTATAATAATTGTATTTTTACCAGTATATATGGGTCTTGATTATATTATATATTTATAAATTATATTTTATAAATAAATAAACACTTTAAAATAGGATGCTAAATAAATAGATTAAAAAATAAATATTTTACACATAATATTTTATACATATTTATAATAATTGCATTTTTACTAGTATATACCAGGTCTTTATGAATGATATTTTGTAAATAAATAAATATTTTATAATAATTAAATAAATAATATATATAAATAATTAAATAATATATATATATATATATATATATATATATTTCATAGTGTTATTTTCTTAAAATGGATCAAGTGACACAGCTAAAAAACAACTACAAAAACACAAAATGTTACTAAAGCATGTCAAATAAAATGTGGGCCAGATTGTCCTTTTGAACCATTTGGGCTGTTGGGAAATATTTGAAACTTCGCCAAGGTGAACATCGTAGGCAGAGCAGGAGCAAAGGATGCACCAGCAAACACACACAACAATGACAGTGTTAATGTTATGCGGTACTATTTCCTGCTCCCCAAGCCAAGAATTCACCCCAGTTTGCAGCTTCTCTTTATACAGTCCCTCTTTATTCAGTGCTTGTCTTAGATGTGGCGCCAATTGTGCTTTCCTGATGTGCTTTTTGCCCCGTGACAATCAACAGGAACACGCATATGATGTTCTTGTTCAGTCTCAACTTAAAAATATAGCATGTATCTCATAATTAATTAACAGGGAGGTCAAGGTGGACATGAGAAAGTACATCCGGCAGATAAGTGAGAGCTGCAAAAGCAAAAAAACAAGAAAAATGCTTAAACTCTGACCTTTGTGCAGCCTGAACGTACAAATTCCTCCGGTTTTGATCAGCCCAACTGGTCAGCGCTCTCCTTTTTGCCAAAGAAATACAAGTTAAATAGCCATGCCAAGTTTTTGACCTCTACAAACATCCCTCAGGTTCACGGGAGGCGTGACACTCACTGCAATCCTTTGTTTATGCATCAGCGAATAAGCTTTTTTGTACTGTTTATCATATTGTTGAAGGAAACATATTTCATAATGCTTATATGGGCTGCCAAGATGCTTAAGAAAACAAGTGTTTGGAGAAGCTCACACTCCTCCAGAATGCTTAATTTCTTTTATTCAGGCCTTGTTCAGTTGCAATGTGCCCTCCATGACGCACTCCAGGGCCATTTCTATTGTTCAGACAAAACTATACGCATTTGTCTGACTTCCCCTTGGCACGTGTCCTGATTGTTTTGTAAAATATAAAAATTTTAATCTGTGAAAAAAAACAATATAAGAGCTGTGAGGTAACAGACCAATTTAAATGGTCCACGGCCGATTAAATAGGGGTTATGCGCAACAGATTTCCCTAAACTTGCCCTTTCCAGTTCAAGCGTTTTGCATATGCTTTGCTAAATATGAAGTGGTTTTACTCAACATACGGTTTGGTCAGTTACTTTGATGCGCAGCCATATTGGAGATATGTAAACAGATAAGTAAACAGCAGCATGGATTGCACGGTTAATGTACTACTGAATACATTGTTCTGCTAATTTATGCTGTCTAAACGTGTGCAAGCATTTAATCTGAAATAACGTGTGCAAGCTGCTAAATCATGTACAGAAGGGCTTAGCAAGCAGGAAAGAACACAATATTTTGACAAACTGAAGTTAACAAGTGGTAAAGATACGTACGAGCAGTATTAATTAAGATATTAGTCTAATATAGTTATAATAATAACATTATGAGTGACAGGTTTTAATGATTCTTTAGGGAGTTTGAAAATGAGATATTGATTTAATACAACCATAACACAAACAAGAAGTTAATTATATTGTCTGACTATAACACTATTGCCTGATTTTGCTCCATTTCATCGTCAACAATTGTCTGAAACAAGTCACAACTGAGCTGCTTCACATCTCCATTCAAACACAGTAGTGTTTCCTTTATGAATGAATGTGCATTAATCTTGTGAGTAATTTTCCATTCATAAAGGCTTAATGAATCAGCCGTAATGAATCAAATGAATGATATGATTCAGTAATTAAATCAGTGACTTGCTGCCACCTACTGTCAGTTTTCATTTAATTTTTAAAGTATCTTTTCAGTTATTTAAATCATTTATTATTTCTCTATTCAAAATTGTATATTTAAAACATTAATCTCAACATGAATTTATGACTTTGATTGCACCCATGCCACCCCTGAGCCTCATTAAACACATGAAAATACATCTACAAGACACTTTTGTGTTCTTCTGTGCCACCTCTGTAGTAAAAATTAATTTTGTTAATACTGATATTTTATTTGATTGGTAACTTATTCTTATGAGATGATGACATACTTTTAATAAAGGTTGCAAAAATGCCATTACAAAGGTAAAAGCTAAATTCCCATTTAAATCACTTTAAGGAGTCAAATATCACCTTGTATTGGGAAGGCAAATGTTTGATCAGATTTTTGGATTGCTCCTAAATTTTTAGAAGGGGGGCGATTGTTGTGTCACCCTTTCCACCCCTGACGAGTTTGCACCTCTGTATATAAAATGATGATGTACAGGTCTGGGGGCGGGTCTAGTGCGTTAAAATATTTTTTTCATAACTAATTAATCAAGTTAACGCGTTAAACTGACAGTCCTAATAATAATAATACATATTTTAAACATAATATTGTGTTAAATATAAATATGATATTTTATATGATTGAATTTTTCATTTTCATTTTTTTTTTACATTCTAAAATTATTGGAATAAAATTATTTTATTTTATTTTAAACATTTTTTTTTGTTGTTTACTAAGCTCCTGTGTGCTTACAGCTGAATGTGCGGTTTCTCTTTAGTCCAGCCCACAACCGAAAAGTAAAAGTCCTGACAGCTCAGCCCATATCACTTGCTCTGATCGGTGGTTTAAACGGCTGGCATAGCTGACGTTCCTCGATTTAAATTATTATCTCATTATTTCATTCAAATATTTTTTCCTTCTGGTTGCTGACATGAAGACCTTTCGACATGGACTCTGTAAGTATTTCTACTTTGTTAATATAAAGTAATACATTTCACTGGACATGCAGAGTATAATTAGCTGTCGTGTCATTTGTAACCATGTTAATCTCTGTGAAAACTTTACCGCCTGTAATAATGTAATAGCGCTGGCGTTTTTATTGTTTACAACTCTGGATTTGTCAGTGTTGAATGAATGAAATATTGGGATATTTAATTTCTATGTTAAACATTTGTTTAAAACTAAGAGAATTAAAGTGTGGAACGGAGGCTTAACGCTTATAAATATATTACAAAATACCTCTAATAGATTTTTAACTTAGCTGTTTGCGTCAGTTCTTTTTTCAGTAGTTAGTTTTACTAGCTACTTCACTACTGTCCTCTCTGTCCTTCAACTGAATCCTCATTTACACATCTTTTGTTTTTGCAGCCTCGTCACATGTCAATGCAAAAATATAATTCGGCTGAATTCTTAACTTGCTGACTTAATAGTTTTTTCTTCCTGCTTTTTGAGTAAAATGTTTATCCTTCCCGTTTAAAAAAGAAAGATTCGATCCTCATTCACAGAAAATCTCATAAGGTCATCTAACATTGTTCTCCTGGTGTACAGTTAAAGATTTACTCCTGAGAGAAAGATAATATGTCCTGGAAAAGCACAAGCCTTTATAGCAGGGCATATTCCAATGTCAAGATGGACGACTAAGATTTGCTAATGTTGGTTACGTCAAAACAAGTAACCTGACCTTGTGTTACCCATATAATGCTGTGCTTGTGTTGAGTTCATCTGTAATATAGTGGTGATGAATGATGGCATGAGGGACCCTTTTAACACTTCCATCCTCAACCACTTTTGTGGCTTCAATGACACGCAAACTCAAATCTATCTATCATCTATCTATCTATCTATCTCTATCTAAACAGTAGTATTGCACAATACATATCTTATATTCAACCAGATCTAATGTTTTTATTTTTCCAATTATAACACTTATAATCAGTTCTCTACATTTCAATGGACCTGTTTGAGATCACGTGCTTGCATTACCCCTTGACTTCAGGAGCACTGAAACTTCACCTTGATGAAAGTCATTGGAAGGTTGTCTTTGGCTCTCCTCAGCATTCCAGTGCTTTTCCTTTGAACAAAGCCTGAAACCCAAAGCTGTAACAGAAGTAATGTCTCTGTGTGTCACATATTAAGACCTGTCCTCCCTCTGTTTGAGTGTAACTCACTGCCCATCCCTGCTAAGACAGGATGACGATAGACTTTGAACCTTACTGGCACTGCTGTCTGTGGTTCCGCATAATTTTAAAATGGTAGATTCAGATGAGGAGGATTATGGTGCGAACAGAGCGAGTCTAAGCTTAGATTTCACAAGATTTTGGTATTTTGGCATCCTCCAGAAACCATCTTTGACACTAATCAAAAAGTACAAACACAAATAGTTTTTCCAAGGGGGAAAAAATTTAAAAATGCTACAGTAAAACCCCATAAATTGGTCATTTGTTACTTACCACATGCAGTGAAAAACTGTGCAAAGTTTAAAGGGTAAGTTCAAAGATTTTCAACCAGATTTGTAAGTAAATTAACAATGTTAATTTTCTGTCTACTGAAGTCTCAAAACGGGTCAGACTTTTGACAGCTTTAGGGTTTTTGTGAAAACCACAGATCATACTTCTGCATTTTTGTATCCCAGCTCATGGATAGTCTGATCAAGCCCAGTGCATCATAGGCATTGAAGTTTTCCTACCTTTTTTTTTTACCACAACCCTATTTCTGTTTTCAGTTTCGACTGCATAGACAGCCAACGTTTATTAAAACCCCATCTTATCAGTGGTGAATTAACCTTTTAATATCACATTATATGTAATTTTACTGTAAAATACTATCAAATGGTTTTAGCAAGTAAAATTACTGTATAATACATTCCTTGAAGTTCCTGTGTGACTCGTCACATATGATTATGTATAATTTAAATAATTTTGTTTCATTGCATTATTTTATATTTAATATTTTGTCTGTTGTAAAAATATACAGACACCAATATGCCAATATTTTTTCAATAGTGAATTTCTAGCAATGACTATGGAAGGCCATTTCCAGCACTAAATAAAAAAAAGATAAAAAAAATCATTAATGCATGACACAAACTCGCAATTCTGAAAAAAAAAGTCAGAATTGTGAGTTTATATTTCACAATTTTGAGAAAAAAGTCAAAATTAGGAGATTTAAATTCGCAATTCTGAGAAAAAAAGTCCGAATTGCAAGATATAAACTAATATAAATCATAAGATATAAACTAATATAAATGAATTATAAACTAATCCAAATATAAAGAAATTCAAACTTTTTTTTCAGAATTGCAAGCTTATATTTCACAATTCTGACTTTATAATATTCAATTGCGAGTTATTAAGTCAGAATTGTGAGATATAAACTCGTAATTCTGAGAAAATATCAGTCTTTTTATCCCCCTCAGAGCTGGACATTATAACTCGCAATTTAAATCTTGCAATTCTAACTTTTTTCTCAAAATTGCGAGTTTATATTTCAGAATTTTAAGAAAAAATGTCAGAATTGGGAGATACAAACTGGCAATTCTGAGGGAAAAAAAGTCTGAATTGTGAGATTTTAAACTCGCAATTGCAAGAAAAAAGTCAAAATTGCAAGATATGAGCTCACAATTCTAACTTTTTCTCAGAAATGCAAGCTTATATATCACAATTCCAACTTCATAATATGCAACTGCAATTCAGAGAAAATATGTATTTTTATGTCAGAACTGGACATTATAACTCGCAGTTCTGACTTTTTTTCTCAGTATTGCGAGTTTATATCTCACAGTTTTAAGAAGAAAAGTGAGAATTGCAAGTTTATATCTTACAGTTCTGAGAAAAAATGGGAAAAAGTCAGCTTATATCTTGCAATTATGACTTAATAAATTAGACATTATAACTCACAATTTAATCTCACAATTCCTCAGAACTTCAAGACAAAAAAGTCTGAATTCTGAGATACAAACCTACAATTCAGAGAAAATAAGTCAGAATTGTGAGATAAAAAGAAAAAAGTTTTTCTTTATTTAGTGGCGTAAAGCATAAATCACAGCTGCCATATACACTGACATATAGACTACTCGTCTTCACCTTAAATTTATCCGGTTATCCAGTTACTAGAGAATTCCACTGCCATTGGCTGTAATGCGGGGGACCTGTCCCTTTTGTCTCCTACCTGTATGAGACAGGAAGAGGAGTTGGTCTGGGAAAGCGGTAGTATGACTTTTATATCTCACCCAATGATCTAACCCGACGTTCCATATTGGCTCCAGTGAAAGGTTTATAATTAGAGCTGGAATTTCAGTGGGAATTTTAGGAGAAGATGATTTGCAATGGAACTTCAATTGCTGTAAGAAATTTCAGTCACAGTTTTTCTTATTATACTCATTAACTTAACTTGTTAACCCCCTGTTAAACAGTTAAAGCATAAATGAACATTTGCTATGTAAATTTCCTTCTTGTCTAATAATTAAATCCCACTGGTGGCTCAATGATCTGTCAGGTTAAAAAATTTTAAATCTCTCATCATTGCTCGCTTCATGCCATTCTAAATCTGTATGACTTCTGTAAAACACAAATGTTTCAGCTGTTCTTTTGTGCATACAATCCAATGTTGTTTCCCCATTGACTTTTCTTATGTATCGGCAGTTGAAACATTCTGTGAAATATATCTTTCAGAATGTTCATGGTCTTATACACGTTCCAGTGTGAATGATCATGAAAAAATAAGCCAGAATGGTAGGTGACCCATATGGAAAAATCATGCAGACATAATTATTTAAAAGAGGTAGGAAGCCACAAACAATAGACCCTCTCTAGGAATTTAAAGCTCGTTGGCTGTTACACACTGAAATTGGTCTCCAAGCCACTGTATGGAATCTGACTTTGATCTCAGAAACATGTCGGTAGTATAATTTTTCATATTGTATAGTGTGCTGTTATTAAAATGGATTTTAGTTTTCATGGAGTGTAGTTTTTATCAAGAGGAAGTCAGGTAGACGGCTGTTAACCCAAAGCTAATCATTCATTAAATATCAGCTCTTTTGTATACGCACACACATGCACAAATTAGCAAGCCGGAAGTGATTCAGTGCTGTTCTTATCCCCTTTTGTCACCAGCCATAAATATCTAAGAGGGCTATTCTAGCCAAGAAGCCTTTGAAAGAGGCAAACATGTTTTCTTGAAATAGACTCGGTTCATCAAGTTGAAGCCTCCTTTTGTTTATTTACACAGGATTTTGTATATTCAGGGATAACAGTGCCGTGATATAAAGTATCAGATGTAACTTTTGGGTGGCTTGTCCTAGTCAGGATAAGATTGTTCCTATTCTCAAGGCTCTTTGTGTCATTTTTCTTCCCTTTGAGTATAAAAAATATTTTACTACCCTTGTAATGTAAGCAGGCCATACATCAAAAGGTCTCATCAAGATTACCCAAAGGGTGTGCTTCAGATTCTACCCATCATAAAATGAGTAATCTTTCATATAAAAATGTCAGATTTGTTATCTCTGTTGTGTAATACTGTTTGCTATGCTGATATTGTGTTGATATTCAGTTGACTTGCGTCAGTAAAAATAAATGGGACTGAGCAGTACATGTGTCATACGACAAAGAACAGAACAAGCGTGATATAAATTCTCAGTTGTGAGTAATAAAGTCAGAATTGCAAGAAAAAAACTCAGAATTGGACAAAAGTAAAAACATACCTCACAACTGTGACTTTTTTTCTCAGAATTGCAAGTTTATATCTCACAATTGCTAATTCTGAGAAAATCTCTGTCTTTTTTTCCCCTCAGAATTGGACACTATAACTCACAACTGCGAGTTTGTCTGAATGTTTATATCTCACAATCACAGTCAAAGTTTATATCTTGCAATTCTTTTTCCTCCTCAGAATAGCGAGTTTAAATCTTGCAATTCTGAGTTTTTTTCTTTCAATTATGTAATTATCATGCAATTATGAGAAAAAAAATCAAAATTGCAAGTCCGTATTACACAACTCGGAGAAAAAATCATAACTGTGAGTTAGTATCACGCGGTTCTGAGAAAGTCTGAATTGTAAGTTTGTATCATGTAATTCTGAGAAAAAAACTGAATTGTGAGTTTGTATCACGTAAGTATGAAAAAAGTCAAAATTGATAGTTTGTATCACACAACGGAGAAAAAAAGTCAAAATTGATAGTTTGTATCACACAACGGAGAAAAAAAGTCAAAATTGATAGTTTGTATCACGCAACTCTGAGAAAAAAGTCTGAATTATTTGTTTGTATCACACAACTCTGAGGAAAAAAGTCAGAACTGTGAGTTTGTATCACACAACTGAGAAAAAAAAGTCAAAATTGATAGTTTGTATCACGCAGCTCTGAGAAAAAAGTCAGAATTGTTAGTTTGTATCACATAACTGAAAAAAAGTCAAATTTGATAGTTTGTATCACGCAACTCTGAGAAAAAAAGTCAGAACTGTGAGTTTGTGTCACACAACTGAGAGAAAAAGGTCAAAATTGATAGTTTGTATCATGCAACACTGAGAAAAAAGTAAAACTTGCTAGTTTGTAACAACTGAGGAAAAAAGTCAGAATTGCTAGTTTGTATCACACAACTCTGATGAAAAAAGGTCAGAATTGTGAGTGTGTATCACATAACTGAGGAAAAAAAGTCAAAATTGAAAGTTTATAACACAACTGAGGAAAAAAGTCAGAATTGTGAGTTTGTATCACGCAATTCTGAAGAAAAAAGTCAGAGCTGTGAGTTTGTATCACTCAACTCAAAAAATGTATTCAGTGGCGGAAACGGGCTTCCATAGTAAAGTATTAATTTTTTTTTCTTTTTTTTTTTTAGAAAAAAAAAAAGTTAAAAATCTTAAACTTAATTCATTTGAAGCCATACACTAAAAGTATTAACTAAAACTAGAACTGCTTTCTTTATTACTATGTGCATTGTACTATGTAATATTAGCTGTGTTGTAAACTGGAAAGAATCAAGGAACGTTTTCATAAAAAGTGAAAGCTCATAGCAGCATCATGGATGAATGCCAGTGTACTGGCCCGTGTGGCAGTAATTTCCTGTTTGTAAAAACAGAGTGCATTTGTAATGGCTTACACAGTTCATACTGGTAGCGGTGGGGCTGATAGATATGCATTAATTGTTTTATCTCTTTTCCAGCATATATCCTCCAAGCGCAACCATGCCAGTCCTTAAGAACCTCCCGTCTCGGCTGAAGGGAGGCAGGTTTAGCGTGGATTTGTCGACTACACGTAGTGAGTTCATTCTCAGAAAAATGAGTCTTAACCTCAATCCATTCGAGGAGCCTGGCTCAGATGAGGACTGGCCCAGAAGCAACGGAGGCTCACTTCTGGATGGGCGTGTGCCCCGGGACAGAAACCCATTTGAGGATGAGGAAGATGAAAATGAGGCTAATGAGGTGCGGCGAGGAGGATCAGGGAAGGGAGGCACAATCAAAGGCACCCTAGAACGCATGAAAGGGGTCTCCCCCCTCAAGACCCTGGGCAAACTGGGCAAGAACTTACGCATGTCTAGCAGGAGCAAAGGAAAGGACTCTCCCTCCCCACATGGCTCTATAGGATCAGCCTCACCCATGCAGAGGAAGAAAAAGGGCAGACGGAGTTCAGAAGGGAGCCTGCTACGGTATGATGGCTTCCATTTCGTTGTAATAATTCACACAATAATTGGCCTTTAAAGGGATAGTTCATTAAAAAAATGAAAAGTACATAAAATCCAAAAAGGTCATAAAAATTAAGGTTGCCATGTGAACAACCAGTCAGTAACTACATTAAAGAGATAGTTCACCCAAAAATTAAAATTCTGTCATTAATTACTCACCCTCATGTCGTTCCAAACCAGACACTCATTTATCTTTGGAAAACAAATTAAGATATTTTTGATGGAATCCGATAGCTTTCTGACCCTGCATAGACAGCAACTTTGTTAAAATAGTTCATGTTACATCAGTGGTTCAACCATAATTTTATGAAACAAAAATTATTTATTCAACAATCATTGACAATCTGTCAGTCTAATTTGTGTTCCAAAGGTTTTAAAGGTTTGGAACGACATGAGGGTGAGTAATTAATGACAGAATTTTTCATTTTTGGGTGAACTGTCCCTTTAAATAAGTCTCACAGTTGTTGTAAGCTTGATTCACTAAGAAGAACCTGTTCTGAAGAGTCATTCATTTGGGAATCAGACTGCACTGCCTGCGCTGTATGTTTTTGATTCACTTAAAAGAATCAGCTAAGTGTAAACCTATTTTTTTTCCTCAATGGGGAAGTAAGCTATCTATTGTGAATATTCAATATATAATAGAATAAAAATAATAAGTGTAGTAAACAGTAAAACAATTTGCATTATTTACTAGTTTGTTTATAATTACAACAATACATTAAAATAATATGGTAGGAAATACCAGTTTGCAATATCAAGCAGCATAAAGAGCTGTTTTGTAAAGCTAAAAATAAGTGGGAGGGATGACACCAGAAACCACACACATTTACTGTAACTTACAAAAAGGTTGAAGAAGGTCGATAGCAAATAACTACATAGACTATAGAAACTGGACCAAGAATCAGAAGTTCATTTCTTAGCTGTTCTCTCTCATTGGTTAGGTTTGTATTATGGAGTATTAGCTTGTCTCTCCCACTGGGCACGTTTTCATTCTTGAATATGAACTGCTGTCTTTATTGAGTGTTTTGGTGTTGGCAAAATGCAGACAAACTAACTAGTTTCTCTCCTGGTACTCATCTGCATTTGTGTAGCCAGTATTTGTACAAAAAGTGTGGATTTGGTTCATTTTAATAGGATTTAAATGCATACATTACGACATAAGCACACAGTCTTGAATCTTCGTCTGCTTGTCTGATATTCCAATACTGTTTTGCTTCATTTCAAGGTTTGTAATATTGTGCTTCACTTTGTAGCTGGTAAGTTTATTACTTATAACTCCTTAACAAAGACTTGTTTTAAAATCCCAATGGGAAAATGAATGGAAAAATACTTGGAAACAACACAGCTGAAAAGTGGACAGCCACTAATACACTCCATATCAGTTCCCAGAACTAATATGAGAAAAAGACTGAGTGAGATCAACGGTTTAGGACTAATAACTTGAATCCCAGTATTTTTGTGGTGATTTATTGCACATGAGAGGTTGGAGTGTTCTTAAAATATTTTTTGCAGTTTCATTTGTTGCCACCACTAGTAGAATAGACACACTATTCTCAACAAACTTCTCCTCATCAACTTTCTTCGTTCTTCAGAATGGCCGGAAAGTGCAAGGACAGCTTGACCAATGGTGATCTGAACTCAGAAACTGATGCTGACTCCACCAGTCGCAGACTCTCCTTCCTAAAGATGGTGGGCAAGGGCAAGATGAAGAGGGAGTCCTTGCAGGACCACTCATCTCTGGGGCCTGAGGAAGAGCCGGTGGAGGAGGTGCCCGAGGTCAAACCCAGGGAGCCACTTTCAGGTAAACAGTCAACTGATTATGACTAGCTGATTTCATGACGAAAACGTAAGAGGTGAAATACTTACCAATAAATACATATCACTGCAGTTTCCAACTAAAACAGCACTGAATTGGACTTAGGATGCGGAATCCTTAGGTACAGATCCCGTGAAAAAAATGACTCACGATGAAAGAGCTGAAAGATGAGAGATCGAAAAACAAGCGTCACATTCGCTTTTGTTCATACTATCGGGTAGGTTTAGGTGTAATGCAGATAGTATGTTATTTTAAAATGTCACGGAGTATTAGAGTTAAAGCACCACTCAATGGATAGTTCAAGTCAAAACTTCAGTGACACGTACAAAACCAACATCACATAAAACGTACCATATGTACGTTCATCTGTTCCGGAAAAAAAAATGAACGCTGTTTTAGCGCCACTCAGTGGACATTTCACATTGAATATGTCACGAAATGCACATGGTGCTACGTATTTTGCATCTTGTGAAAAAGTTCCCACAGATATGTTTTTGTCATGAGATCAAGTTGGAATATGAAGCTGTGCATTTCTAGAGTAGCCATTCTTCAACTCATAGACTTGCAGTTTATTTATAAAAGTTGTTTTATAAATGATTGTGTCAGTGTAAAACAGTATTTAATATGAATACACCTTCTAGAAGATCTGCAGTCAGTCATAATGGACTGTGATCATGTTAAACATAGGATAATTTGCAAATTAATTCCACTATGAATGTACAACTATCTTTAATGCCTGATCCTAAACTTTTGACCACAGCTGTACTGTACCAGAGCTTGATTGTTTAGCTTGTCCTGCATGAGCATGGTACATGCAAGGCAGGAATTTGCACATGATTGCATGCTCAGGTTTCAGGCTTTTTACTGCAAGACAAGGAGAGATAAGGTTGAAAACCAGCAACAACTTGCAGGCTCATTTGGTCAAAGAATATAAGCATATTGATAGGGAAGAATGAGATTGGGACCATCAACCTAGCATTACCAGTTGCTAACGTCACAGGCCTGAACTGTTGTGCAAACAAATCTACAAGTGTTAGTGGTTGCTTGTGCATTTGTTAAACAGTCAACAGAGTTCACTGTGTGCTCAACCTAGTAGAATTTAGTTTCAGCCCTGTTCTTACACAATTGCTCTTACATAATTACAGAATCATTTTAAGCAAGACTCTGATTAGCAGGTTCATGTGTGTTTGATTAGAGTTGGAACTAAATTCTGGAGAAAGATTGACAATCTGAGAACATGCCTGTCAGAGCGGCATGCATTTTAGCTGATTTTCAAGGCTTTCACTATACAGGCTAGGGGGCTGTTACATTTAAACCCATCAATCTTTTCCCCTTGCAGAATGGAACATGATAAAAGAGGAATCTGTGCAAAGGGGAACTGAATGTGCCCCACAGTGTCATGTTTGGTCATGTTTTTGCTTTGTTTCAGCAGGGGGGGACAGGGTTAGTGATTCTTGCCGCTTTGCATATCACAGCTGACACAGCAAAAAATCACTTTTTATTTGTGTATTTAGCCACATTATGTTGACGGGAAACCTTCTGGTGACCTCCCACAACAGTCATGTGGGTTTCCAAATTGTTCGTTCTGCAACTCTCAGCTGAAGAGACCACCAGACACTTATGATTTAACTATAATTTGGTTGAAAAGCAGTTTTGTTCACATTAAATATACAACATTCCACTGGTGAACACTTTTTTTCTCAGTGTAGTCTGTTTTTGTGGTTTCTTAAGTATATGAGCCTAAATAGTAGGCCTACTGCCCATTTATTTTGCAGACATGAATGTTGTGACTAAAGAAAGCATTGCTTCATTCACCCAGCTGTTCTCAAGTAGCCCCACATTCCTGAGTGAATGATAATCAAGGGTTTAATTATTTAATTCAGAGAGAGTCTTTTTGAAGAATGTTATCAAACATCTTCACAATGATGCATTGAATATATGGGACATCAGAAATGGGGAAGTAACATTTCAATGAATGCGTAAGGCCACGCATGCCTTGGTCGCTGCACATGCAAGAAAATCCAGAAAGTGGAGCAAAGAACAGGATGTGAATGTTGTTCATGGAGGGTGTTTGAACTGTCAATATTCAAATTCTGCTAAACAAGATCAGATTTCACTTGAGTAGGAGTTGGCAAAACATTCACAATGAAAAAAAAACTGTAAAAACAGTAATATCGTATATTATACAATTGAGGTCAAAAGTTTACATACACCTTGCAGAATCTGCAAAATGTTAATTATTTTACCAAAATAAGAGGGATCATACAAAATACATGTATTTTTTTTAATTTAGTAATGACCTGAATAAGATATTTCACATAAAATGTTTACATAGTCCACAAGAGAAAATAATAGTTGAATTTATAAAAATTACCCTGTTAAAAAATGATACACTTGATTCTTAATACTGTGTTGTTACCGGAATGATTTTGAGATCTTTTTCACACTGAGGACAACTGAGGGACTCATATGCAACTATTACAGAAAGAGAGTCATTTGAACAGAATGAAGATGTGTACGTTTTTCTTATTTTGCCTAAATACCATATTTTTTTATTTAGTACTACCCTTCAGAAGCTACAGAAGATACTTACATGTTTCGCAGAAGACAAAATAAGTTGAATTTACCCTGATCTTCAAATTTAAACTTAAAACTTACTGCATTGTGTTTCCGTCTGGAGCATCAATTAACATTTGAACGTTCTGTAATAGCTCCATATGAGTCCCATAATGAGTCTTCAGTGTGAAAAGATGGATCTCAAAATCATAGAGTCATTGTTGGAAAGGGTTCAAATACACAAAAATTCTGAGAAACCAAAGAATTGTGGGACCTGAAGGATTTTTCTGAAGAACAGTGAGCAGTTTAACTGCTCAGGGCAAACAAGAGACTAATAATAGCCATCACTAAACCAAAAAAAAACAAAGCTGTGGATCATTCGGGTAACAACACAGTATTAAGAATCAAGCGTATGTAAACATTTGAACGGTCATTTTTTTAAATTCAACTATTATTTTCTCTTGTGGACTGTATGTAAACATCTTTTATGTGAAACATCTTATTCAGGTAAAAACATTTTGCGCATTCTGCAAGGTGTATGTAAACTTTTGACCTCAACTGTATTATTTAAATTTAAAGATAACTGGTTTAACTAAAAGGGACATTGGATGTCAAAAACAACACTAATCCACTGCATCCTCAGTGGCTCTGATGTCCAGAGAAAATTAAGACTTATGTTCACTTTTACATCAAGAGACAGTGTTGACAGCTGCTCGAGTGGGGAGAAAATGTCAGACAGCATACAACCGACTTTTCTCATTGTAGGGTGGTTGTGTCCACACACTGCTAAGACACACTTATATGCAAAGCATGTGAAAAACACATTATTGCAGAATTTGTTTGTATTTTGCTATAAAACTGAAGGATTTGAAAAGCTGAAACTTTGTTTTATATTAAAAGTACCAAAAGCACAAAGCATATTGCTATTATTGGTTGGCTGGTGCACTACAAATAGACATAATAAATTCAATCAAAGACGTGAAATATTATTTCTAAGCACACTGTCCCTGGAAGTATAACACATGGTATGATTTCCACTAAGAATCCCACATATATTCAGATAAGTTCCGGTGTTCTTGCAACTTCAGTCTAGGCCATTTGCATGTGCAGGCTTTACTCTCAAAATATTATAATTTTAATTGCTGCAATTTACTTCTCGTAATTTAAACTTCATTCTCAAAACATTTCGACTTTATTCTCATCATTTCAACTTTATTCTCGAATTTTTTTCTTTTTTAATGTTGCACTAAACAGTTGTGCTGCCCAGTAAAAATAGCATTTTCATTAGTAGTCCCATCTCTTTAGGCCCCACTGTATACAGTATACAGTAAATATAGTGTACAGTATATACAGATCCACCAAGGGTGGTAAATCTAATCGTTTTTTAACAACCCCCACAACTTACCATCCTTTCCATGATGTTGCAACATTATGAAAAATGTGTTCTTGGAACACAAAGCATGTTGCAACTAAACCTCATTGTTGCTTTGCTGTGAGTTCAGAAAGCAAGGTCTACGTTGCATTCGGATGGCTGGTATCTAGGACTGAGAGCATTTAGTAGTCATTGTAATATGACATGACTGAGTTGATAAAGAAGCCATATAGAAGGGCGTTTACCCCTCATCCTAGTGAATGATTTCCAGACCTCGCCAAATTACAACCCACAACCTCTAACCATAAGCCATAACTGCAGCTGAGAATCATTCAGTCATGGCCGGCATGGAATCGGTATCTGAGTGGAATGTTTGCAATCAATGCGTTCCCGTTTATGATAGCAAATATTTTTGCATGCCAACTGGCAGAGTCACTTTTACCTTATCCAGCTATTGTCCAACATTTGGCAGGAGGATTTGTTCATGCATGTCAAATAAACCAACAAACAGTAAGTGAGGGCAGGGTAGCACTTAGCGTAAGGTGGAGTTCGCGTTTTCCAAATGGTCCAATTTAGGTTCGTTCTGTTGACGTTGGCCATGTCCAAATAAATCAAGAAGGGAGTGGGACCATCCTGACCTAAAGGTCTCCAGTGGTAGGCGAGGCCAGTTGTCACTTGGAAGCCACTTCATCTCACTGGGCCTGGATGTTGAAACTAAATTTTAGCATGTGGAATTCCTTCAGGAGGGCTCAGTGTTGCTCGACCCATCTGTGCCGCTAAGGCAGAGGCAGGAAATACAATCGTCCACCACTTATTAAATATTTCACTTCTGGGGAAAATATGTCTACTCTGCACATGCTGGGCATTAAACAGAGGAAGTGAAAGAATGAGAACGGGAGTTTCTGTGGGCTGCTATTCCTCAAGTTCTGACTCTGAAACAGAGGGTTAATGTAAAATGGTCCTGAACCTGTGGCACGACAAAGAACAGATCGTATTCCCTTACATTCCTAGAATCCAGGATAATCTTTTCCTTGTAACGGCTGATTGGTCCTGCTGAGAGGTGTTGGTTGTGCAGGTGTGTTGGAGCTGTGTTAGCGGATATCTTGCTTAGTCAGATCTTTTCAGTCGAGTTGGTTGTCAGCCCCCCACCCTTTTAAATCCTAAGTTGAAAGCAAACAGTGTTATGTCCTCTTGGAAGTTGTGGTGGGGGTGTATGTGTAGTATATGTGCCATACGTGCCCTTAAAAGGCAACACTTAGGTCCCTGTGGTTTTCATTAAGGAAGGGTGGTGACATGTCCATGCTTAAGTCAAGTATGCTCCACACCATGAATTTAGTGCGTGAGACTTTGTGGAAACAAAGAACTAGTGTTGTCCTCTGCACAGCTCAGCGCAGTTACTGGCAACTTTCCGTATTTTAATGACTGTGGGATAAAACCATTTAAACTACATGGCTTTCAACATCTGGATCATTGCTTTTCCAATATTAAAATCCATCATTCCACACAAATACATCTATATATATATATAGGGTATATACAGTCATGTAAAAAAGTTAGGACACCCTATTGAATTCCATGGTTTTCTGTATCAGGACATAATAAGAAATATCTGTTACTTGGCAGGTCTTAAAATTTTGAAAGTGAAACCTCTGATGAGCAACAATACGTAACATATTACACCATGTCATTATTTATTTAATAAAAATAAAGCCAAAATTGATAAGCCACGTGTGACCAAGTTAGGACACCCTTACTCTTAACATAGGATTTATGAGGGTAAATTAGGCACTGCTAATTAAATATCTTTGATTAACTGATCATCAGCAAGAGTTAGCACATCTATAAAAGCAGACATTTTGGCAGTTTGCAGGTCTGGAGCTTTCATGTGTGTGTGTGTTAACACAATGCCAAAGAGAAAAGACATCAGCAATGATCTTGGAGAAGCAATTGTTGCTGCCATCTATCAGGGAAGAGTAACATGGCCATTTCCAAACAATTTAAAGTCTGTCATTCCACAATGAGGAAGATTACTCACAAGTGGAAGACATTCAAGACAGACACCAATCCTCCCAGGAGTGGACATCCCAGGGAGTTCACCCCAAGATCAGACCATGTAATACTCAGAGAAATGGCAGACAACCCAAGAACTTCACCGCAGACTCGGCAGACCTCAGTTAACATTTTGATTGAAAAAGTTAATGATAGTACAATTAGAAAAATATGGGACACGTATGGCATTTTTGGAAGGCTTGCCAGAACAAAACCTCTTCTGTCTAAAAAAGCATGACAGCATGGTTTAGGTTTGCAAAGTTGCATCTGAACAAACCATGAGACTTCTAGAACAATGTCTTTTGAACTGATGAGACCAGAGTGGAGATGTTTGGCCATAATGCACAGTTTGGTGAAAATCTGTAAACATATCATATAGAGCAAAAGTCACACATGCAGGTGGAGGGCTGATAACTTTGGGCTTGTTTTGTAGCCACAGGACCTAAGGACCTCACAGTCATTGAGGCGAACCATGAACTCCTCTGTATACCGAAGGCCATCCGTCCGACAGCTAAAGCTTGACCAAAATTGGGTCATGCAACAGGACAATGATCCCAAGTGCACCAGCAAATCTACAACAGAACAGCTGAAAAGAAGAAGAATCAAGGTGCAATAGCCCAGTCCAGACCTCATCCTGACTCAAATGCTGTAGTGAGAACTGTCTGTAAACAAATGCCCATGAACCTCAATAAACTACAGCAACGTTGTAAAGAAGAGTGGGCCAGAATTCCCCCAGAACGACGTGAGAGACCAATAAAGTCATACAGGAAATTATTACTTCAAGTTATTATACTGCTAAAAGTGGATCTACAAGCAATCAAATCATAGGGTGTCCTAACTTTGTCACACAAGGCTTTTCCATCTTGGCTTTATTTTTGTTAAATAAATAAATAATGACACGGCGTGACTTGTCATGTAATGTTGTTTATATAAGGATTTATCTTTGGATTTTTTCCAAATGTAAAGACCTGCCAAGGACCAGATAATGTTTTATTATGTCCTGATACAGAAAACCATGGAATTCAATAGGGTGTCCTAACTTTTTCACATGACTGTATATGTATGTGTGTATATATATATATATATATATATATATATATATGACCCTGGACCACAAAACTGGTCGTATATTTGTAGCAATAGCCAAAAATACATTGTATGGGTCAAAATTATACGTTTTTCTTTTATTCCAAAAATCATTAGAATATTAAGTAAAGATCATGTTCCATGAAGATATTTTGTAAATTTCTTACCGTTAATATGTGACCCTGGACCACAAAACCAGTCATAAGTGTAAATTTTTCAAAACTGAGGTTTATACATCATCTGAAAGTTGAATAAATAAGCTTTCCATTGATGTATGGTTTATTAATATAAGATAATATTTGGATGAGATACAACTATTTGAAAATCTGCAATCTGAGGGTGCAAAAAAATTAAAATATTGAGAAAATCGCCTTTAAAGTTGTGCAAATTAAGTTCTTAGCAATGCATATTACATATCAAAAATTAAGTTTTGATGTATGTACAGTAGAAAATTTACAAAATATCTTCATGGACCATGATCTTTACTTAATATCCTAATGATTTTTGGCAAAAAAGAAAAATGTATAATTTTGACCCATACAATATATTTTTGGCTATTACTACAAATATACCCCAGCGACTTAAGACTGGTTTTGTGGTCCAGGGTCACATATATCAAAACTTAATTTTTGATTAGTAATATGCATTGCTAAGAACTTCATTTGGACAACTTTAAAGCCGATTTTCTCAATATTTAGATTTTTTTTGTATCTCGACCAAGTATTGTCCTATCCTAACAAACCATACAACAATGGAAGGCTTATTTATTCAGCTTTCAGATGATGTAAAAATATCTCAGTTTTAAAAAATTGACCCTTATGACTGGTTTTGTGGTCCAGGGTCACATATATTCATAGTAGAAAAAAAAGCCAATATTACAAATTCTAACATTACAAAAGTGTATAAAGCTCTTGTTTTTCTAAAGAAACATTGTCCAACAGTGACACCAGCAGGTAAAGTTACAAAGAGTCCACGTCTCTCTCATCTCCCCCCAGACCGCTGAGTTTTAACAGACCCCCTAAAGCATGCGGTGGTTTTGGAGGGAGGTTAATTGAGAATGAATGGAAGAAAGTCACATGAGAGGAGGCAATGCCTTCATCACGATATGATTGGATATGACTGTTATGTTTGGTTGTGAGTGGCTTATGCGATAAATCCCACCTCTTGTGTTCATGCACGTTCACAAATCAGTCTGAATGAACAATATAATGGCATTAAGGGAAAGACTTATTCATAAAAGTAAGTAAACAACTCACACACTTAGGTATAACCACTTTGTTATGTCAAAAAAGACTAAATTGCATGAAAACACATAATATGCAAGTATATATAAGTATTACATAACAAACACACATACTACCTTGTCTGGAAGTTAAAAGTTTGAAAAGTCATAAAATTGGAAAGTTTTATGAGCCTTATAAGCAAATAGATGTATGTACACCGGTGGACAAACCTTCATTACCTGGAATACCATTACCTGTTGAAAATTCTGAGTAAATTCCAATTCCTGTTATTCCAATTCCTATTCAATTCCTGTGGGGCATGGACAATATTTTTCAAACTCTCATCCATCAATTAAAAAGTAGCCAGTTTTTAAATTCTTCCTCTCAGACTGAAGCTTACAGGGTCAGCCTTTTCTTCCTCCAGGTCCGGTCTCAAAGTCATTGAGACGATACAGTGACATGTTGTTCTTGGGTGGAGGACTTTTCACGTGGATGAGTTGCAGAGGAAGTGACTCTAAATTTTTAAAAGGCAGCACATAAATTTTTCCACCTTGTCCCCCCCGTCTGCGTTAGCGATAACCCTGGCGGTATTGTATTTTATATTTAGATCTCCTTCCGATGGACTGGCACACTCGTGCTGTTATTATGCGAGACGCTTGAGAAGGGCGTGGGTTCTGTCGTGGCATTACAGGACAGTCCATCCTCGATAGGGACAGGGACAGATGAGTCAGGCGCCAACCGAACACCCCCGCA
The DNA here is from genome assembly GCA_033026305.1 of Cirrhinus molitorella. Lineage (NCBI taxonomy): Eukaryota > Metazoa > Chordata > Actinopteri > Cypriniformes > Cyprinidae > Cirrhinus > Cirrhinus molitorella. The sequence goes on from CM065134.1 coordinate 15,890,462, forward strand.
TCCTTCCCTCTAAGAAAAGGTCAGGAAGTCACAGGAAATAAATGGGCAACTCAGCACCGCAAAGAGCCCCTTATCGTCCATTCAGTGTTCTGAGGAGGAATTTAACAGCATGGACAATTATTTGCACAGTTGATTTGTGACTTTTGGCCATCGGTGTATATGGACCATACTATAGAAATAAGTTCACAGTCAGAGTTGGAAACATCTTAAAAAAATGTATGTATTTCATATGTATGCAAATTGTATAATATCTAAGGTACACATTATTAGTAATTGTGCAGTTAATTCCAGAAAGCATGGTTAATATTTGTCCTCTCCCCAAATTATTTTAAACAACAATGGAATTAATTTTTTTTCAATATTGTGAAGTTTAGGCACCTCCCAGTTGAAAGTACCCAATAAATGATGATTTTATATACATTAAGCTTACTGATATTTTAAATATTATTGTGGGTTTTAATAGATAATAGAGGGATCTTAGTAAACATCTAAGATTTGAATTTGTAAATGCTTTTTAAATGTGTTTTTTGGTTGTGGTGCAGTTTGCACCAATTCTGTAGAATGGCCTATATATCGTTTATAATATACATTGATGTAATATGTGTGTTATTTATGATATAGAAATATATTTAGACCAGAGAAGTTATACTGGTTAAGCTAGTTAAGAACTCTCTTGGGGACATTACATGCTGAGCACCTGTATCCATAACACAACATATACTGGTGATCAGCTCTGCTAGACTTTTCACTATGTGAACTTGTTGACCTCTTGACTTTCTTTTCCAAATTTGAAGCTTGTCAAAATCTATCGGCAGTAATCAAACCAATTTGTTAGCCCAAGTAAATGTGTTCATCCCAAAGGAAAGGATTGGCAATGATGAAGGGTGGGTGTGAGCGCTGACCTCACTGAGAGCCCGTCTGCTTCATCAAAGATTTCTTTGGAATGTCAAAAAGTGCTGCTACACGTAAGAAACACAAGTGAGATCATTATAAACTATAGCCAGCAGAGTGCATTGGCAGTCCTTTTGACCATCTGGAAGATATATTGCATTTATGTTTTAGGTTTAATGCCATGAAATCTACTAATGGGGGAATTCTGAAGAACTTTATTGAATGGCCAAAATAATGTTCCCATATTCATCCATCTTCTCCAGTGGATGTTCTCAGTGGTTCTCAGCCCCTCATTGTCCACAACCATATTCGATTGCTCAATGGTTTTTCAAGTTCTCATGATTTACTGGACAAGGAAAAATGTTTCTTACTTAAAATTTCTACCCAATTAAATTACAGTTGCTTTGGCTTATTTTAGTGGTAGTTTGCTGATGCCCCCTAGTGTGCCCTGACTCCCAGGTTGAGAAATAACTCCCACTGTTTTAGAAATAATTTATTCATATATATTGAATCATAAAGTGCTAGTTCAGACAAAATTAGTTAACCATGTGCTGACAAGTGTCTTAGAGCTAGGCTTAAAAGTATCTAAAATTCTCACTACCAAAACAGTTACATCAGAAACATTTGGTGAAGTTTCTATTGTGACATGATTGTTTTTTTTGGGTTTTGTTCCATAAATTTGTCACTACCGTAACAGTCACAACAAAAACATGTCATCAAAGTTTCGGTAGTGACAAAAGGGAACACATAGTCCTTTATTTGAGGCAAATAAGCAAAAATGTATGCACATTTTTAGTACTTTAGTAGGTTTTAGTACTGTTTTAGTATGTGGTTTAAAATTCTGTAATGTGGTGGTCACTTCCAAAACATTACTGTCACTACCGAAAATGTGCTCTCACGCCCAAAAAAAGGGATGTTTTGTCAAAAATAAAGTATACTGTATTAACTAAGATGTTATGGTGGTTTTTGGTTCAGTGTACATTCAAACCAATGAATCCTTTAGTTTGAAATCAACTTTTTGCCTTTTACAAAGAAAAATAGGGTTCAATCTCATAAATCACACTTGACATATTGTTTAAACTGTTGTAAAACGTATTGATTTACCTCTGAAAACTTTTTCATAAAATAGAAAAAATATATTTACAAGGAAATGTCGTAATAAAAAATCGTAATAGGTCAATATAACCCTTATTATTAAATTATATAGTACTGTGTTTCGGTAGTGACAAATTTGGGGAGAGGACAAATATTTAAAACGTTCTGAATAAACCATATGAGTATTTAACTGCACAATTATTAGAAGTGTGTACCTTGGATATTATACAGTTTGTGGAAAAAGACACATTTTTTTCAAGATGTTTGCAACTCTAACTTTACGCTAATTCTGTAGATAAAGGACAACGTTTGACTATATTTGTGCGCTTTATAATAGTGTTTTGTATCCTTTATTCCTTACTGATTTAAAATGATTTATAATGTTTTGATTTATAATGTTTTGTGAGTTCCATGGAAAATTTGTCAGCATATGGTTTATAACAACACGAGGGTGACTAAGCAATAAAAAAAAGTCTTTAGTCTCTGCTGTGTGACTAATGGATAATCTCTTTTTCTCTGTTTTGTCAGTTTTGGAGATCCTGCAGTTGGTGACAAAAAGAGATTTGTTTTTGGCTGACACTCACATTCTGGAGCTGGAGCAGGAGTGTAGAGAGGCAGAATCCCCGACGGCAGGGGGGACTGAGGACTTCAGCAGCCCCAGCAGCAAAGACAGCAGTCGGCGTAAAGCCAAAGATGTGGAGCTGCTGTATGAGGCCCTGCAGAAAGAGTTGTGGGACGTGGTGAAGGAATCTCTGCGTTCCCCCACCGCCGGGCCCAATCTGGGCCTGGTGGTGCAGGTGCTTCAGCAGGAGGAGCAAGCCGATCGGGACTGGGCTCAGAGTGAAGGAGCCGTTCCAGGAGGCCCACGGCCGAGGGAGTTCAAGAAACGCTGGAGGGAGGCGGTAATCGAGCTTGCTGATGCAAACTTACCCCAGCATGCAGAAGCAAGGGCGGGCGAGCTTGCGGTCTACCTGGATAAGTTAAGAGTGCGTATGGTGGAGGACCTCGGGGCGGCTCGGCGTAATGTGGTGTCTGTATATCCTGCGGAATATGACTCCTTCCAAGTGTACACGCAGAGCTACCATCAGGCTGTTACCCGCCATCTTCAGGCTATCACTAATGGAGATCTGGAGATCACTGATATATACTCTTTGCTAGACTGGTTCTACAACATTTACAATAGGTAAACAACAGCAGTTTGACTAGGGTCGTCGACTCAAAACAATGTGATTCAAAACCTGTATGAGAAAATTGTCCCATAAAAGAAAACAAACATTGACCACTAGGGATGTAACTATATTATCAATATCAATATTATTGTGTTCAAAATTAGCACATTAATGCAGGCTATTAATTTTGTTCAGTTTTACTCGTTAAAATTATTTAACTCAATTAACGCATGGGAGTTTTGGCCAAAGAGTATAGAATACCCAAGAGGTATCACTCGTATAGTTTTGAATGGGGAAAAATGCAACACTCATTATGAACGCAAAGCCCCGCCTTCTTAATGAAAGAGCCAATCATTGATTAGTAAAGTCAGCGCGTCACTGCAGCTGCCGTTAGAAGTCCCGGTTTCTATAGAAACAGTCGGCGAATGCGCAATGGCTGATCTAGCCTGACAAATAAGCGTTTTTTAGCGCTATTAAAGCACAAGGAACCATATTTATGAGGCGGTTCTTGTCAGATTTCGCTGGTGATAACGTTTGATAACGTTATTACACTATATTTGAATGGGTTTATGTGAAGATTGTTTTAAGTTCATTTAAATTAGAATTCATTTTTTTAAGTCTAATGCTTTATAGGCCCAATCCCTATGTATCTTTACTGTATAGGAAGAAAAACAGCCAAGATATTATGATAAATATCTCATTTTGTGTTTAAGCGAACAGAAAATGTTCTGTTCGGTCTGGAAATTAGGTTAAAATAAGAAAAACAGACTTTGACAGACAAAATTTCTTCATTTAGAGGAAAAGTTTGGGGCTTTTTTGGAAAGAAATAATACTATACTCGGCAAGGATGCATTAAATTGATTAAAAGCAACAGTAAAGACATTTATAATGTTATAAAAGATCTCTATGTTAAATAAATGTTGCTCTTTTTTAGTTTTCACAAAAATATTAAGCAGCTGTTTTCAACTTTGATAATAGTAAGAAATGTTTCTTGAGCGCAAATCAGCATTTTAGAATCATTTCCGAAGGATCATGTGACACTGAAGACTGGAGTAATGATGCATCACAGGAATTACATTTTAAAATGATTAAAAATATATATTTTGAATTGTAATAATATTTCACGAAATTAATGTTTTACTGTGTTTTTGATTAAATGCAGCCTTGGTGAGCATATGAGATACATTTTTTGTGCCAACCCCAATATTTTGAATGATATAAAAAGAAAATCCGGTGGCAATGCACAGTAGCGATGACCTGTTTTGTTTGTATTGTTAAGTATTACTGGCTGTATCCAGTTGTCAAGCCACATACGACAACAGCAAACCTAAAACAGATTGTTATAAATAGCTTCTGGTTGATATGAGAGGTGAAAGCCACTCTTGTACCTTCCCATTCCTGTTCCTTCATAATTCAATGTTTCCTTATGAGTGAGGTCCAGACTCAGTTTGTGATTTGCTCTTCCTGTTGTTGCTGCAGAGATGTCCTTGGAACAGTCACCATAACAACACCCATTAACCTCTCGCAGCTTGGCCCACTGCTGCCAGCGGAGACGGTGGAAAAACTCGAGCTTGACTGCCTCAACTCAGTGAGGGTAAGAACTGAAATTCCCAGAGTTTGTCCCCAAGTATCTTCTAGCATTTTCGGTGTACCTTGAATAACGGCACGTCCTGTCTGCTCAAAGAGGTGGCTGGTCATTGCAACCTGCACGGTCAATTAGAGTGCGGCATTTCAGGGTCAGCACTCGGTTTTCCTGTCTACAGTGAGCGCTACACAATAGGCGTCAGTTTGTCAACATATTTTTCCCTTCGCTCATTAAGCATCGTGAATGTGTGGTCTTTTAATAATCCTGAAAATACTGACACTAGTCTAACACTTCATGTCATAAATGTGTTAACAGAGTGATTGTTTCCTTATGGATACTATCGTTTTGTACATACCCAATACAGGCCCCAATATGGCCGCCCCCTCTCCCAGCAAGGACGCTTTTAATGACTGTGTTGAAATGTTGTGTTTTCCAGGGGAAAGTGACCAACGAGCTGTCTCAGGTTTTGGAGGAGGAGGAAAAGAGATGGCTGGACACCCTGAATGTCGAAGAGTATCAGATACCTCTGGCTCACACTGTTATTCAGGTCAGCGCTGGGCCTCATGGACCATTTATGCTCATTTATATAAAATAGGATAGTGTGCTTGACATATGGTGTCAGAGCATGTGATATCACATGTTACTTTAATCCATTTTCTCAGTATTGATTTTGTGTATAATGGCTCACTGTTCCTAGCCGTCTGAAATATTTGCAGCAGGTTTTAGACACTGGGTCTGTTGTTAAAACAAATCGTAAGACATGTCGAATGGTATCCACGCACCTCTGTGTAACAAGAAAATCGTCTCCTAGCTGGAACCAAAATAAACATTTCCCATTGTGAGCATATTTCCATTACAGCACATTGTTTTTGCAGGCTCTGTATTGCACCCTAGTGGTCATGAATGATAATATCCTTCAGAAAATGGCACTTTAATTGTTTGCTGAAGTATAGCAAGAGCATTGAGCATGATACTTCAAAACTAAATTGTGACCCTGAACCACAGAACCAGTTTTAAGTAGTATGGGTATATTTGTAGCAATAGCCAAAATACATTGTATGGGTCAAAATTATAGATTTTTATATTATTATATTTTAAGATCATGTTCCATAAAGATATTTTGTAAATGTTGTACTGTGAATAAATCAAAACTTAATTTTTGATTAGTAATATGCATTTCTAAGAACTTCATTTGGACAACTTTAAAGGCGATTTTCTAAATATTTAGATTTTTTTTTTTCACCCTCAGATTCCAGATCTCCAGATCTTTCAAATCTCGGCCAAATATTGTTCTAACCTAAGAAATTATACATCAATAAAAAGCTTATTTATTCAGCTCGATCTCAATTTAAAAAAAAAAAAAAGAAAAATAACCTTATGACTGGTTTTGTGGTCCAGGGTCACAATTAAGGAATTAAAATAATTTTGTAACAAATGTTAATTCACATAAAATAACGTATTTTCTTATATTTTTGATTGTAGAGGCTACAAGAGGACCTTGAGAGATCTGCAGCCGTAAACAGAGATTTGGGTTCACGGGTTGCTCAATGCAGTCTTAACGGACTGGCAGACTTCCTGTACAGGTGGGAAAGTGATACATGATGTGTGACAAGACCGTTTAAATGTTTGGAGCCAGAAATTAATACTTTTATTCAGCAAGGATGCATTAAATTGATTAAAAGTGACACTAAGTACTTTTACAGTGTTACAAATTGTTTGTGTATCAAATACGTATTGAAAAAATGTAAAAATATTACCGTTTCCACAAAATGTTAGCATTTATTAGCAAATATTTAGCAGATTTGTATGGCTTAATATAACATAAGTGACGTCCCTTACTAAAACACACTATTTTTTATGTTTTTTAAAGAAGTCTCTTTTGCTTACCAAGCCTGCATTTATTTGATCCAGAATACAGCAAAATCAGTAATATTATGAAATATTTTTACTGTTTAAAACAACTGCTTTCTATTTGAATATATTTAAAAATGTAATTTATTCCTGTGACCACAACTAAATCAGCATGATTACTCCAGTCTTCAGTGTCATGTGATGCTTCAGAAATCATTCTAATATGCTGATGTACTGTTCAAGAAACATTTATTATTATTATTGTTATTGTTATTATTATTATTATCAATATTTAAAACAGATTTAATTACATTTACATTTTTCAGGACTCTTTGATGAACAGAAAGATTAAAAAATCAGCATTTATCTGAAATAAAACGCTTTTGCAATATTATACACTATACCATTCAAAATCTTTGAAAAAATATATTATAGAAATTAATACTTTTATTTAGCAAGGATGCTTTAAATTGATCAAAAAGACATCTATAATGTTACAAAAGATTTCTATTTCAGATAAATGCTGTTCTTCTGAACTTTCTATTTATTAAAGAAACCTAAAAAAATACTACTTAGCAGTTTTAATAACATAATAATAATAATAAATGTTTTTTGAGCAGCAAATCAGAATATTAGAATGATTTCTGAAGGATCATGTGACTGGAGTAATGATACTAAATTATCAGCTTTGAAATCACAGGAATAAATTGCATTTTAAAATATATAAAAAAAAACGTTATTCTAAATAGTAAAAAGATGTAAAAATTTAATTGGTTTTGCTGTACTTTGGAAATAAATGCAGGCTTGGTGAGCAGAAGAGACTTCTTTAAAAAAAAAAAAAAACATTAAAAATTTCAAAAACTTTTGACTTGTAGTGTATGTACTAAAAAACCCATGAAAGACTTACGTTATTTAAAAAATCCACATCGTTAAATTCATATTTTGGACTATGGGGGTGTCATTATTTCGATGATGTAAAATGGTTGCACTTGGTAAACTACTGGCAATACCTGTTGCTATTTTTACAGCAACACAATGGATATAAGCATAGGCTTAAACCAAATTCTGTACCATCGATTTTTCCCCACGAGGAGTCTAAACATCTCTGGATATCAAGTGAAATCCACGCTGAGAAACTCCATCAGTGGTTGCTGCATCATGACAAGCATCAGGATGTTTACATGGCATCTAGCGTTTCTTGTCTCCGCCGTTTATAAGCTCTTTCAGTAGCTGTGGTCTACTGAAACCCTCAAAGGCATCAGGGCTGAAGTGGAGAGAAAAAAGACGCAGTTCTTTAGGAAGTTTTATTAGTTCACAGGCATCTTCCCATTCTTTTCTCCTCTTCTTATGGCTAAGAAAGCAGTGAAGACTTTCTCGCTTTCTCGTTGCCCTTCGACTGAAAATTACAACCAAAAGCCACACCATGTAGCATCATATCAGTATTTTATATTCCGAGTTCATCGTCAAAATCATCAAAAATAATGTTCTAAAAAATACATTTGATTTCTTAAATTAGATAACTCCCATAGAAATGAGTCAGAATAACGACATGCTATCCTTAAATGCTTAAAAATGTTTGTACTGCAGTTTTCAGCGAAAGGTGGAGATGTTCCATGAGATGCTTGTAAACAACTGTGGGGAAAATGAAGATGGTTACATGGCTAAAACCATCGCTCTTGTCAACTGCTGTCCATCGTTCAGGTAGGCTTTCTCAAAGTCCTTTATTTATATGCTGTTTTGTTGTATTTTAGTGTTTCTATAATATAAACCAATGTGTTTAGGGACTTTGTGGAGCGCTGCAGCCAGTGTGACCTCTCAAGCAGCGAGGACTCGATTCGTAGAGCCTTCTCATCTCTGGACAGAATAATCAACTTGAGTGTGAGAGTGCTGAACGACAGACTTTTTGAACATATCAGGGTGAGGCTGCCACAGATCACCTCACACTTCCTCACATAGACATGCACGCACATATTTTTCAGTACCTAATGTTCGTCATGTGTCTCTGTCCAAGAATATAAAGAATATCTTATCAGCATTTCCCCTATGGGTTGTTCTCAAGGATGTTGTTTTGCACAGCTACACTGGCTCCGAGACACTAAAATAGCAGCACTATGTGAAAAACACTAGTGAATTAGATGTTTTTGGCATGACGCCGAACAGCATTCAGTGTTTGCTGTACACATTGGCATTACCAGCTCTCATGGGCCACATAGTTTCACTGCATCCTTTTTTACCAAGATGGGGCTCGAACAGGAAGAAGCTGCGCTCTCTTGACTCTAAATATGAAAGCCCTCACATCCTGGCAAAGGCAAATATAGTACATTCCAGTGTGTACTGTGTATGTCATTTCTAATCAAGATCGTTCTGTCTCCTTTCACGTAGCCCTACTTTGATAAGCTGATTAAACGAAAATGGCTGAGCAACACTGAGCCTTTTGAGCAAATCGAGACGCTCATAAAAGAGCACTTCAAGAAGTTTCGCAGGATGGACAATCCACCTTATGAGGTAAACTAAGATGTTAATAACATCAATTTCCTTCCTCAATTCGCTGACTACAAGTTTATCATGCTTTGCAAAGCACATTTTGATTTTTTTTTTTTTGTATCCACACAGCTCTGTATCTGCTGCTAAAGTAGATGTGTGACCCTGGACCAATTTTTTCAATTTTTTGAAATTCAAATCATCTGAAAGCTGAATAAATAGCTTTCCATTGATGTATGGTTTGTTAGGATAGAAGAATATTTGGCAAAGATACAACTATTTGAAAATCTAAAATCAAAATATTAAGAAAATCACCCTCAAAGCTGTCTAAATGAAATTCTTAGCAATGCATATTACTAATCAAAAAATAAGTTTTTATATATTTATCTTCATAGCACATGATCTTTACTTAATATTCTAATGATTTTTGGCATAAAAGAAAAATCTTACATTTTGACCCATACAATGTATTTTGGCTATTGCTACAAATATACCCATGCTTCTTATGACTGGGTTTGTGGTCCAGGTTCACATATAGCTCTTTCAACTTTTTTTCTTTACATAAAACAATTTAATTTAAACTCAACTGCATGTCTAATTGTCAATTTAGCCATATAATACGGTGGATAACGTACAGCCAGCAAGTCATTATCCCTAAATAAACCCCTTTGGAGTGAAACAAGATTTATCTATTTCATGTTTGATCATGTTGATCATATTTTTTTGTGAGATAAGCCTCCTATTTACTGTGTCCTCAAAGGTCCTGGTGGTGGAGGTGCACCGGCGTGTGATGACTGAATATGTGCGGGCCATCATGAGGGGCAGAATCATCTGCACATCGCTTAAAATGAGGAAGAGAATGGCTGGACGCCTTCGTGACGAAGGAAAGCACCTAAAAACACTCTTCAAAGAGCTGGTAAGTCACGTATCTGAAAGATCAAAGTTAAAGGTTTTAATTTCTCCTGATGACCTGGGGTGAGGTGCATTCCCAAAAGCATCGATAGCTAACTATGATTGCAAGTTCTACTAGACTCTATTGGTAACGACGGAACTTGTGACAATAGTTGCTTAGTTGCTTAAAGGGATACTTCAACCAAAAAATGAAAATTCTGTCATTAATTACATATCCTAATGTTGTTCCAAACCCATAACACCTTTGTTTATCTTCAGAACACAAATTAAGATATTTTCGATGAATTCTGCGAGGTTTCTTATCCTGCATAGACTGAAATGCAGGATCCTGCATAAAAGAAATGTTCAAGGCCCAGAAAGACAGTAAGGACATTGTAGTCGGTAGTCCATGTGACATCAGTGGTTCAAACTTACTTTTATGAAGCTATGAGAATACTTTGTGTGCCAAAAAACTTCTTCCTTGTCTTTGACGCGTGTTCTCAAGAGTACCATGATGCATGTGTTATTTTTGTTATTTTTTATGTTATTTTTTGTTATTCTTGTAGCTTCATAAAATGTCACATAGACTACTTTATCAATGTCCTTACTACCTTTCTGGTCCTTGAACGTGTTAGTTTAAGGTGACCATACGTCCTCTTTTCCCCGGACATGTCCTCTTTTTCGACTTAAAAAATGTGTCTGTTTCCCACAAACACTCTAATATTGAATATAATTTTAGAGTCGCTATCAATATGCGGAGTATTTAAATTATTTGGATGCAGCTCGTGTTGGATATAGGGTTGCCAAATCCACATTTTTTCCACAGAATTGGGCTGATTTTAAACTGTTGCGGCGGGTTGATTTTCTCATGAGGGTTAAAAGTTTGAAATATTGCATAAATCCCATTTGACTAAAATGCTTGTATTGAAACATTTTGCATTCTACCTGTGATAAAACTGTGATAGATATTAGTTTTGTGAAGGATGGCCACTGTGGTAGGAAGCTTTTTAGCTGTGTTTATGATCAATCTGCACAACAGTGACTGGAAAATATGTAGTTTGGCTATGGAAATTACATATTTTGATACCAAAACTAGGTCCCCAACTGTCCTCTGTTTTGAAAACTAAAATATGGTCACCCTATGTTAGTTGCATTGCTGTCTATGCAGGGTCAGAATGCTCTCTGATTTAATCAGAAATATCTTGATTTGTTTTCTGAAGATGTTTAAACCATTTGAGGTGTGAGGTTGAGTAACTAAAGACTAATTAAAGAATTAAAATTTTTGGGTGAACTATCTCTTCACAGTCTGCAGTTTGTTTGTTTTTATTTTTATATTTCAGTTGTTTTTTTGTTTGTTTAGTTTTAGTAGTTTTGTGATGTGCTTTATTCATTTATTTGATTACTTTTTACATTTATGTTTAGGTTTTAATTTCTAGTTTCAAGTCATGTTAGTTCTTTGTTTATTGTTTAATGTTTGTTTATTTTTAGTTCACAGTGACAACCCTGCTGGATTATGATATAATTAAAAAATATGCTAGTACTGCTAAATTTAAAATATTTGAATATGATCAGCAAAGTATGAATTTTTTTTTAATGTGTTTGCCCTTGCTGTTACGTAACTATTTCCTATTTAATACCATAAGTGTGAAACAAATTGACCACCTTGTATGTTACTATAACATGGAAAGTGTAGACATTACTGGACATTTATGTATATCTGTTATCTGAATTATTTTAGGTAACACTAAAATACACTGTTACACGTTACAGTTGCGGTTAAAATGTGACATTATCTGCAGTATCTACAGTATATGTGGCATAAAAGACGTTTACATATAGGCCACAAGAGAAAAGAATAGTTGAATTTATAAAAATGTTTACATGTGTTGTTACTTGGATGAATGATCCACAGCTGTTTTTTTTTTTTTTTTGTTATAGTTGTTAATGAGTCCCTTGTTTATCCTGAACAGTTAAACTGCCTGCTGTTGTTCAGAAAAATTCTTCAGGTCCCACAACTCTTTCCAACAGTGACTGTTTGATTTTGAGATCCATCTTTTCACACTGAAGACAACTGAGGGACTCATATGCAACTATTACGGAAGGTTCAAAAACTCACTGATGCTTCAGAAGGAAACACACATTAAATTTTTAATGTGTACATTTTCTTATTCTGCCTAAATATCACATTTGGATCATCCAGGTACCAACATAGTATTGAGAATCAAGCGTATGTACATTTTTGAATCAGGTCATTTTTAGACATTCAACTATTATTTTCTGTTGTGGACTATATGTAAATGTTTTTATGTGAAATATATTATTCAGGTCACTGCTAAATAAACAATAACATCCATTTTCTATGATTCCACATATTTTGCTAAAATAATTAACATTTTGCACTGGGAATGTAAAATTTTGCCAACAACTGTACTTGTACTTAGTATAATAATAACCAATTCTGCATAATTACATGCAACTAACCCTAAACCAAACCCCCATCCCAGCCCTCACCCTATGGTAGGTAAAAGGGGTTGCACCGATTAGTCGACTTTAATGATCTGCCATGACGCTTTAAGCTTGACGTCGACTAGTCGCTGGTTCTAAATAGACAGGACAATAAAACATTTACATTCTGTTTCCAAACAGTTAAAAAGACTAATAAATTCATACTCCGAAAACGCTTCACAAGATGTTTAATTATAACAGCATGTCCCAATTCCAATCCTCGTGCCCCACCGTTCTGCACATTTTGCATGTCTTTCTTAGTTAACGCACCTGATTCTGACAACAAGCTCGTTAGAATTGAGCTCCGTGCATGATCCAAATGACACGGTCATTATACATGGATGCTGAAAATGGAAAGGGAAAATGCATGTTTTAAACAGCTTACTGTACAGGTAAATTAATCACCATTCTCCGTTGTAACACGCACACATAGGCTACAGACATAACGCGCAGATCACGCGCTTACAGAATCATTTAATAGTGTGGAAATGTATTGTCAGCAATGTTCTATGATTTCTCAATAATACTGCTTAGAAACCAAAAGGTTTTAGCATATATTTCTTATTAATTAAAACCCACAGCTTTACTTTTAGTAGAGAGATGCTGCCAGATAGAATTATTTCACTTATCTATTTCTTACTAATCTTAATCTATTTATCTGATTAAGAACAAGCGAAATATAACGACCCAAAGACAAAGGAACGATAAAAACGAGCTATTATAGGAACAGTAGCCATATAGCGGTGCACAAGGTGTTCGAGTCTGAGCGCAAGATTCAGGCGTATTTGTTCGTCATCAGCGACTAGTTGACGTCGACTCGACTTTCATCACATAAATTTCGACTTTAAAAATTCTGAAGTCGTTTAACTGATATTAATCAGTACTTGAATGTATAATTACACTGTAACAAGGACAGTGTAAAATAAAGTGCAACTTCATTTTATTTTTATTTGTACAGCAAATATATTTTCCCAGATTCATCATGCTTGCCAAAATGCCACGTCCTGTTTTGAGCTCGTTTCTAAGTATCTTCTAATCACCCAAAAACCATCTATAGCCGACAACTTTCAAACAAAAGAGACTGAAGAATGGGCATTTCTGGAGTGGGCATGTTAGCAGATGGCCAAACAGGCCCTTAGCTCCAAAGGGCATCTGTATGACCCACCCAAATGCTCCTTTCCCCTGTGCAGTGTCCGCCCCTTGCTTCAGTTAAAACATCCGTTTGTCACCTTGGTGGACAACAGGATGCCTTTGTTTATGGAAGAATGTCCTGGCCTGCGCCTTTGAAGTCATGACTTGCCTTTAAGGTCAAACTGAGAGTCAGGAAGAACTGCCTTGGTGTAATGGGCATAAAGATATTTACCCTCGATTGGAACAACATGTGCTCCTATACTTAATCCTCTAGGTTTTTGTTTTTCCAGAGACGAGGGTAAAAATAGCCTTCGGCGTCGTTCGGGCCCTGTGATCTTTGGCTGTCTGTCAGAAGTCATTGTACATTGTAGTTTTGGAAAAAGCCTTTAGTACCAGGCGGTTGCGTTTAATCTGAACGTTCATCTGCACATTCCAGTTGCTGATGTTTCGGCATATGAAGGATTTGATGAATCTGGTGACAGATCTGATGGTATCTTTGTGTGCCCCCATCTAGGAATCCTCCGCCTCCTGGCTCGACAGCGCTATTCCTCATTTATCGGAGATCATTCTTTTGGAAGACACTCCCTCCATCCAAATGGAAGTTGGCGTCCTGGTACGGGAATTCCCTGATATACGGTGAGTGTCTTGAGGGGGCGGCGTGCCGCTAGGCCGGGACACCTTGTAGCCCCCGATATGATCGAGGTCAAAAAGCAGAGAGCTCAGGTCATCTGACAAAACATGTTCATTCTGTTTGACAGCAAAAGAGGGGCTTGTAAAAGCAAACAAGACCTTTGTGGTTTCCTGATTTTTATGGGAGACTGTTTGGTTATCCCAGATTCGCATGAAAGGTGTACAGTTGTCCTGCTCTGGATCCTCGCAAAGACAAAGCAAAAACACAGGCATCCTGCCAGGGCCTGACCTAAAGCTCCATGGTTTAACCTGGAGAGGGCAGTTGCCTAATTAAGAGCCCTATATGGCTGCAGAATCCAGAGGAAACTCTCTTTTGTGGAATGTGTGCTAAATAAAGATCGAAACTTCAAATACATGACCTAGATGTGCTGCGGGCTCCATTGTTTAGCATTAGCAACACCTTTGGGCTTTAAACTGATGAACATTTGGAATCTACCGTACATATCTCCACACATTTTATGATCTAGGGAAACTTTGAATGAACAATACGCCAACTTTGGGAAGGTTAAATGAGGATTCTTTGCACATTGTTTTTTTAGCTATACGTATATACAGATCAGAGGCGAGAGAAACAAGGACTCCCGCTGTAACTTTACCCGCTGGTGTTGGTCAGTGTTCCTTTAGAAAAACTAGCGAATTATACGCTTTAATGTTATATTTTGTAATATTGGCATTGTTTTATTTTTGTACTATGAATTTTACTTTTATCCATTATTTTGAGGAGGCAGTGTTTGCCTTTCCTTGCCTCCTGGGAGGCCCCTGATACATTTTTACATTATACATTACATATACATAAAAGAATATAAAACATATAATAAAGAACTTCGAAGCTTTATTTATTTATTTATTTATTACTTTTTTACCTTTTACTTGTTTAGTTAAGTTTTGTTTTGTGGGAAAAAATGAAGAAAAAAATCTGAAAATGTTTAATTTAAAGGTTTAAGGTCACCATTTGCATTTATATTAATAAAAAATAAAATATTGTAAAATATAACAGTTTTTTATTTTAGAAAATAATTATTTAATTTATTCCTGTGATGACAAAGTTGAACTTTCTTCAGTCATTCAAAAAACAGCACATATTTGAAATAAAAACACAATAAATGTCTTTACTGCCATTTGGATCAGTTTTTGATCTCATTGCTGATTAAAATCATTAATTAAAAAAATCATCCTGATCCCAAACATTTAAACATTAATTGAGTTTGAATAAATAAATAAATAGAAAAAATCTATCTAAATATGTACTGTATGTAATTTTTTTTTTTTTAAAAAAATAGGTTTTCAGCTTAAACAGTTTTGTTTATCTTCAAATTGTACTTGAAGACAAACAAAACATGATAGAGAAATTCACTTAAAGAAGACCTGTTATGCCCCTTTTTACAATATATAAAGTCTCAGATGTCCCCAAAATGTGTCTGAAGTTTCAGTTTAAAATACCCAACAGATCATTTATTATATAATTTTGAAAATTCTATTTTGAGTGGAAGCAGAAACACAGTTTTCATGCATGTCTCTTTAAATGCAAATGAGCTGCTGCTCCCTGCCCCCTTTTCCAGAATATAACTCAATCTCAATCAAAATATAATCTGTCTGTTTCAAAACCTATTAAAACCTATCTGTTTGGTTTTGATAATCATGATAATCATGCTCACAGGAAGCATCACACGGCATGTGAGTACTAAACTAAGTTCTCTTTCATGTCTTATTCCACTTAAACTGACAAATACACACAAGTTTATGTTAAAAACACACAAGTTACAAAAACAGTCAGTTATGTCTGTGAAGGTGAACAGCTGGGACAGAAAACGCATGTTTATATTAGATCTGTAAAATGCAGTCAATAAATCAATAAATCTATTGCTCTCCTGTCTCCTCTAAGGCTGGGACTTTAAATAGTGTTCTGGGCTCATCTGTGCAGGCAACGACAGAACGGTTAGCATGCTTTGCTCAAACTGTAACATGAAAAAAAGTCAGATTTTCAAGAAAGTCTATTCCAGCAACCATATTGCAGCTTAACTAATTCAACAGATGCAATATCTCACTTATTTAGCCACTTAGTATTATCACAGTGTACTTTTACTGTTAATGTGGCAGTCAAGAATAAATGACTCTTGTGTTTTGCAGGAGGAAGCATGTCTCCGCCATACTCAATATCCGTGGGATGACCCGACAAACAGAACGGCAAGAGATCTTGAATATAGTGAAAGACATCGAAAACAGCGAAAGCATCACACGGGTGTCCCGTGACAGGGCTCTCTTCGCAGAGGTGCCGGTGACGTCAGAAGTACACTGTCTAAATGTAGGCCTGAGCCGCGTCGCCCTCACCGCCTCATCCCTCTTCTCCAGTATGCGGCGCCGACGTAGAAGGACTCCAACTAGGGAAAACCCGGATGACATGCTGTAATCCATCTCAAATGGATGCTCATAGAGCACTGGAGCAATGCTATTCAGCACAGCATTTGTTTCGAAAATGTTTGCATGTGCCTTTGTCATATGATAAGGACAAGTCTAACAGATGCTCAGGATTGCAGGATCTCTGAGAAAACTGAGAAAATGACACTACAGTTGGCATCACTACAACTGTTTTTTGCACAACTAACATTGAAAGGCTTGTGTGAAATACAGTGGCACCAAAAATATTTTGGCACTTTTGAAAATGTTTGAATGTCTTTGCATTATATAAGAAAATATCAAAACCAAGTGGCATTTAGTATAGAAAGAAAACACACTTTTTAAGAGAAAAATTTTATAACAAAGTTTGTACGGTTTTAAATGATCAATAACATTTTGATGTTGTAAAATGTTAGTGGAACATGTTTGTATATGCTACCAGTCAAAAGTTTTTGAACAGTAAGATTTTTAATGTTTTTTAAAGAGGTCTCTTCTGCTCACCAAGCCTGCATTTATTTGACCCAAAATACAGCAAAATCATTAATATTGTGAAATATTTGTACTTTTTAAAATAACTGTTTTCAATTTGAATATATTTTAAAATCTAATTTATTCCTGTGATCAAGGGTAAATTTTTAACAGTGTCACATCATCCTTCAGAAATCATTCTAATATGCTGAAATGATAAAAAGTGATAATAAACATTTATAATGTTAGAAAATATTTCTATTTCAGAATAAATGCTGTTCTTCTGAACTTTCTATTCATCAAAGAAACCTGAAAAAATTCAACTCAACATAATAATAATAATAATAATAAATGTGTTTGACCAGCAAATCAGAATATTAGAATGATTTCTGAAGGATCATGTGACTGGAGTAATGATGCTAGAAATTCATCTTTGAAATCAGGAATAAATTAGATCTTTAGATATAGTTAAATAGAAAACAGTTATTTTAAATAGTAAAAATATTTCAAAATTGTACTGTTTTTTTCTGTACTTTGGATCAAATGAATGCAGGCTTGGTGAGCACAAAATACTTCTTTAAAAAACATTAAAATCTTACTGTTCAAAAACTTTTGACTGGTAGTGTATATCACAGAAAAATCATCTCATGACCAAAAACAGTTCTGAGAAAAGGTCTAGCTTCATTTCATTCCTAATACAATGAAACTGGAATGTCCAAAAAATCTTTGGAGCCACTATATTTTCTTTTTTTTCTGGAATCAATGTATGTTATTGTCTGAATATATAGTGCAACCATCTCTAATGTCTTTTAGGATCTTAAATTGCAGGGGTCTGAGTGCGTATTGTAAAAAATATATAACTACTGATCAAAACACTGCTCGGTTTTGGGAATTATTATTGTTATTATTTTTCTAAATCATCATTACCATCTAGACATTTGTAATAGTAATTGATAGTTATGAAATTGTGTTTTTTGTTTTGTTTCAGTTGCACATGACTGAAGACTGATTTTAAGGTACTATGCAATTGCAGTTATCTTTAATCTTCAATTAATTTTATCGTATTTAAATGGATAATTTTGTGGTCCAGTCATCTAGTGTCTTGTCATGAAAGATATATTTTGTTTGAGATCACTCAGATGTACCTGTGAACGTAATCAAGATGGACTATTTATGTATCGCAAGACTTATTTATTGCACAAGTAATTTCATTCATCTGTAATTAATGCAAAAACAACAACAATGAAAACCAATACAAGCATAAATAACTACAACCAAACAAATTAGTGAAAATTCATAAATAATTATATCACTCTAGAGCCATTGAAGCTTTTGCTTTGTTTACCTAAAATGCTAACGGACAGACTTTATGGATTCTGCATTTACTGTGCCACTGAGTTTGTCTTCTAAAAATATCATTTTTCATCCAACTTGTCTTTTCAGCATGTGTTCGATGAGTCTGTATATGTTGCTGTGTGAGCGCCATGGAAAAGAAATCAACATTTCAGTAAACTTTAGGGTACTCTGCATGTTGCTACATATGAAAGACTTAAGACTTTGACGTAGACTGATATTTTGGTTATAGGAAAGAAAAAATAGGCTATTTTACAGTGTACATATATTAAATCACATATGAATAAATGACAGAGGATCAGATGTTTCAGCCTTTATTTTGTGTGTGTGTGTGGGGGGGGTGGGGGTGTTTTAAATACAGCACTATGAGTAAATCTTCTATTGAATACAACAGGGAGCTTGTGTGTTGCTGCGTTTGACGTCACATCGACCCCCACGTCATCATCATCATCATCATTTAGGCTGTGTTTTTGATCGCCGCTGTCCTTGGTGCTGAGCGCTAGTCCAAACCCAAGCAAAGACGCATGCGCAAGAGCTATAGACTATAAATATTATATATAACACTATAACAGGGAAGAGTACAGTAATCAATCTTATTTTAGAGAATAGTTTGTCTGTTATGTTTTGTTGTAAATCTGCAGTTGGGCTCTGTTTAAAAAACTTGAAGCAAGAACGCAATCACTGATTTCATTATAACAGTTTGTAGTCTAAATAGGTTTATTTTAAAGCCATATACCTTTTATATAAGTCTTGCCAATGACAAAGCCATCAATGTCTTTAAACAGCCTACAATCATAACAACTACTGATCAAAATTCACGAGGATATTTTATCAATTTCTTTAGAGAAATCAGCACTCGTTATTACACCTCAGCGCTCATATCAGCGGCTTGCACTTGCAGTAATATTCTATAGGCCTGATTCTTACGAATGCAGGACTGTCATGTAATAAAACGTCACAGCAGTTCTCCTATGTGCGCTTCTGACGAATGTGTCGACACGTGGAGCAGATTCATCAATTAACTTTCTTGTTTTAAATGGATTCGTTTCAGTAGGCCTAATTTAAAAAGATCTTTGCAATGAATGGTGGTGGTAACTTTGTACCACGTGATCCTATTGCTTAAAATGACATTTACGGATAAAATGTAATTTAAGTTTTTGTAATATAAATTTACGTTTTCAGTTTGAATGGCTTGTGTTTTTAGTTTAGTTTTTAAACAGACTTACACTGTCTTTCTCTCAGTCATAAATTCATACGTTGGTAAAGGGTACATAACATGCACAGTTTGACCTAATCTCATGTTAATCCTGAGTACCTATAGAGTAGTAATGTATCCTTAATATCTCCAAAAAGTCTTTAGTTTTATTATATTTATGAAAGAAAAATACAGCTTTCCGATTTTCTCCGGGAAAAGCCGAACTTCTGGAGGCGCGCCGTGGGCGGAGCTAAATTCGACAATCGCCTGCGTTAGAATTGCCCATGGGATTGCCAATAAAACAGACTTTGTTGTTTCACTTACCATCTGCAGCTCTGAATCATGACCAGGATCTTTTATAGCTGGGACCGCTCCATCTTTCAGTATTAAACAATGTGCAAATCCAGCGTCGAACTGGTCCTCGTATATGAAACACACACTTGCTAAACTCCATTGCTGCCAATGAACCGCATCCACTGTTCATGTAACGCTGGGTTCTTCAGGAAGCTGAGCAAAGTTATCTTTGCCTTACAACCAAAACCACACTTCTTTAGAGACATTCGTCCCGAAAGAATCCCTTGCAGAGTGCATCCGAATGAAGCACGTTGATGGGCACGCCATCTTTCTCACGGTCTAGCCGACGTTATCGCGGGCGCCGCGGACGCGCTTTTTCGGGAGAAATGCTCATATAAGGAGTTCCACCAACCATTACGTCATTAATGCCACGATCGAAAAAAATTAGTCGAAACTTGTACCAACCCGGAAGTAAGATTTTCGGCAAAGAAATTCTCTGTCATTTTTCCAAATTATTTTTGGCCATGTTTAGCATTAGAATCCAACTCTTTAACACTGTAAACAACTCTGAATATACCAAACACCATTGTACCCCCCCCCCCCCCCCTTAAGCAACAGCTGTTTATAAATCACTATATTTAGTAATTTGGATATGTGATTGTATACCGTATGTATATATTAGACTACAAGTCAAAAGTTTTTTTAATGTTTTTAAAGAAGTCTCTTCTCCTCACGAAGCCTTTGATCCAAAATACAGGAAAAGCAGTAATATTGTGAAATATTTTTACTATTTAAAATAGCTGCTCTCTATTTGAATATATTTTAAAATGTAATTTATTTCTGTGACCAAAGCTACATTTTCAGCATCGTTACTACAGTCTTCAGTGTCACGTGATCCTTCAGAAATCATTCTAATATGCTGATTTACTGTTTAAGAGATTGTATTATTAATGTTATAATATTAAAAACAACTGAGTACATTTTTAGGTTTCTTTGATGAATAGAAAGGTCCAAAGATTAGCATTATCTAAAATAAAAAGCTTTTGTAACATTATACACTATACCATTCAAAAGCTCGGAGTCAGTATATTTATTTATTATTTCAGATAAATCTTCTGAACTTTCTATTCATCAAAGAAACCTGAAAAAAATCACTGTTTTCAATATAATAATAATAATTAAATAATAATAATAAATGTTTATTGAGCAGCAAAACAGAATATTATAATGATTTCTGAAAGATCATGTGACTGGAGTAATGATGCTAAAAATTCAGCAATGAAATCACAGGAATAATTTACATGGTCAAACATATTCAAATATAAAGCGTTATTTTAAATAGTACAAATATTTTAATGTTTTACTGTTTTTGCTGTATTTATCAAATAAACGGTGAGCAGAAGAGACTTCTTTAAAAAAACAAAAAAATCTTACACTTTAAAAACTTTTGGTAGTGTATGTTATAAAATGTGCATAGAAATGGTTTATCTGATGTAATTGTCTCCTCATGGTACACTAGATGGCGCGCTTCTCACGCATAAAATAAATCACTGACATCACACATGTATTTTAATTCACCTCTTCAGCGTGTATATTTAGCTTGTGATTAATAGCAGACTGCGTGTCATAAATATACTTTATTTTTACTGTAACTCACTACATGTCCCAAGTATGTAAGAAAAATAAAGTTGTCAAAGTGTTGCTAAACCTATTTAAACACAAACGAACTCCTTAGCATGTCAACGACACAGCAGGAGTCAACGTGGCAAAAAGTCGACTTAATGAACTCATAATGGGTGTAAAAATACACTCTATAAAAGAATAAAACACTTTAATGATGACTCATATTTAAGCAAAATATGAGTTATATGAGCATTAGTTTTTGACTTTACATTGTGTGACCTTTTCTCTGTCAATCAAAACGAGTGAATTTGTAAAGTATTGAAACATTTTTTCTTTTTGAATAAGTATGAACTCAGTCCATCACTTGTTTTTATTTTTTACAGACATTTTCGTTCAGCTAACATGATTAAATGTCCAGTCATTGCATATATGTCTATTTTAATAACATACAGGAATTCGTCGAACTTTTCATTTAAAGAGTCATAAGAGTCCTTAGCCACGTTTGCCAAAGCCTTAACAAACATTATAACTTAAGGGCTGTAATACATGCATGATCTCCTTTTATTTCCATCAATCCATATATGCAGCCAAGCATAGTTGCTATTATTTTAATGTCAGTGTCGTCATACGTCCCTGCCCAGCTTTTCTCACGAATGATTTAGAAAGATTAGTTTCCATGCTCACAATAAACACAGCTCACCAATCAAATATATTTCAAGGCAGATGAGAAGCTGGTATAACAAGTGAGACTGGAATGAATCAGCTTCCAAGATTTTGTAAACATAATGGAAAAGAACAAAATATTTATATAAATAGTTATATAAAACATAGTTACATAAATTAAACTTAATTAACATTACAAAAATATGAAGGTTGACATAGAGAAAAAAAAAATAGTGACTACAACCTAATTTGTAGTTTATTTTATTCTTGTAGATACCAATCAAAATAAAAAGCATTGTAGATTTTGATACATGAAATAATAATATGAAATAAATATATTTTTTAGGTGGAAGGGGGGACTTTTAATGTATCTACTTATTTATTTGTATCACATTATAAAGTATTTATTTATTTTAAAAACATAATTTATAAAGACCCATACATACTGGTAAAAATACAATTATTGTAAATATGTATAAAATATTATGTGTAAAATATTTACTTTCTATTAGTTATTATTTATTCTATTATTAGAATAATTAAATTGTGTAATTGTTTTCTCATCATTAAGAGTACAGTTAGACAAGCATATCTGTATATTTATTAGATTTTTTATTTGTGTGTTTTTTTGTTTATTGACTGATTAATGTATTTACAAAGTATTGTATTATGAAGTATTTATTTATAAAATCTCAATGATAAAGACCTATATATATATTGGTAAAAATACTATTATAATATATACACACACACACACACACACACACACACTGTATATATATATATAATATTATATGTAAAATATTTACTTTCTATTATTTATTTATTTGTATTGTATCATAAAGTATTTTATAAAATATAATTTATAAATATAAAATATATAATTATTATAAATATGTATAAAATATTATGTGTACAATATTTACTTTTTGTTATTTATTATTTATTATTCTTTATTTATTTATTTATTTAATATCAAAATTGTAGGTTTTTATTATAATAATTAAATAATTATTGTTATAATAATTCAATTGAGTATTTTTTTTCCATCTAGACAAGCATAATGTTTGTTTATTGACTGATTGATTTATGTATTTATAAAGTATCGTATTATCAAGTTTTTATTTATTTCTAAAATATAATTTATAAAGACCCATATATACCAGTAAATATTTTAAATATGTATAAATATTATGTGTAAAATATTTACCTTCTAATATATATCTATTATTATTGTATATCTATATATTTATTTAATATAAAAACAGCATATTTATTACATTATTTTATTGCATTGTATGTTCATATTGCATTGTACATGACATATTACTGGGGTATACTAGGGGTTTTCAAAACGGAGTCCGGGGACTTCCAGGGGGCCGCAAGTGAGTCTGTAAAAAGGTATAGAGAAAAAAAAAATGTGTAAAACAAAAATAAATAATATCATTATTGATGATTAATAAATCAAATTAGATAAATAATTTTTATACTATAACGTTGATAAGTAAACAGTTATAATAATGTATTATATATATTATTTTATAATATTATATATATTATTTTATAATATATATAATTATAATTTTGTAATATTATTATTAAAAATGTATTACAGAAAAAGAAAGTAAATGTTTCACATTATTATAATTATATTTTTTCAAAGTACAAAGTGGGTCTTTATACAATAAACTATACAGATGCTTTTTACATTTCAAGATGAGGTGTCCCATTTAAAAAAATCTCCCTTAAAAGGAATTGGCAGCTCTATGGGCGAGTCGACTCTTTTGGAGCTTTATGGAATCCAGCATCGACTCTTTCCTCTATCGAGTCGCAGCGCTGCCAATCGGAGCCGAGTAGAGTAGAGTAGACTGGAGTAGAGTGTAGTAGAGTTGTGTCCCTGTGGCCGCCATTAAAGGATGCGACCAATGTATTCAAACAAACCAGTGAGACACAGCTGAGAACAGCACAGCCTTGCCTCTTTTAACTGTACTTTTTACCCAGAAACCTTTTACTTTCACCGCCAGCTTGCCCGTGAATGGCCGTCGACGACAGTCCGGCGAAGACCTAGAAAGGAGCGAGTGATTTTATTGAAATTTGAAGCTGAACTCTTCTGGCTTGAACTGTTTGTTGCTGCCTCGCTTAGCCAGGCTAACCCCAGCTAGCCCGATGCTATGCTAAGCTAAAGGGGGAGGGCTAAATTCACCTCCCTACCCCCTCGGACTGCTGAAATTACAGATTATTTTGATGTAACAAATCTGGGGGGAGAACAATATCACACCGCGGATCATGGTAAATGCGCGCAGGAAGTTTTTTGCGCAATTTTTCCTGGTAAGTGAGTAACCTCTAGCGGAGTAATAGCGGAGCTAAGCTAATTAGCTCGCTGGACGCGAACCCGTCCTGCTGATTGTGTCCGAGAGACGGAGACCCGGTCCAAAAGCCATCGCATTATCTGTTCCTGGGATCTGAAAGAGAGGATGGCTCGCCGGACTGCGCTTTGATGATGAGTTCTTGTTTTGTACCCAACGGGGCGAGCCTGGAGGACTGCCACTCCAATCTATTCTGTCTGGTAAGAGAACTGACTGAGGGCCAGAAGCCATTTTTAGCCGGCCAGTCAATCAAACAGAGGCCTGTTGATCTTAATACGAACTAAACCGCCACTACTACCGGTTTGTAAATATGTATTAGACACTCAGGCGTGTGTTAGTGTTGTGTACACGGAGGTTGGCGAGTGAGCTACGGCTTTGTTGTGTTATTTAGGTCGTGTTGCTAACGTTGGTAAACACTTGCTGAACTAACTGGCTGGAACAAGCTGCAAGTTGTTGGCATGAAGTAACTCTTAAGTGCAAAAACAGCTTTAGGGAGAGCGATGTTGAACCACAATCAACAACCAAATCCTGGACACTACAGGCAAAACCATTGTTTGTTTTTATGCACTGGCTAATTTGGAGATTACAGGCTAGTTTGCTTTCATAACATGTCTGCTTTCATATTAGTGAAAAGAAAACTACACATTACAGAGTTCATTTTATTATCTTTGCTCGTAGATTTCAATTATAATGTTATTACATATTATTTTCTTAAAGTTAGTTTGTTTTTCTTTTACACTGAGCCAAACATCATCACTTAAGTAGTACTTAAACTAAAGTTTAAATTTTTTCCTATCTGTATTCTGAAGGTTTTCAGAGTTTTGTTTTGTTTATGTATCACTCATTTGTTTTTTTATATAGTTTTATTACTAAAATCATGATGGAAAAAACATCTACTGTAGAAACATTTAGAGCATAAATAGATAAAACGTATGTGACCCAGGATCACAAAACCAGTCATAAGGGTCTTTTTTTTTTTTTATCTGAAAGCTGAATAAATAGCACTCCATTGATTGAAAGTTGTCCTTGGACAAGAATGGGTATTTGGTTTTAGGACAACTTTGATGTTTTGATTACTATATTTGAAACTCTGAAATATGAGAGTGCAAAAAAGTCTTAATATTAAGAACATTGCCTTTAAAGTTGTTCAAATGAAGTTCTTAGGAATGCATATTACTAATCAAAAACTTGATATTTATGGTAGGAAATGTACAAAAATATATTAATAAAACATGATCTTTACTTAATATTCTAATGATTTTTGGCATAAAAATTTGACATGGAAAAATTTGTTTTATTGTTTATTGTTTTATTTGTGCTCATATCTCTGCCTAATTTATATATTTTATTCCTAAACATACTGGCTGTTGACAGTATTTTCTGATTTATGGAGTAATTAAAACCTTAATATGTCAACAGAGTGAAATAAGAGTTTTAAACTAAACTTGAATGTTTAACTTTCACTTCTGGAAATGTATGAATGTCATTACATATTTAATTAGATAATGGCTATAATATAATATATATAATAAATATAATCTTTCATAAACTTTTAATAAAAAAGGTCCCAGCTGGGGAAAAGTAAAAGAAGTTGAGGTAACTTAATGTCACATTACAATCATTCCTGATAATCATACAGTATGTGTAAACATTGTTTAGAAGGAACAGATCACAATAGCCGTCTAGTTTTGTTTGTGCTTTCAGTTTTGTTTTGTTATGAAGAAGTCTAATTATCTTCTTGGTTATTTACTAGTAAAGGTGGTGCCTTGCATGTGTAATATGTGGTAATAGAAGCCTCATTTTCCTATATACACCTACGTTTCTTCAATTCGTGGTTGTAGAGTGATCTGTAAACAAGAGCCAAGTATTCATGATAAGCTTCCTGTCTGTCAAGCCTTATTTCACTTCCTTCTTGCACCAAAAACTCATATTCATATGGACGTGTTGGAAAAAGTACTGACATTATACAACTCCAGGTTGTTTGAATTGAACTTTAATGCAGATTATGACTGGAAATGTCATCTCATCTTTGTTTGTCTGGGCTTATTATAATTTTGCCTACATTTTACATTGACAAAAAGTGCAAAACCGATGCTTTCTCAGCAAAATTACTATTGGTTTCAGTTAAATAAGTGTAAATGATGCATATGAGAACTTTTCAGATATTTACCAAAGTGGCATTTTAGCTAAGCAAAAGTTGAAAGTTTCTTTAAACTTAATGCTGACAGTGAATTACGAATAGGCTTATATGTTGATTCATGATGCTTAATGGGCATGGTTAGATGGCGTCATCTTGCATTAGTCACAGAAAAACTACTCTTACATGTCTAGATTTATCAACGTTAAACAATCAGACGCTTAGATTGCCGTTTTGGCATATCCATGCCTATTAACCCTAATAGAGTTGTCGCTTTATCACCAGTTGCTGAGCCCACATGATGGATTTTTTTAACGCATTCTCCCTCTCTTTTTGCCTTCAGGCTGACCTCACCGGGATCAAATGGAAGTGTTTTGTATGGCAGGGCCCCACCTCGTCCCCCATCCTCTTCCCGGTGACGGAGGAGGACCCCATCCTGTGCAGCTTCAGTCGCTGCCTGAAGGCAGATGTGCTGAGTGTGTGGCGGAGGCACCAGACCCCGGGCCGGCGGGAGCTCTGGATCTTTTGGTGGGGAGACGACCCCAACTTTGCCGAGCTCGTCCACCATGACCTGTCATGTACGTCTGATACACGTCTTCCTAACCGTAATGTGCATACTTGATAGTCAGAGATGACATGTTGCTTGTCAGAGGTTAAGCTGAATTTTTCAAAACTAAATTGTTGGTTAGACTGGAGGTGTTTTTCCAGACATTAGTCATAGACCGGTTATTGATATTGCAGTTGTTGAGGTTTGCAAACTGCATTAATTGCAGTTGTGTCAAAGCAAAAGTATTCAAAGATTTTAGTAAGTCTGCTGTGAGACTTAATATTTCATAGCATACCTATTGATATATGCATAACAGTTTTTATATATATATATAAAATAATAATAATAATATAAAAGCCACTCTTCTTAAAGAGGAAACTGTGGTTAATGATGAAAAGTTAACGATGCTTATTTAGATTGGCTGGTTTGGCTTAATTTTTTAAGGTGAGATTTGATTCTAGTCTGAGGGCGGTAAAACATCTGTTTCTCATCCACCTTTTATTACCATACTAGCTTGATCAATACTTGGTCAATAAAGAGCTAACTGGGGTTAATTTCCTGGTTCTTTGAATTATTTGTTCCCTTATAAAATCCCTTTTAACAACAAACACTTTTGAGATCTGAGATGGAGCTATAGGCAGGGCTCAACCTAAAATTCAGTTTTTGGCCAGTAGACATAACCATCACATGACCTATCAGACCATTGATGTGGTATTGTTGGCTAACGTAGGTGAAAATTAAAAGAATGACTTGATAATGATAGTCTTGGTTAAACCAAGACTATAATTATTAAGAAATTATCTGTCTGTCACGTTATAGTTGTTTAACTTGATATAATTTTTAGCTGTTATTGCCAATAAAGAACCTAATAATTTATTGCTTAACCTAGAGTTAAATAAACATAAAATGCCATTCAAAAAGTTTGGATTTGGTTAGATTTTTTTTTAAATTGTGTTAAAGGGATAGTTTACTCAAAAATTACAATTACCCCATGATTTACTCACCCTCAAGCCTAGGTGTATACAGCTTCATTCTTAAAAATGTCAGTGGCATAATGGCAGTGAATGGGTGTTGAGATTTTAAAGCCCAGAACAGTGCATCAATCCATCATAAAAAGTACTCCACACGGCTCTGGGCGGTTAATAAAGGCCTTCTGAAGTGAATCAAAAAATGATTTTTTTTAAAACTTTATAAACCGTAATCTCTAGCTTCCGCTAAGTGTCATAAACACGTTCACAAGAGAATGGCGTTCCAGTGGATAACATTGTCGTTGCGTAAGCTCTGGTGAGAATATGCTAGTCTGCAAGAACCAAGTTTTGTTTACAGAAAAGAAAAGCCCGACCGGTGTTTTGTTTTGCTCTTTACTCTGTGCTTCCACGTTCATCACTTCTCACCAGAGCTTACGCTATGCCTACATACTAAGTCATCCTCAGGAACCACATTTTTATTTTTTTGTGAACGCTTAGTTTTTTTTACATAACCGCATCACTTCGCTCTAGAAGGCTTTTATTAACCCCTGGAGCTGCATGGAGTACTTTTTATGATGGATTTATGCACTTTATTAGGCTTCAAAATCTCAACACCCATTCACTGGCATTATAAATCTTGGAAGAGCCAGGACATTTTTAATATAACTCTGAATGTATTTGTCTGAAAGTAGAAAGTCATATGCATCGAGGATGCTTGAGGGTGAGTAAATCATGGGGTAGTTATAATTTTTGGATGAACTACCCCTTTTAAATCATATGCATTATAATTAACTCAAAAGTAATGTAAAGGCTCTTAACTGGGCCAGCAGCAGTTCAGCATGCAGATATAATAGAGTACTGATCGGTCCTCTGTGTCTCACAGGTAATGAGGATGGTTCGTGGGAGAGCGGCCTGACCTACGAGTGCCGAACACTGCTCTTCAAAGCCATCCATAACCTGCTGGAGCGCTGCCTCATGAACCGATCCTTCGTTCGCATCGGCAAGTGGTTCGTCAAACCCTACGAGAAGGACGAGAAGCCCATCAACAAGAGGTAAAAGACACGTCGTGCAAACCGACGACTGAAACCGTGGCCGCTGTGCACCTTGTTTACGTTTTTTGCCGACAACCTGGTGCGTTTTCATGCCCAGTGATGCGGATGCATGCCGTAAGCTGCGGCATTTAACAGCATGATCCTCATTGTTTGTCGCAGCAGACGAGTGACATCAGGCTGTTGGCATTCTTGTGAGAGAAAGAGCCCCTGCACTGGAAGCCAGCAATTCTGTCGCGTAACCTCCCGGGAAGCTCTGTTTGTTTGCATGAGAGTCGCACCAGAGCGTGTCGTCATCCTAATGAAGTGCCTGTCTTAAGTGAAATATTCGAATAATGTCGGGAGGGGCAGAAAATGCGGTCCATCTAATTGTCTGTCTCATTTGCATAGATGTCATTGGCTCCCTCAGGGCAGAGGTGTTGTGTGTCTGTGGGTGGGAGGATATGGCTTCCTGCTGTGGGTGTGTGCAGTGTGCACTCGGTGTCAGTTAAGGATGCAAGAGCTGGAAAGTGCGGCTGCTTCCTCTGTCTAAGTTTTAATGAAGAGCTTACTCTTCTCACAAAACACTGACTGTGCGGTTTCACACTAGGTAGGTCAACAGGAACCACCATTTCGCTTTCACTTGTTCAGCTCCGTCTGAACTTGAAAAGATGTCAGACATCCAGAGTTCTTCCTAATAAGCATTGATAATCACAGCTGCTTTGTTTTTCCTTGAAAAAAGCAGACAGGTGAGCTCGAATGCTGTTAGGTCACATTGAGCACTGAATATATGCTACCATTTAAATGTTTGGGGTTGGTAAGTTTTTTTTATTTATTTTTTTAATATGTTTTTTTTATTTATTTATTTTTTAATAAGTTAAAGAAATGTAATATGTTTGATTTCTATTTTCATATATTTAAAGTGTATTTCTGTGATGGAAGCTGAATTTTCAGCATCATTTCTCCAGTCTTCAGTGTTACATGATGCTTCAGAAACCACTCTAACATGCTGAATTGCTGCTCAAGAAAGATTTTTTTTTTAATAGAAAGTTCAAAAGAACAGCATTTATTTGTTTTGTAATAATATAAATGCCTTCCCTGTCACTTTGAATTAATTTAATGCATCATTACCAAAAAGTATTAATTTCTTTTTACAAAAAAAAACCATACTCAAGCTTCTAAATGGTAGTGCATAGGGTTGTGCACACGCTTTGAAGAGACATCTGTCTGTGTGAGGTTTGTAGTGGTTTTCTGGTGGCATGTCGTAATGACACTGCTAAGTGTGCTCAAAAGATGTTTGAGAAATGCAGGCTTCCCCACTTCTCGCGCTCTCTCTCTTTCTCTTTCTTTTTCTCTTGCATTGCACAGGGTCATTTTGGCGCTATACCCTCTGGTGTTACCAGGGGTCATCACTCGATCTCTCCAGTGAGAGCATGCACTGTTAGCTTAAAGGCAGGAAGTTCTGGTTCTCTGCATTGGTGTTTCTGAATGAGAATGGGTTACAGCGTTCAGGCATGCAAAGAGAGAGCTGCCACTGTGAAGTTCTGGAAAGTCAAATTGTAAATGGCATTAAAGAGAGCATTGTTTGTCTGTAGTATAACTAGTATAATCATTTTAATCAATATAGACCAACCGTGGGCTCAGATTCAAGTCCTGATGTAACGGAATTAGTGACAGATATTTTTTGACATATTGTGACGTACATTTGAGGTCAAAAGCTTACATACACTACAGAATCTGGAAAATAAGAGGGATCATACAAAATGCATGCTATTTTTCCCTGGTCCCACAAATTCTTTGGTTTTTCAGCATTTTTGTCTATTATGATTTTGAGATGCAACTATTACAGAAGGTTCAAATGCTTACTGATGCTTCAGAAGAAAAAAACGATGCATGAAGAGCCGTTCGGTGAAAACATTTAGAATTTGAAGATCAGGGTAAATTTTACTTATTTTGTCTTCTGGGAAACATGCAAGTATCTTCTGTAGCTTCTGAAGGGCAGTACTAAATGGGGAAAAAAACATGATATTTAGACAAATGTACACTTCTTCATTCTGTTAATTTTTTTTTTTTTTTCTTAATGCGTTGTTTTCTTTCTGGAGCATCAGTGAGCGTTTGAACCTTCTGTAATAGTTGCATAGTCCCTCAGTTGTCCTTAGTATGAAAAGATGGATCTGAAAATCATAGTCATTGTTGGAAAGGGTTCAAATACACAGAAATGCTGAAAAACCAAAGAATTTGTGGAACCTGAAGGATTTCTCTGAAGAGCAGCGGGCAGCTTAACTGTTCAGGACAAACAAGGGACTCATGAACAACTATCACTAAATAAAAAACACAGCTGTGGATCATTCAGTTAACAATGTAGTATTAAGAATCAAGTGTTTGTAAACTTTTGAACAGGGTAATTTTTTTGCATTCAGCTATTATTTTCTTTTGCGGATTATATGTAGAAGTCTTATATGTCAGATATCTTATTCAGGTCAGTACTAAATAACAAATAACGTGCATTTTGTATGGTCCCTCTTATTTTGGTAAAATTAACATTTTGCAGATTCTACAAGCTGTATGTGAACTTTTGACCTCAACTGTACATCTAAGTGGTATCAAAAAAAGCTTAGTTTGCGTGTCGAAGATGAACAAAGGTCTTACGGGTTTGGGATGACATGATTACATAATTTTCATAAAAATGACAGAATTTTCATTTTTGTGTGAGCTATCCCTTTAAGTGGACTAAATGATTGGAGAAGTCTAGCATACGTTGCAAGAGAAAAGTTCAAGTTGGCATTTAAAAAAAACTATTCCAAGAATAAAAGGAAATGAAACAAATGGATAAATTGTTTACAGTAAGATCAACAACGTGCATTTAGAAAGTTAGACAAGGTGAATTTCCATGACAAATTGACTTTAAAGCTGTCAAAGAAGCCACAAATCAATACGATTTCAATGGTATTTAAAAAAAGCATCCTGAACAGAAATGCCACTTATCAGAGAAGTTTCTGTTACCATGGGAACAGAAATGGCGGCAGAAGAACTCATCAGCAGCTGCCCACTCCCATGAAGCATTGTAAATGACATAATTGTTTTCCCATACAGACTCATTGTATATTTTTATCCTTATTAATTATATTTTGCTGTTTGATTATGTTCTTATTTGCTGTGCAGCATTGCATAGTTCATTCCCTTATAAAAGCATTTCAGATTTTTGCTTAAAGGGACAGTTCACCCAAAAATGAGTAGTTAGTCTTTAATTGCTCACCCTCATATCGTTCCAAACCCGTAAGCACTTAAGAACAAATTAAGATAGTTTTGATGAAATCTGAGAGCTTTCTGACCCTGCATAGACTGCAACGCAACTGACAAAAAGCCCTGAAAGTTAGTAAGGATGTGGATAAAATAGATTCAGACTTAATGTTATGAAGCTGTGAGAATGGTTTGTGGGCAGAGAAAGCAAACATATTTTTCAGAATTAAGGCTTATGGAATAAACTGGGTTCAGTTGATGTTTTCTTAATGTGTGAATTTGATCACTCATCACCTGCATGTTTGGTTACACTGTAACAGCTGTTTACTCTAGCCTGCGGGTCACACACTCACAGGTGTTGGGTTGTTAACTTTGAGAATGTGTGCTACAAAGCAAGTCAGAGTGTGAGATGTTCATTATGTGTTCTAGGATTTAATCAAACACTTTATAAAACCCCAAAGTTGAAGTCTCTGAACTTGTAAAAAGATACTTGCGTATCTAATTTTTTAGTATTTCCTAAACCTTTTCATAATACTCCTGGTCAAGGTTCAGTCACTAACTGAAGCTCTCTCTGGGCACTAAGCCTGTAAACACACTTTGAAGACCTCAGCTGTCAACACACCATTCCCAGAGACCTCCAGGAAGTGTGCTACTTTCTCTCAGGCTGTAACTCCAGACCTCTCAGTAATCCTCCATTTGTTCCTCCTTCTCTGCAGTGAGCACCTGTCCTGCTCCTTCACGTTCTTCGTACATGGAGACAGCAACGTGTGCACCAGCGTGGAGATTAACCAACACCAGCCTGTCTATCTGTTGAGTGAGGAGCACCTGAATTTGGCCCAGCAGAGCAGCAGCTCGGTTCAAGGTAGGAGCATTCCTGATCTGTAGACTCAAATCACGATATGGACTAATGTCTGTAAATATTAAGCCACAAAGACTATTTAAATATGTATACTGCATGTTTTGCATGTCTCTGTGTGAATGAGTGAAGCAGATGCGGTTTCATTTACCACACACTAAAGCATGAGTGACTCTCCCAGTGATTTCAGCATCTCATTAAATGAGCACATAAATACATGAACAATCTTCAGAACTGCTCAGAGTACCTTATGAGCATTTTACAGTTCCATTTGAAAAAACATATCAAAATCATATACACACAAATTTAAAGATATTTACAGCAACCTATTAAAATAAAAGTTTGGTTTAACTTGAAGACATTAATATAGTGCCAGTAATATAGTTCTGTAGTTGAGTGGAATGTTACTACTGTTACTATTATTACAATTTTATTATCTTTAAAGAATTACACAATATTTAATAGTAAATCCCTTTGTTTGCTAAAAAAAGAAAGTTTGTTTAATTTTCATTAAAAATGAAAGTTCACAACATTTTTCTGAGGGGAAAAATGTCAAAAGGCTATTGTAATGTGTAAGTTGTTTTTATGCATTTAAATAATTAAACATGCTAAAAAAAATGAATTTGGTAACAATAAAACAGAAGGTGATTGGGGGGGGGGAAATAAAACATTTCATAGAGCTTGAAGCATGTCATTTTTGTCAAACTTTTGATAAACTGATGTTAAATTGTAAGTTTCATGATTTGAATTAATTAGACATGCTTTTTAATTAACATTTCATTTAACCATTAAATGGAGTCAAGAAAAAAAATGGAGGAAAACTGAAAAATGGAATTTGGGAATAAATAAAATGAATTTTATAGGGCACACAAATTTTGTGCGCAAAAATCATATTATGTTGGTTAACGAAAGTTTTTTTTTTTGTTTTTTTGTTTTTTTTGACACAGTATTTAATTTTGCATGTTTTTTGTTTCTCTGTTTTACTTTGTTCCCTTTGCCATGAATCAAAGCTGACATAAAGTTAATTTTTAATAACACTAATTTGTTAAATGTACATCACGTAAATGTACAGCACATCTTTTTTTTTTCATATATAATATAATGCTGTACATTGTTATTAGTATAATATACACTACTGTTTAAAGTTTTGAACACGGTAAGAACTTTTAAATATATATTTTATTCAAGATTGCATTACATTTATTAAAAGTGACTGCAAAACGGCACATTTTATAATGTTATAAAAGATTTCTATTTAAAATAAATGCTGTTCTTTTACATTTTCTATTAATCTAATTGAGCTTTTTATCAATTCAGAAAAAAATTATGGTTTTCACAAATTAGAATGATTTCTGAAGGATCATCTGAAGACTGGTGTTAATAGCTGCTGAAATTTCATTTTAAAATAAAATAGAAAAATATTACAATTTAAAATTACTTTTCTATTATTTCACAACACTGTTGTTTTTTCTGTATTATTGATCAAATAAATGTGCGTCCTTTACGCCACTGAATAAAAATATGATTGCAACCTATTATCTTACAGTTCTGACCTTTTTCTCACAATTGCTTGATACAAATTTGCATGCAATATATCCTACTTTTTTTTATATCCTACTATTGTCTTACAATTCCAATAAAATAGTCAGAATTGCAGAATGTAAATTTGCAATTGCAAGAAAAAAAGTCAGAACTGTGAGATAAAAAGTCACAGAAACTGGTTTCCATTAAAAAAAAAAAAAGTAACATTTTTTCAAACCCCCCAAACTTTTAAAAGGTATATTGCAGTTATTCTACTGAATCTGATTTCAGATTAAACTAGAAAAAGAAAAGTTTTTACATTCACTGCTCTTTTCTGACTGTTGGCCACAATAAGCTGTAATGTGAACCTGACTTATGTGAAAACGATGCTGTCAAACTCATTTGTAGATGCTTTTATATTGACTCACATGAAGTCACACAGCTATATTGATAGACAGAAGCGGAAAGTTCAGTGCTCACCATGAAGCACATAATGACAGTAGACTTGAAATAGAATTTTATGCTTTAGTGTCAAAACTGAAAAGATGACAGGCCCTCCCCTTTGTTCTGTTGTCTTTTTTTGTGGTTTGTTGTTGCCTCAGCAGACTGGTGGCAAACACGTTTTCTCCTCTGCTCAAGGGCGCAGTAACGGAAGGCCTACATCATGTTAACACCTCAGAGACGCTGCTCCTCTTGTGGTAGTCATTATCTCAGTGTAGCCCCACTGTGGCCCTGATGAGGTGTTTTCCAGATTCAGTACTTCTCCGGCTTTCAGCTTTGTTACATCACCACCGTTCCCTCCAGGGTGCTGAGTTCACAAGCTTGTGACTTGCATTACCGCTTGGAACAATATGTTTTACCCTGAACACGATGCATCTGTGCTTTTTCTCAACCTGTTCTCATATGTCCGCTCAACGTCAGTCCTCTGGAAATGCTTTTTTTTTTTTTTTAAGGAATTTTCCAGGTTAGATATCAATGAAGCTCTGTGTTGATAGCATGATAGCAAGTCATTCCATTTGAGCTTAACTTGTATTAAAGGTGCAATAGGAGATCTTGGGCAGGGCTGGGCAAAAAAAATAGATTTTTTTTTGATGGATCATTTTTTGAATGACGATGATTCAATATCGATTCTCAAAAGCCGCAAATCGGATATTTTCCGCTATTTATTTCAACAGACGTTTTAAACAAGTGAATCATATCATTGGTTTTCTCCACTAGATGTCACCCTCTTATTTACATTGCGTGAACAGAAAGCATGTAAGACATGCAGAAGCATTTGACATCATGCGTAAAGGCGCTATATCCGCAATTAATTTATAAGCGATTGATGGATGGTGTGAGGCACTTTGTTTACTACACGTACTAAACCGCAGACTAGGGCTGGGCGATATATGTCGATCGATAAATTCATGCGCATCTCGTCAGTAAAGCCATTTTTTTGATTAGCGGTAAATCTCCATCACCTGTTTTCAAATGGAGTGCCAGTTAATACACAGAGCCGTGTATTAACAAAACACATCATTCACAAATGGTGAATTATATATATATATATATATATATATATATATAACTGATGTTAACTGTTCATATTTTTATAGAAATAACAATAGCATTTGTATTAAAACTATGTTCACTGAAAGTAATAAAAAAAAAAACAAGAATCGAATTGAGAGCTCTCCAGAATGAAGTCACGTAGTTGTCAGTCTTCCACAAAACTACCGTAAATGCTCTAGTGGCCATTACAACATCATATGTCATTAACCGTGAGAAGACTTTATAGTACAGTTAGTAAAAGTATTACAATACCAGGAAGGAAGATCAGGTTGTTGACGTTTGTCTGCCATTCTTGCTGTGTCTGCACAGCTTGCGTCTGTCTGTCTGTGCGAATAGGGTGTGCAGAGATATGCAAATTGACAAGCAGGTAGGAAAGTCAATAAACATTTTAATTGGACAAACATTTCTTGGTCCTATGCATTCTACTGAATATATAAATGCATACAAATATATATAGACCACTTAACTTAAAGGAACACTCTACTTTTTTTGAAAATAGGCTCATTTTCCTACTCCCCTAGTGTTAAACAGATGAGTTTTACCATTTTTGAATCCATTCAGCCAAACTCTGGGTTTGCCGTTAGCACTTTTAGCATAGCTTAGCATAAATCACTGAATCAGATTAGACCATTAGCATCTCGTTCAAAAATGACCAAAGATTTCAGATATTTTATATAGACTCTTCTGTAGTTACATTGTGTACAAAGGCCGACAGAAAATGAAAAGTTGCGATTTTCCAAGCTGATATGAATAGGAACTATACTCTCTTTCCGGCATAATAATCAAGAAACTTTGCTGCCGTACCATGGGTGCAGCAGGCGCAATGACGTAATATCATTGCGCCTGCTGCACCCATGGTACGGCAGCAAAGTTCCCCGATTATTACGCCAGAATAAGAGCATAGTTCTTATCCATATCAGCCTTTTCTGTCGGTCTTAGTACATAATGTAACTACAGAAGCGTCAAGTTTTAAATAGGAAAAATATCTCAAATCTTTGGTCATTTTTGAACGAGATGCTTATGGTCTAATCTGATTCAGTGATTTATGCTAAGATGTGCTAAGGGCAGACCCGGAGATCGGCTGAATGGATTCAAAAAAGGTAAAACTCATCTGTTTAACTCTAGGGGGAGTTGGAAAATGAGCCTATTTTCAAAAAAAGTGGAGTATTCCTTTAATGATTGCTATCAAGATGTGAAGAGACTTTCAACCAGCATAACAAAAATGTTTCTGCAGACAATCACCTATTGCACCTTTAAGAGTAAAATGTTTGTTTAACTGAAGAGTCCTTGTTTCAAGAGGTGATGATGACAAACCTCTTTATCTGCCACTTGTTTTTGCTCCATTCTAAGTGGCTAGCAGTCATAGATTGACTTTTTTTTATTTTGTTTGATTCTAGTTGCTCTCACTGTAATGGCTGAAGATTGACTTTGGCAGAGCTTGTTCACAAGGCTTGTGCTCTGTTGTCTCGCATGTGTTAGTTCATTAAGCATCTCCCCGAGGGCAGCTAATGCTTATGTTAGACTGCTGTTATATGTATTTGCAAAAGCCATGATGTTGAATGCCAAGTGCACTCATTCTTATTATCCCTTCATATTTTATTGTCTTGAATACTGGAGCCAAATAGCCTTTCAAGTAGTGCTTATCTGCATGGAAATTGACTGATAATGTAGCTAGTGCTTTTTTTTTTATTTTCATTTTTTTTTACTATGGCTGCAATCGTTCTTGCTTCTAACAATATGCTTAATTAGCCTGTTATAAAAGTATATGAACCCTTTTGTGTTGTGCATATTTTTATTGCTCAAACACATGTTGAGACACGCCAGGTTTGGTTTGTGTTAAAGACTAATCAAACTCGCTGTATCAGCACAGGTCAAATCTCACCACAGTTTTGAATAATGTGTAATTGTAGGTGTGGAAAGCTTCGGAAGTTGTAGGAGGAGGAGGAGAGATAATGCAACTGTTTGTGCTCCAGTCAGTTTCATTTTGCTTTAAATGAGCTGCACATTGCAGTTCAAGTTCGCAAATATGTTAGAATCTTTTTAAGAAATGAATAAATTTATTCTGCAAGGATGCCTTAAATTAATCAAAAGTGAGAGGAAAGAGGTTAATAATGCTACAAATAAAAATATTTCCAATAAATGGAGGTGCTCTGTTGGTATTTTGTGCGTTTACGAATCATAGGAGAAAAATGTATCATGGTTTTAAAATAGATTTTAAATATTAAATGTATATTAGAGTAATATAAATGACTAAAACTAAAATTTAAAATGTATAAAATTGTTACTTAACAGTAAAATGCTAAAAACTTCTCTTATTTTAATCTAGTTTAGTTTGGTGTATTAAAAACACTGATGGGAAAAAAATAAGCACCCACACAAATAAAAATGTATAGAGAGAGGGAGACAAAAAGATAAACACAAACTACTAAAAATTACAATACTTTAATTAAAAATGTATAAAAATAATAATAATGTTCAAAATTTTGGGATCAGAAAGATTTATTTAGACATTTATTTGATCAATAATACAGAAAAAAACTGTAATATTATGAAGTATTATCGCAGTTTAAAATAATGGTTTACAATTGTAATATACTTAAAACATAATTTGTTCTGATGCAAAGCTGAATTTTCAGCATTCATTTCGTTCACACGATCCTTCAGAAATCATTCTAATATGCTGATTTATTATCAATATATGAAAATATATATATTTTGGAACCTGTGATGCCTTTAAAAGTTAAAAAGAACAGCATTTATTTTGTAATATCTATTTTACCGTTCACATGTTTAGGGTTGGTATTTATTTTTATTTTAAGACTTATATTGATGAAAAATATATGCTGTTCTTTTGAACTTTTTATTCATCAGAAAATCCTGAAAAAAGTATCACAGGTTCCAAAAAAAATATTAAGCAACAAAAACAGATTCCAACATTGATGAATCAGCGTATTGTTAATAAATCAGAATGATTTCTGAAGGATCGTGTGAGTGGAAAATTCAGCTTACATCACATAAATAAATTATATTTTACAGCATTTTAAAATGGAAAACCATTATTTTAAATTGTAATAACATTTCTCAATAGTACAGTTTTTCTGTATTTTTGATTAAATAAATGCATCCTTGATGAGCAGAATTATTTTTTTTTTTAAACATTACAAATCTTACTTATCCCAAGCAGTGCATGTTCATAACATTTAATACCATGTTTCATGACACTACTTTGCTCTTTATTTATTGTCCTGTTTCACATCTAGTGTGAACTGAATTATTGACAGAGCTCTTGACTTTTGTTTTATTTCTTTGTGGCCCCAAGCATTCTCATTCTCATGTTTTCAGGTTACCACAAACTGAACAGAGACTTTACCAGGAAGTATCACACTTGCAATTACATTGAGACCGTATCTCATATACTGCCTGTTTTCCCCCAGTGATCCTCTCTCCATACGGTTTGAGTGGGAGTCTGACAGGCCAGTCCTTCAAGCTGTCAGATCCACCGACCCAGAAGTTGATCGAAGAATGGAAGCAGTTCTATCCCATAGGTCCCAACACCAAGGAGGTCGCGGACGACAAGATGGATGACCTTGACTGGGAGGATGATTCCTTGGCTGCTGTTGAGGTTGTTGTTGGTAAGTCAGAACATGGAGTCTTTCTTTCAGCTGTAAATATTTGATAGTTCAACGTCATCTCAATTAATGTGTAATATGAGTGCAAGTAATCATTTATGTGGCGCAGCTGGGGTAAGGATGGTGTACCCAGCCAGCCTGGTGCTGGTGGCCCAGTCAGACATCCCAGTCATAGCTACAGTGAACTCTTCCACCTCCTCCGGCTCTTACTCAGGAGGTCAGCACAGTCACATGGTCCATGGAGATACTGGCATCTCTTCAGTCACTCTGACTCCTCCCACTTCACCTGAGGAGGCTCAAGCAGGTACCACCACTACATTCTCAATTATTGTGAATAGTGTTCATTTCATGAATAAAAACTACAGTTTTTTACCTCAATAAATAACTGTGACTATATCAACATGCAATATCATTGACTATAAAAGACTATAAAAACAGAAATCTCTTTTTTTCTTAAAAAAAAGAAGATAAAATATTATTGTGGACTGCTGTATGTGCCTCTGCTATGTGAGCTTTCATGTGTGCGGTTGCCATATATCAAGGGTTCACATGACCAAACCTTTTCATCAAAAAAAAACCCTGAAAAAAATCTGCTCAGCTGTTTTCAACATAATAATAATAATAATAATAATAATAAGTATTTCTTTTGAACAGCAAATCAGAATATTAATTGATTTCTGAAGGGTCATGTGACTAAAGGCTAATGGCTAATGATGCCAAAAATTCAGCTTTGAAATCACAGGAATAATTACATTTTAAATATATATTAAATTAGGAAATAGTTCTTTTAAATGCTACAAATATTTTAAAATTGTACTGGTTTTGCTGTATTTTGGATCAAATAAATACAGGTTTGGTGAGCAGAAGAGACTTCTTTAAAAAATACAATAAAAATCGTACTGTTCAAAAACTTTTTACTGGTAGTGTAAATCTGATAACTAAAAAGTACATTTAACACCGGACTGACTAATTTGAAAGACTAATACTAAAAATTTTTTGTTAATATTTAATTTTAGTGCTACTTAAGTAACTTTATTTCCCTCCATTTGGGTCTGAATTAATGGAAACGCTATGTTATGTGATTGATTTATTAGTTTTTTACTACAGCATAAAATGAAGCAGAATAAAATAAATATATATTAAAAAAATAGCATTTTTATTGTACTTTTTTTTTTTTAATTATGTAACGGAATTATTAGTTTCATGTATTTTTTTTTTTTTTGTCAGCATAAAAGTAATTTTAAAGGCATGTGTGAATGTGTGTATGATTTTAATAATATTATCTGTAACTTCATACAGCATTCATAGAACTGTTTATAGTAATTGTTTAACAGTAATTATATATGTAATGTCATTTTTACATTTAATGTTTTTTTTGTTTATTTTGTACAGCATGTGTGATTTTTATAAAAAAAAAAATGTATTAAAATTTTCAATGATGAATTATGCGTAGTAAGACTAGACAATCAAAACACTTGCATTTTCCATTGCTTTCAAAACATTTAGTTGTAATGATTTTTCCCCCTCCCTCTATTGCAGTCTCTCAGCCTGCCCAGAAGTGGGTGAAACTCTCAGCTATGTCAGGCGCCTTTAATGTGGACAGCAGCAGTCATCACGGAGGCAAGATCCCCCGCCGGCTAGCCAGCCAAGTGGGGGAGCGAGTCTGGCAGGAGTGCAATATTAACCGAGCCCAGAACAAGTATGAATATAAAAACTACAGCTTGACTGATCAGCCAGAGCAAATTACCTGGCAATGGGAAATTTATTGAGTAAAAGCAAAGCAACATCAAGCATGTGCTATGGTTTGTTTTTTGCAGGAGAAAGTTTTCAACCATGTCTAACGGAGTTTGCGAGGAAGAAACGGACAAAGCTTCTGTTTGGGACTTTGTAGAGTCGTCTCAGAGGTCACAGTGCTGTTGCTCAAGGTATGAAATGACAATGTAATTAACAAAAATTAATAAATGAATGAAGCTGGCTGCTGACATTGAGCTTTTGCTTTTCGTTCCAGGCTTAAGAACCAGAAACAGCGGGCATGTAGCACCCCAGGGCATCCTCCATCTGCTGGCCAACCTCCTCAGCCCTCTACCAAACACAAGATGGCGGAGAAGCTGGAGAAAGGAGACAAGCAGCAGAAAAGGCCCCAAACGCCTTTTCACCACCGCAGCTCCCTGTGCGAAGAACAGCCCAACTTAGAGCAGGGAGATAATGTTCACAGGCTGTGTCTGCAGGGCCACGAGGACAGCCGCTACCCCAGCCTCCACCATGCTGATGTCACCTCCAACAAGACCCCAATGATGCACAGCTCAACTGACGAGATGGCCGGCTCCCCTCAGCCCCCGCCGCTTAGCCCGCACCCTTGCGAGCGTGGAGAGGAGACGGCCGACGGCCTAAAGACTTCCTCCTCGCCCTTGCACCAACACTTCTACCCTCCTTCGTCTGAACCCTGCCTGGTGCCCCAGAAACCCCCTGATGATTCTCCACTAGACCCATTGCCCTTACCCTGCCCACCTCCATACCCAGAGTCCCTAGAAGCCACCGTATACGTGGGCTCCGCCATAAACCCCAACGAGGATACAACGCATAACCCCTGGAAGTACTTTAGGGTGCCTGGTGGAAGGAATACGGATTTCCACACGCCTCAGCTTCCTGTGGTCACACTATTCGAGGATGGTAACAGGGCCGGAGGCCAGGATGGTGTTGTGTCAGTTACAGAGTGAGTTTTCTAACCTTGTGCATTCAGTAGTGATATTGTGGTATTCATGCTAAAAAAGGCGCTAAATACCAACAACACATTTTCTACTTTGTGAAGTGCAGTTAAAAATAAATAGTCAACTGGCTTAGTAGAACTGAATAGCAACAGTTTTCGTTTGGCAGGCAGAATGAATTCTCATCAAAACATGTCCTTGCATTTAAAAAAAAAAAAAAAGAAAGGAAGCTTTTTTTTTTTTTTTTTTTTTTTTTTTTATAAACTTGCCTGGGAATAGGTCAGCAACATCTTAATAACAAACTGTAAAAGGCAAGTTATGCTTCCATAAAGAACATTACTTTGGCTTTTTTGCAAGTTGTTTTGCTTCAGCTTTGCTTGGTTTCCACACTACTAATTGGTAATGTTGGTTGATGGCAGAGGGAGTTAGGTTGATTTGGACCCAGTTTCTGGCCCAATATTATGGTGCACTCTGTGTGACCTAATGATGTTTTGCTAAAGCAATGTCAGCATCAGGAGAGTTTACCTTCAAGTTTTTTTTGCACACTTGATGTTTTGATTTAGGGAAAAATTAAAAAATTATCTTTATAAATTTTATTTGTTTTTTTTTACACTGCACGACTATCTGGGGTAGCATTCAGCTGCTGCTGTGTTCACATTGCACAACGAATAGGCGACAGGATAGTGATCTATGGACTTCCCCGGATACACAATCATTGACAAAAATGACTTTAATGTTATTCTGCTGGGAAAATTTAATGTATACAAATCTAAGCACTTGAAAATGAAACCAACGTTTTCTGCATTTTATAATGAGTTTAGCTTATTTCTTATAGTCTACAAAAGCCCTCATATTGATGAAAAGGAAAATGCTAAAAACGTTTGTCCTTTATAGAAGATTACTTACAGGAAAAACCCTAACCACCTCTTATGCTAAATTATATATCTTATAATATATGTACGATACACATATTCGTATTGAACTGTTTCTGTTTCGTATTGAACTGAAGAGTTTTACCTCCTTTTCCTCACTTTTATTCGCTTTTAAATCGCTTATGTCTGTGGCATTTCGTCGTCCACTGATTGACAACAAAACAGTATGACAAATTCAATTGAACATTTAAATGTTTAAATATATTAAACATAGCATACTTAATGTATTAACAAAACAAATACAAATACACCATGCTTTATAGGCCTAACGTAATAAAAAAAAAATAATAATAACTTCCACAAATTTAAATAAAATCTGCACAGTGGAACCAAATAAATAAGAAAGGACAAGTCTAGATATTTAGCATGGCAAATATTTCACGGGCATCGGCAACACATCGGCGATTCTCTCAGATCGCATCTTTGATAATTCACACTGTGTGATTGTCACCGGTTTGCCTCCGATTTTGGCCATCAGAAAATCGGGCCTAAAATCGTGCATAGTGTGAGCTCGCCATTACTAATTAGAGATGTAATGATATTATAATCTCACAATACAATATTATTGTGCTATTTTAAAAAATCTTCAGTAACATTACCCATTTAAGACACTTTTAAGCTTTTATTTTGACTGATATGGCAGTAGAGCTTTTATTTTGATGGAAAACTCTAGCTTCGGTGAAAACAGGCTTACAAAAATGCACCTCACTGCAAATCTAGTGAAATATTGTAATCATCTGCCGCTAAAATACGGCATAATTGGTGGTTGTTGCCTTCCCAAATATGCGCTAAACTTACAGCACGTGCAATAAATGAGTTCACTGTGAACTAAGCCATTCTGAGGCACAGAAAACACAGGATCACGAGCTGATCGCCTGAACGAAGTACGTGCTTCGCTTTAAAATGCACAGCGAAAATCAGTTTTAGTTTAAGTTTTAGTATATTTTGAAAAATAAGTTTTTTTCCTTCAGAAAGGTAGGGTAGAGCGAACAA
Organism: Cirrhinus molitorella; assembly: GCA_033026305.1. NCBI lineage: Eukaryota > Metazoa > Chordata > Actinopteri > Cypriniformes > Cyprinidae > Cirrhinus > Cirrhinus molitorella. The sequence goes on from CM065134.1 coordinate 15,935,217, forward strand.
CTCTCTCATCTCATTTTCTCCTCCAACTTTACAACCATATGATTTTTTTTTTTCAGAAATATCACTATTCACGATTTTATCACGGTTCTTTGGCATGTTGTTTTTTTTCTATTTATTAGTTGTCTGAGCTACAGCCAAACAAATTTCCATTTTTTAAAAACAAAGCCTTTCAAGGTAAAAAAAAAGAAAAAAAGAATGGCAGATATTCAGACCAAAGTGAGCGAAGATAAAAATCTGTCATTATTTTATCTTTGTCTAAAAGCGGCAGCATGGTTAGTACTGTTGCTTTAAGAGCTACACGCATCTAATATACAGGCAGAACAGCACGTATATGAAATGGTTAACTGGCAAGACTTTGAAGCAAATATTGTACTTTTGTGATTGTGAATAAGTGCAGTGTCCTGTGAGTGTAACTCTACCACTGGTTGTACAGTATATTGAGACTGAGGCACCAGAACTGCAGCTGATAAAATGACATGATACTACAATATTTCTCCAAAAGCAGATCGTGGAGACGTCCACGATCAAAAATCGTCATATCGCACACCCCTAGTATAAGTAGTATTGGTGTAACTGATCAGTTATTCAGTATGACTTTTTCCAACTAGAGTTGTAACATAATGGGGGTTGTTTTTTGCAGGTTTATGTCCTCCTCCAAAAGGCCTCTGAAAGTGTCGGAAGAGCTGGTGAAGATGTACGAGCAAAAGAAAAACCAGCATCTCTCTGCAGCTGTGTGCGATGGAGACCAGGAGCGTGAATCTGATCCTTATGCTTTTGAGGAAGGAGACGAGGAGTTTACTTTCTCTGATAAAGACAAAAAACCTGGATCCGAGAGGGAGACCGGGAAGAAAAATAAGGTCAGACAGTGATTCTCTTAGAAAAATGTTGTGTGATTGTCTTTCTCGAAGTGAAGAAGTCTTATTTATTTATTTCACTTTTAGAGGGATGATGGCAATTTGTCATCTTCTGATGGTGAGTATTATTTCCTAACACTTTATCACAAAGTGATAAATGTTTTATTGTTTCTGCAAGTGTTTCTGAGAATTCTCTTTGCACACAGATGCCCAGGGGTCAGGTGGTAGCAAACCACTTCCTACCACCAGCTTGTTTCATGAGACCGATCTGGCCGTGTCTATTAATGACCTGGACAACCTCTTTAACTCTGACGAGGATGACCTGACGGTTAGTATTCTTATGAACCACCCAGCTGTCCAAACTTAAAGCATAATATCATAATCAACACTTTCTGTAACTTTTTGCTATGAATCACACTTTGTGAAGCTCCAGCAGTAATGAATCTGTTGGATACAGAGATTTTCATAATGAAGCCAGATTAGAAACCGCTTGTTGCTGGATCTCCTGCCTCATTAGAAAAATGTTCAGGTGGTCGTAAAGTTCTTTATTTGCTGAACTAGGGGAATGGTAGAGCAATTAAAGTGAGTGTTTCTTTGTCTTACTCCAAACAGCCTGGATCCAGGAGAGCTGCTGGTGGAGCGGAGGAAAAATTTGGTGGGAAAGAACCAAAACCTGCAGTGCCAGACCCCCTGCCTTGTATGTGCCTCAGTTCATGACCCCTGCTGAATCTGCATCTTTACTCATATATTTGTTCTAATAACTGTTACTGGAAGTGTGTGAGCAGTTTGGTTTATAATATGTTAATGTAAGTTCATATTATCCATAGAGAGAGTGGGAATTCTGATCTTTATGCTGTTAAATCTGTAGGAATGCCTTATATATTGGTACCATATTGTGTAAAAGTGTAAGTGTAAAATATAATAATTTTCTATTTGAAATATATTTTCAAACGCATTTTTTTTTTTCAGCATCATTACTCCAGTATTCAGTTGAAAAGTTGCACTGCCTAATATTTAGTTGTAACCTGTGATACTTTTTTTTTTTAGGATTCTTTAATATATAAAAAGTTTAAAAGAACAGCATTTATTTAAAATGGAAGTCTTGGTAACAATGTAAACTACCGTTTAAAAAGATTGTGGTCAGTACATTTTTATTCTTTCTTTTTTTAAAGACATTAATACTTTAATTCACCAATAATGTGTAAAATTGATAGAAAAGACTTATATTGTTAAAAGTTATATTGATATATTGATAAAAAGTAATAAACCAGCATATTAGAATGATTTCTGAAGGATCATGTGATGCTGAAAACTGGAGTAATGACTGATGAAGATTTAGCTTTGCGTCACAGGCATAAGTAATATTTTAAATGTATATTAAAAATAGAAAAACATTATTTTAATTTTATATTTCACAATATTACAGTTTTTTTTAATGCATATAAATGAGGATAAAAGAAAAAAAAACATAAACACTAAACACTATTAATTGTTAATATTCAGCAAATTTCTAAAAGATTATTATTTTTGTACATTATAATGTTGTAATATTTAAGAATAGAATAGAAAGGTATCAAAAAATTGGAAAATTATTTGTTTTGGCAAATAACTGATCAAATGTTGAAGTGCTAAAATGATTAAAAAGTAAAATGTGTTAATTTTAGAACTTAAAGTGCCAATGTCAATATAACAAAATTACTAAAACTTAAATTAGAATGAAAACTGAAAATAAGACTTCACAGTATTAATGATTATAATAGTAACTGCTGTAATAACACAGATTGTAAAATTATTTTATTGCTTTTTTTTTTTTTTTAGGAAATACTATAGGGTTTTAATATCAGTTATTTATTTGTTGTTATCCCAAATTGTAATGTAATGCAATTCTAGAAGTCATTTCATGGGGTCCTACTTGGAGCTACAGAATCCAAGAGCTACATGTTTTCTCAGACAAAAAAAATGTTTTTGTGCTGCACAAGTCATCACAGACTGAGAAGTTAATGGCAAGCATCTGTTACCTATTTTCTATTTATAGTGCCAAAATTCTGTTCCTTCATTGTGTGTGTTTATTGATCTAGGCTCTGCAGACCTGCACCAGATGTTCCCAACCCCTCCGTCACTGGAGCAGCACATCATCATGGGCTACTCTCCTATAAACATGGGCAACACAGAGTCAGCGGCTGGCCTCTCTCTTCTGGACGGGGCCATCAGCGGGAACTTCAAGATGGAGGTGGAGGAGGGTTTCTGCAGCCCCAAACCCTCTGAGATTAAGGTAGGACTTAATTACTGCTGTGAATTCCCAGAGATATTTTCATGAAGAGGCATTTTGTGATGCAAGACTCTGTTTCTTTATCGTATTTTCAGGACTTCTCCTACGTGTTCAAGCCAGAGTCCTGCCAAGCGCTCATCGGCTGCTCCCTTTACGCCCCTCTGAAGACGCTGCCCAGCCAGTGTCTGCTTCCCATCAAGCTTCCAGAAGAGTGCGTGTACCGGCCCAGCTGGACAGTCGGCAAACTGGAGATGTTGCAGCCGATGGCAGCCATGACCTTCCTCAACAAGGACAGGTACGACAGCCAAGAAATGAAGGATTTTTCTTCTTCCCTTCCAGCAGGTTTTAGTGTTTTACAGTGTTGGTTGTTCTTTTGCAACAAACAAACCTTTAATGAGACATGGAGCAATACAAGCTTTCATCAGCTTGTTGGCATGTATGGAAGGTTAAAAGGCTTTTAAACAGATTGATTTACCTTATTTAGGAGGAGTGTGCATATTTAGCAGGTGGTGGCTGAAGTAAGTGGGTCAGGTTTTTAACAAGCACAGAACACACTCTTCTCTCCTGTTTGTGGTCCAAGCAGCTGCCAGCCCAAAATAGACATTTAATATTAATGAGTGCAGCCTTAATTGAGGAATGTGTCCAGAGCATTGATTGCAAGCACACTCAACTTTTAAAATCTGTTTTAATGTTGAGATGTTTTCTGAACCCTTTCTCAAAACCAACAAAAACTAAGCTGTTTTGTAATAACTTTCCAATATTATTTTAGTGTATTAATGAAATCAGTTCCCACAGGTGAGTCCGTTCCCAGCAGAGTAACCACAACTGTACTTTCACTTAAACTGTAAGAGAAGACGAGAGACGTTGGTTCACTGGTTAAATTTGTTTATATTCGTTTTTTTCTCAAACGACTATAATGCTTGTGAATTTTGTGGTTTGATCCAGATACAGAAAAGCAGTATGTGGTGTTTCAAAAATGGCACAGTACTGTTCAAACAAACATACCCAGAGGCCTCAGATCAGTTTCTCAGCAAAGAAATTTATGAAAGGCTGCAGGTTTATTTTACGTCTTAAAAGAAGCTAACCAAAAATGAAAATTAACTCAGAATTTCTTCAGTATTTATCAACCTAATCTGTTTCTATTGGCTGGTCAGAGCAGATAAGCTACTGTTGTTTGGGGTCAGTAAGATTTTATTTATTTGTAATAAATGAACACTTTTATTAAGCAGGGATGCATTAAGTTGATTGAAAGTGACAGTAAAGACATTTATAATGTCATAAAATATAAATGCAGTTCTTTTGAAGCATCCTCAAAAATATGTTTTTTTTTTTTTTTCACCAAAATATTAGGAGCACAACTATTTTCAACATTGATGATAATAAGAAATGTTTCTTGGGCTCCAAATCAACATATTAGAATGATTTCTGAAACATGTGACACTGGAGTAATGCTATGTTATTTTAATAATAATATGTGACCCTGGACCACAAAACCAGTCACAAGGGTCAATTTTTTAAAAATGATTTATACATTAAATCTGAATAAATATGCTTTCCATTGATGTATGGTTTGTTACGACAATATTTGGCCGAGATGCAACTATTTGAAAATCTGGAATCTGAGGGTGCAAAAAAAACTAAATGCTGAGAAAATCGCTTTTAAATTTGTCCAAATAAAGTTCAATGCATATTACAAATCAAAAATTAAGTTTTGATCTATTTACGGTAGGAAATGTACAAAGTATATTCATGGAAAAATCTTAATTTAATATCCTAATATATTAAATTAAGACATTAAAAAAAACTATCATTCTGACCCATGCAATGTACTGTAGGCTATTGCTACAAATATACAACTTATGACTGGTTTTGTGATCCAGGGTTACATATTTGACAGTATTAATGTTTTACTGTATTTTGAAGAAAAGCAGCCTTGGTGAGCATAAGAGACTTCTTTCAAAAACATTTAGCAATTTTTCCAAACCCATACTTTTTGAATGTTGTCTTGGGACACAATGTATCGTGCTCAAGTTTTTCTTGTGCACATCCAAAGAGCCACTTTGCTCTCTGTTTCTATTGGCTAGTCAGAGCAGACATATGTTGTGGCTTTTATACTGAATCTTTACACAGAGTTTGGCAGCGAATCACTTTAAACAGGGAATCAGAAATTGTTTGGGAACTAGATCATGTCTCTCTGAATTGAATTGACTTGAGTAAGATTGGAAAAAAGCAAAAAAGTGAAATGTTTTTTCCCATAAGTTTAGACAATATATCTATTGTTTTATATTTTTAAAGTTTTCTGAGGTCCACTTATAATGTTTTTACATCAAAAACATCAGAATTTAGAAGTAATAGGCTATTTTCTGTACTGTTTTAACCCCTCTCATCAGAAAATCTGCAGTCAAATGAAGTGAACAAAGAACCAAGTTCTTACTGATGTGATCCGATACTTCATTAAAAATAAAGTTCATCTACTCTTTCCTAATGTTGTGATCAGAAGGAAGGCAATGGAAAGACTGGGTTTTATATAGTATCTTGTTGTCATCGGAGCCATCTTTATCATTTGGTTTATTTGTAGACCTGCTTCCGCCTATTGTTATTTAAACTACATGCGTGAAACAGCATAAACAGGCAGCGATGTAGAAGCAGGCGTTGATCATCTTCTGCAGACGCAGTGTTTAGCCACACTATTATGTCATAAAGTGGCATATTCCTCAACCCGTTGTTTTGGCAGATTGGCTTCAATATAAGCTAAGTTTTGAGTTGTGAAACTTAGTACAGTGACTTCTTATATGTCAAAAGATCAAAGGAATTTTGTTTTTCTCAGTTCATGACGCCTTTAAACCAAACAGTCTTCTTTCTGTCAAACATTTTGGCAACTATATGTGACACTTTCTCCGCTTCTTCAACAGTAACATCCCTAGTGTAGGAAGTGCAGTTGAGCAGGACCAGAGCTGCACCCCTCAGACACACAACACCTTCATGTCTAACAGTGCCCCACCCAGCAACAGCGGCGCTGGCATCCTGCCCTCCCCCGCCACCCCTCGAATCTCAGCCCCAACGCCACGGACACCCCGGACCCCACGCACTCCCAGAGGCCCTGCCAGTGTCCAGGGATCACTGAAATATGAAAACTCCGACCTCTATTCTCCCGCCTCTACGCCCTCCACTTGCCGACCTTTAAATTCAGTGGAGCCGGCCACCGTGCCCTCCATCCCAGAAGCTCACAGCCTATACGTCACCCTCATCCTCTCCGAATCAGTCATGAACCTCTTCAAGGACTGCAACTTTGACAGCTGTTGCATCTGCGTCTGCAACATGAACATTACAGGGGCGGATGTGGGCATCTACATCAGCGATCCCAACATGGACTCGCAGTACTCAAGCATGGAACTCTGCTCCTGCGGTTTTAGTGCTGTCATGAATCGTCGCTATGGTAACGGGTCCGGCCTCTTTCTGGAGGACGAGCTGGATATCATGGGACGGGGTTCGGATGCCGGACGGGAGACTGAAAAGCACTTTGAGGCTGTACGCGCAGCCTCCATTCAGAGAGGGGCGGCCCTTAAAGAGCAGGTCCCGGATGATCTAATCCTCTTGCTGCAGGACCTGTGCACTAACCCCTTCTCCCCCATCATCAGGCCAGAACATCCCAGCACCAGCCTCAAGCTCCCCATGCGACTGGAAGAGAGGGACTATTATAGTGACTGCTACTTGGCTCTGGAGCATGGTAGACAGTTCATGGACAACATGTCTGGTGGAAAAGTCGATGAGACACTGGTCAAAAGCTCCTCTTTACACCACTGGGCCAAACGCAATGGTGAGACTTCCTCTTTTTCTTTTTTTTTTTCCTTTTTTTTACTTTCATTTTACACTGCTCATTCAGTAGAAGGTTTTTACCAGTGGTTCAAAACCAAACATCTGGGAATTTCAGTATATATTAAAATAATTTAACTCCAATATAAATTTAGAATGCTTAACACAGAAAATCAAGATATAAACTGAAATGTATTCATAATTTCTTAAGTCACAAAATTAATTGTGGTTAATTCATTCAAAGGGATAGTTCACCCAAAAATGAAAATTCTTTCATTAATTACTTGCCCTCATATCTTTCCAAACCTGAAAGACAAAAATTAAGATATTTTTGATGAAATCCGAGAGCTTTCTGACCCTGCATTGACAAACGCAGCTACCATGTTCAAGGCCCAAAAATGTAGTAAGAACATTGTTAAAATAGTCCATGGTTCAAGCTTAATTTTAAGAAGCTACGAGAATACATTTTGTGTGCAAAAATAGTGACTTTATTTAAAAATTTCTTCTGTTCGATTTGCATTCGCGAGAGTACCACAATGAATGCGTGTGATGCTGCTGACGCAGGAGTTGGCATTCTGACGTAGAAGAGAAGAAATTGTTGAATAAAGTCGTTATTGTGGGGGCGGGGGGTTGCGCAAAAAAGTAAATAGTATTTTTGTAGCTTTGTAAAATTAAGGTTGAAGCACTCATGTCAAATGGACTGTTTTAATGATGTCCTTGCTACCTTTTGGGCCTTGAACCAGTCAGTTGCATTGCTGTCTATGTCAGGGTCAGAAAGCTCTCAGATTTCATCAGAAATATTCTAATTTGTGTTCTGAAGCTAAACGAAGGTCTTACAGGTTTGAAACGACATGAGGTGAATTTTCATTTTCGGGTGAACTAAGTCCAGGAACATTTTAAAGTAAATACAATTAATCTTGATTTGTCTTTGAGATGGTCTTTGATTCCAAAATTAATCTTGAAGACAAACTTAAAGTCACAAAGAATTTAAAGTAGCGACAGGTCATTTATTCTGAATCTGTGGCATACATCTGAATGAAACTGATCAATGGAAGAGAAACAAATGTAGAGCAGGATTTGGTTCAGTTCACCAGCTGTTGATTGTAGGCAGAACAGAATGTGAGCTTGGCAAGTCAATTGTAAGTCCAGCATGTGTCACCAGAGAGATCCAGTATATGGCTATTTTTTCACAGTAAGATCATGCATTTAAAAAGTAGATGTGGTGACTTCATTTCATGCAGACCTGTAGCAAATTGTGCAAGTAACCTACAAAATGGCCAGATTTGCTAAACAGGACAAATTAGTAGGGATACATAATATTGCATTTTTGCAGATATTTTTCATTTCATTTTGGCCGATACCAATATATTCAACGCTGTCTCACGACCAAAAACACCACCACGTCTCTCCTGTGCAGAAATTATAAACTACATATTTTTAACAAAAACTTATTTGTTCGAATTAAATAAACAATAATCAAGTGGTTAACATTCAACCCCTTCTTTTTCATCAGTAGTGGGCTATTTGTAATTAGAATTTTGTGAATGAGAGTTCCTCTTCTGCTATATATCGTTTCGCACCATTTTTTTAATCCTGATGAAAGCTTTCACGCCAAAACATTGATAATTAAAAAAAAAAGTATTCACTTAACTGAGCATGCAGTTATAATTCAAGTTTTTTTTTCTCTTATCTGGCACCTAAATAGCCCTTTGACAGGGCTACAGGACACGAACAGGACATACTTAATTCATAGAACATGTTAATTAATTCCTACAATTTATTAATTTGTAAAATGAGGGAAAGCCAAAGTCGAAGGAACAAGTTCTTAATTCATTGCCACGAAACGGCGGCATGAATCCAAAAGCATGGTCGCCATATAACATTTGCCAGCTAACCAATTATTTCTCATACAGAAGATTTTGTAACTCACTTGTGTTTTTAAATACAACAATGCCACTTTAAACCATTTAAAAAGGTGCATTCATGACTGGATATGAAACGGCCAACAGTAAAATGAACCCAAACGGAACTACGGCACGCACTCTTCATTTGATCATATCCGTACGATAACATCATGCATCCCTACAGATTAGTGTTAGAGTGCAATTCCTTAAAAGCCTCGATGGGAGGGGAAAATTCTGTGTTAGATTTACTAACAATGCGCACATTAAAGATTACAGACACAGCCAGATCATTCCCATAATGACCAGCGCAATCTACCAAGAGCAGCTCAAGTTACTGCCTGCTTTAAAACAAGATTTTGTTGGCCATTAAATAATGGCGCAGATACCAGTAATTTGACGAGCACAAGCGTTAGTAAATCGTGTTGCGTGATTAATTTTAATACTCTCCTCCAATAAATTGTGTCTGAAATAGAAACTCCTATAAATGCATATTCAATGCTGTCAGGCACCAAAATAACTCTGTCCATGACTTTTTAGTGCTAATTCTTCACTGCGCATCTTTAGTAACTCCTTACAGTACTTTTTAACGCCAAAAGACTGTTTGCACTGGTGCAAGCTGTTAGTAAATCTGGCCCTAGATGTGTTTAACAGTAAGTTTGTTTGAAGTCAAATTTGTAAAACACTACTCTCTCTGTGTCCCTGCAGCTTTCGATATGAGCATGCTGTTCTCCCAGGACGTGCTGAGGATGCTGCTGTCGCTGCAGCCTGTCCTGCAGGACACCATCCAGAAGAAGAGGTCTGTGCGCTCTTGGGGAGTCCAGGGCCCGCTTACATGGCAGCAGTTCCACAAGATGGCTGGCAGAGGATCATACGGTAGGCATAACTCAACAGACACCACCTTTTGCATTGTTTATAAATGATACAGGCATATTTACATATTTACTCTCTTTTTCTCAGGCACAGATGAATCTCCAGAACCCCTCCCTATCCCCACCTTACTGGTAGGTTATGAGTATGACTTCGTGGTGCTGTCTCCTTTTGCTCTGCCGTACTGGGAGAAGCTTCTGCTGGATCCATACAGCTCCCAGCGGGATATCGGATACATGGTGGTGTGTCCTGACAATGAAGCCCTACTTAATGGAGCCAAGACTTTCTTCAGAGACTTGACAGCTGTGTATGAGGTTAGAACTCGCATTTACAGGTCAAAAGTTTACATACACCTTGCAAAATTAGAAATTAGAGGGACTTTACAAAATGCACGTTATTTTTTTTATTTAGTACTGGCCTGAATAAGGGGTTTCACATAAAAGGTATTTCCTTTTAGACCACAAGAGAAAGTAATAGTTAAAATCATTTATAAAAATGACCCTGTTCAAAAGTTTACATACACTTGATTCTTAATACTGTGTTGTTACCTGAATGATCCACAGCTGTTTTATTTAGTCATAGAGTCCCTTGTTTGTCCTGAACAGTTAAACTGCCCATTGTTCTTCAGAAAAATCCTTCAGGTCCCATCTCTTTGGTTTTTCAGCATCTTTTGTGTATTTGAACCCTTTCCAGCAATGACTGTATGATTTTTACACTGATGACATATGAGGGACTCATATGCCACTATTACAGAAGGTTCAAATGCTCACTGACGCTTCAGAAAGAAAAACAATGCATTAAGACTGAGGGGTGTAAACTTTTGAACAGAATGAAGATGTGTGCATTTTTCTTTTTACTAAAGTTTTTTTTTTCTTTTTTTTTTTTCATTTAGTACAAAATTAATTAAATTTACCCTGATCTTCATTTTCCAAAAGTTTTCACCCCTTGCTATGCATTGTGTTTCCATCTAGAGGATCAGTGAGCATTATATATACAATATAGGAAATCTCAACTTACTTGACATGATTTATTATTGTTCAACAGTCCTGCCGGCTCGGTCAGCACAGGCCCATTGCCAAGTCTCATGCTGATGGCATTGTGACGGTGAATGATACTGGATCCAAACCTCTCACGGATCAGAATCTCACTGACTGGCTCCCAAAAACCATCAACAGCAGCAGTGAGGCATTTAACAAGCTCAAACTCTATGCACAAGTGTGCTGTCATGATTTGGGTATGTGCGGAATCAAATTTATACGTTTTTTTTTTTTTTTTTTATGTTGTGCGGACAAGGTAAATGCAACAGTCTTATAATATTTCTTATCTCTTCAGCATCCATTCTGGCATCCCTGTCTTTGGACAGCTCACTGCTTTCCCAGCGAAACCCGACCAGCTCTACACAAACGTCCAGCTCTGGCAGCCCCACAACAGCTGCTCAGAATGCCACCCCATCCACCAACAGCACTTCCAACACTAACACGACTACCACCACCGCTGCCACCACCAACACATCGACCACCACTTCTTCTTCCTCCTGCTCTCAGGGCATAGGCACCATGCCGTCTTCCAAGCCCAATTCACTGCCTCCTTTCGGGGGCATGCAATCCAGCCAGCCGAGTGGTGGTCAGAGTGCAGGGACTCTGGGGGACGGCACAACGGCCACCAGTCAACCTCAGGTCCAGTCTGAGCCCGCAGAGAGGTACCACCTTTCACATCCAAACAGTATTGTTACTGATTCTTTCAGATGTGATCTCTGATCTGTGATTTATTTGTGTCACAGCACAATGGAGAGAGAAAAGGTGGGCGTGCCGACTGATGGAGACTCCCATGCTGTCACCTATCCTCCTTCTATAGTGATCTACATCGTAAACCCGTTCAGCTATGAGGAGACGGGCCAAGGTGGCGATTCTAGCGTGTGGACGATGGGTCTTCTTCGCTGTTATCTAGAGATGCTTCAGTTTCTTCCTCCTCACATCAGGAATGCTGTATATGTCCAAGTAGGGAATCCATCTGATCTGTGCTTTTTGACTGTAATGTCACATTGCTTTGTTCTAAACATCCTTTGTTTGTTTTCTGCCAGATTATACCTAGTCAGTACTTGCTGCAGCCGGTCTGGAGTGAGGAGCGCCATATATATGCACAGCACCTGAAGTCTCTGGCTTTCTCAGTTTACACTCAGTGCAGACGGCGTCTGCCAACCTCCACTAACGTCAAAACGCTAACAGGCTTCGGCCCCGGCCTGGCCATTGACACTGCACTACAGAGCAAAGAGGTACTCTTAGCAATTTCCTGTATATTAGGCAATGGGTTTTCAAATTAAATAGATTTCAATACAGATTTACACAATTTATTTATTTTTATTTTGTTTCTTTTATTATTTCTGTAAACGCAGTTCTAGAAGGTCTGTAGAGAAGTTTAGAGGAAAAGTATTACTATAAATAATACATGTATTATTTTTTCATCATTTTGTTGAGAGAATTTTTTATATATTAATATGGTTTAGTATATAGTATATCGTGCATTTTTCTATGTGAAAATGTATATTATCGTCAAAAGTTGTCGGTGATTACAATAATGATTGTTTTTTGACTTGAAAGTTACTTATGCTCAGCAAGGTTGATCAAAAATATGATAAAAACAAAAAACCTATTAAAAAAATTATGAATAGAAAGTTCAGTGAATAGCATTTATTTTTATCTCACAATTATGACACTTTTTTGCAAGTTTACATCTTGCAATTATTACTTTTTTTTTTTTTTTTTCTCATAATTGTATCTAGAATTACATTATGTAAATTCATAATTCAGAATAGTGGAGTAAAAATTAGTGATTCTTATTTTTCTCACGAATGCGAGTTTGTATCTCACAATTCAGATTTTTTTTTTCCTCTCAATTCTGAGTTTATCTTGCATTTCTCACTTTTTTCTATAAGATAGATATCTCAATTATGAAATACAGTCAGACTTGCAAGACTTTTTTTCTCAGAATTGCATAATATAAATTCACAATTGCAAGTTACTAAATCAGAATAGGGGAATAAAAACCTTTTCTTGCAAATGGATATCTTTCAATTCTGACTTTTTTTTTTTTCTCAAAATTGTGAGATATAAACTCAGGGTTCCCACGGGTCATGGAATTTCTGGAATATCATGGAATTTTAAAAGGTCTATTCCAGTCATTGAAAGTCAGGGAATTTAATATTTTTTTGGTCCAAGTCATGGAATATCAGGGATTTTTGTTTGTTGATTTAAATTTTAGTTTGTTTATCAGACTGAACTTTTCTGTACCGTTTTTATTTATTTATTTATTTACCTATTTTTATGGTTAGGCTATTTTTCAGTGCCATTTTATTCCCTTCCCGCACGTCAACTGGCAATCACTGAAGTCAAATGCAGTCACCAGCTTAGATAACTAAGGCAAACATGCCAGAAAAAAAAATTAATTTCAAGAGCTTTGGCTACAAAATGACCACTTCAAAGACTGGGTATGAAAAGTAGATCATAGAAAAGCAAAAACTAAATGTGCAGAAATAAAAAAAAACCTGAATGATGAACTTGATTACAAATCCTTACAAACCCCAAACCCTTACAAAAATCTTTCAGATTGTTATAAACATAAATTAATTTCTGTAGAAATATTACAGAAAAAGCCTGTTTCCGGCACTAAATAAAAAATAAAAAGAGGGTTATTGCGACTTATCTCACAATTCTGACTTATTTTCTCACAATAGCGTGATACAAACTCGCAATTCTGACTTTTGTTTCTCTGAATTGTGAGATATGAACTAGCAGTTGCCAAAAAAAGTCAGAATTGTGAGTTAAGTCGCAATTGCGAGTTATAAAGTCAGAATTGCATGATATAAACTCGCAATTGAGAGTTAAGGCAGAATTGTGTGATATGAACTTGCAATTATGTGAACATATCAGTATTTTTTCTCCTCAGAAATGAATTTATATGTTACAATTCTGAGAAAAAAAAAAAGTCAAAATTGCAAGATACAAACTTGCAATTGCAGGAAAAAAAGTCAGAATTGTGAGTTTTATCTTTATCTTTTTTTATTTAGTGGCAGAAACGGGCTTCCATCGTTTTGTACTAAAAATGTCTTTAAACGAGTAAATAAAGCTTGCAAGTGGATGGATCCGTTCATTATAGGTCATGGAAATTCAGCTTTTTAGTCATTAAAAGTCAGGGAAAAGTCAGGGAATTTGACGTTTGGCTTAGAGTGGGAAACTTGCAAACTTGCAGTTATTACTTTTTTTTCTCTGAATTGCATGATATGAATGACACTTCAGAATAGCGGGATAAAAACAAGCAATTCTGGTTCAAAAAAAGTTTGTATCTTGCAATTCTGACTTTTTTCCTCACAATTATGAGTCATAAAGCAAGGTGTAAATTCGCAATTATTACTTTTTTTCTCAGAATTGCATGATATAAATTCACAATTGCAAGTTATGAAGTCAGAATAGTGGGATAGAAACAAGCAATTCTGACACTTTTTTTTTTTTGTGAATGCGAGTTTGTATCTCACAATTCTGACTTTTTATTTTCTTTTATTTTTCTTATTTCGTGATTCAGAATTTTTTCACACAATTTTGAGTTTTTTTTTTTTTTTATCTATTGTGAGATAAAAAAACATAAAATTCCGAATAGCAGGATAAAAAAAATCACAATTAGATATAAACTTTTATAGTTTATATGTCATAATTCTGAGGAAAAAATGTAAATTGTGAAATATAAACTCGCAATTGCAAGATATAAACTCAACTCAAGGTTATATCATACAGTTCTGACTTTATAACTGACAATTAAAAATGAGTCAGAATTGTAAGTTTGTATCACAGTTCTGAAAGAAAAAATCTAATTTGCAAGATATAAACTAGCAGTCACAAGAACAAATAATTGTGAGAGAACGTGCATTTTTTTTTTTTTTCTCCTTCAGTGGAGAAAATAGGGCTTCCATACCCACAAGCAAATTAAGTAGTGAAAAACTCTTTTCAATATTGATAGTAGTAATAGATGTTTCTTGAGTTTGTAACCAGTAGCTGCCTTTATATTTTAAAACGGGGCGTTTAACAAGATCATCTTATTTTAGTGTATGTGGCATTTACAAAAAAAAAAAAAAAGCAGGAATTGAAAGCAGGAAATTCAGCCTGATACACAGAAATATTGAAAAATAGGACTGTGAATAAATCATAATATTGACTCTTGGTCCTTGCCCTTTTCAGAGACCAGAGTGTTTACATCTCTACGCACCGCCGTTTGTCCTGGCACCAGTGAAGGACAAGCAGACAGAGCTGGGTGAGACTTTTGGAGAGGCTGCCCAGAAATACAACGTGTTGTTTGTGGCCTACTGCCTGTCGCATGACCAGAGGTGGCTCCTGGCTTCATGCACAGACCAGTATGGAGAGCTGCTGGAAACCTGCGTCATCAGCATCGACGTACCCAACCGGTGAGCACTCAAGAGTTGGTCTTCAGTTGGCTTAGTTTGCTCAGCCCCAGGCCTCTGTTTGTGACTGGGGTGTTTGTGCGTTTTCACACAGAGCACGGAGGAAAAAGGGCTCTGCGCGACGCCAGGGCCTTCAGAAGCTTTGGGAATGGTGCCTGGGTCTGGTACAGATGACCTCACTTCCTTGGCGCATTGTGATTGGCCGGCTCGGAAGGATGGGTCACGGCGAGTTACGTGGTGGGTTTTGGAATTATGCAGTGTTTGGCATCATGTGCCTTTTTGCTATTGATCTAACTGCTGTTTTTGCTCCAATCAGATTGGAGTATTCTGTTGAGTAGGCGAAACTTGCAGTCTCTCGGCAGACGACTGAAGGAAATGTGCAGGATGTGCGGCATCTCTGCCGCGGACAGTCCCAGCATCCTCAGTACCTGTCTAGTCGCCATGGAACCACAGGCTTCCTTTGTCATCATGCCAGGTAATTAATGTGGCGCTTTCACACAGAGCGGTTGTTTTGCATTTGGCTGTATCCTTTAGAGACTTTTGAATATTTGATGAAAGTTCATAATTTCCCTCTCTTTTCTGTCTCTCCATAGACTCAGTGTCCACGGGCTCCGTGTTTGGCCGCAGCACGACCCTAAACATGCAGTCGCAGTTAAACACTCCTCAGGACACCTCCTGCACTCACATCCTCGTGTTTCCCACTTCTGCAGGCCTCCAGGCCTTCAATCCCATCAACGGTCAGACACTTTCACATCCACCCCACCAAGCACTTCTACTTTTAATAGAGATGTAACTGTATCAATATTGTGATATTGCGATATTATCATGGTCTCATGACAATATAAATCATTATGTCTTCTGGGCAAAAAGTTAGTTTTTTTTTTTTTTGTTTGTTTGTTTTTTGTTTTTACATATTTAAACTTCTTATTCTAGCATAAAATGTCTTTAAAGTTGTTTTTTGGGCCATTTTGCTTTGGCACAGTATGAACTAAAGCCAGAAGCACAACATGGCTTAATCCCTTTATTGTCTTGTTTTCTTTGCGTGTTTCAAAGCAAAGTGCGCACTTCGTTCAGGCAATCAGCTCGTGATCCAGTAATTTCCACGTCTCAAAATGGCTTAGTTGACAGTGAATGCAGTGAACTCATTTATAGCATGTGCTGAGAGTTTAGCTTGTGTTTTGGAATGTAACGGCCACCAGTTATGCTTTATTTTTGTGGCAGATGATTACAGCATTTCACTATATTTGTAGTGAGACGTGTTTTTTGTACACCTGTTTTCACTGAAGCTGGAGTTTTTCGTCAAAATAAAAGCTCTACTGTTGTTTCCATCAAAATAAAAGCTTAAAAGCGCATTATAAATTTGCTGACAACTAGCGTTTTAAATGTGGATCATTACTGCAGTCCAAATTCAAAATATTGTTTTCAAGTGTAGAAATTAGAAAAGGGGTATTTTAATTTCCCTACTGTAGTGTAAAGCAAAAATAAAATACCTATGAAATATTAATTTTCAATTTTGACAGTGCATTTGTTTTACAATATATGGCTAGTACTGTCATAGGAATAACAATAGTATCAAAAAATTGTTATTGCTATTATTCTAATTTGTTTGGCTTCCTAAAACACCTAATGTAATTTAGACTGAGACAATATATCACAACTGAAAAGAGCATTGAGTTCCCTTTAAAGTTCAGGTACAGAACCTAAGTTTTCTTAGTTGAGAACATTGGTTGGAGCTATTCATTTTGAACTCTCAAGATGCATAAGAATAATTTAACGTTTAATCGTTGACTTCATATTGTGAAATTATCGTATTGTGGGATTTAGATAATGGTGTTTATATAATTTAGATAATGGTGTCTAAATGTGTCTATGTGTCTATAATTTATCAGATATAATTTATCTGTCTATAAAATGTGTCTATAATTTATCTAAATGGATTTAGATAATGGTGTTTATAATGTAAGTTTTTGTTGTGTTTGCAGATGTCAATGACGGAATGGGCGGCATGGATGGGATCTTGGACCTGCTGTCAGAGAATGACTTGGTTGATCCTGATCTCATTAACATTATACCCAACTCTCCCACCACCTCCCCAGTACAATCGCCAGGATCACATTACCACCACGGAGGAGACGGAAGCAAGGTAAACTGATTAGCTCTGTCCTTTTAAAGAATTTCTACATATTATACCAGCTGAAGTCATTTCTCAAAGCTCTGAATTCACCCATCCTCAGGGCCAGAGCACAGACAGGATGGAGTCTCACGACGAGTCTCCCAATATCCTCCAGCAGCCCATGGCTCTGGGCTACTTTGTGTCCACGGCTAAAGCCGGCCCACTGCCTGACTGGTTCTGGTCCTCGTGTCCACAGGCGAAGAACCAGTGTCCTCTCTTTCTGAAGGTGAGTGGTTCAGTAAACATCATAATCATTTTGCTTCAGAGATGCATTATAGCTTTATTGTCCGAATCATGTTTCACAATCTAATCTGTTTAGCAGAGCTGCAGAGGTGTCTCATAATGAATGTTTCTGTCTTCCTGTCAGGCTTCTCTGCACCTTAATGTTTCGTCAGTGCAGTCAGATGAGTTGCTGCACAGTAAACACTCTCACCCTCTGGACTCCAGCCATACCTCAGATGTGCTCAGGTATCAGCTGCACCCCTTTCACCAGGGTTCCTCAGATCTTGC
The DNA here is from genome assembly GCA_033026305.1 of Cirrhinus molitorella. NCBI lineage: Eukaryota > Metazoa > Chordata > Actinopteri > Cypriniformes > Cyprinidae > Cirrhinus > Cirrhinus molitorella. The sequence continues at coordinate 15,953,053 of CM065134.1, forward strand.
CCTGATCAAACTCATCTACCTGTGGTTTTCTAAAGATCCTGAAGACATTGATTAGCATGCTCAAATGTGTTTGATTAGGGTTAATGTGATTAGCTAAACTCTGCAGGAAAGTGGATCTCATGGCCCAGATTTGAGGATTTTCCTTATATCCCATATCTCATATTTCATAGCAACTAATTTATGAACCATCCCAGACTAGATTTGATGAATGAACTAATTGGCTTTTCAAGTCTTTCTTTTAAAAGCATTAAACACCATATACTTAAAGGAATAGTTCATCCATAGTCATCATTTACTCACCATCATGTTGTTTCAAACTCACAAGACTTTCACTCATGTAAAAAACGCAATGAAGATACTGTTTTACACATTTTGGACTATAGGGGGCGCCATAATTTTGATGACGTCAAATGGCTCAGTCTGTGAGCTACTGACGCTACCTGTTGACAACACAACTAGGGAAATAAAATGCTGATACCATGCCACGTTGTGTGGCTTTTGGTTGTAATTTTTTCTAATATCAGTTTTATTTTCCAAGTTGTGTTGCGGTATATATAGTGATAGGTAGTGCCACTAGCTCAAAGAGTGCTACCATTTCACGCCAATCGAAATAATGGCCAAAAGAAGTATAAAATGAAGTGGATTTTCGTGGGCTTTCTACTATGTTTCAGTAAGAGCCATCATTTGTTATATTATATTATACAAATCTTAAATCCATATGACTTTCTAAGCAGACAAGACATATTTCTAGCATTTTAATTAAGATTTAATTTATTTAAATAGTTTTAAGACTTGTTGGGGCCCCTCTGGAAGTTTGCAGAGGCCCCTTTTGAGAATCGCTGCTTCAAATGATGAACAGGTTTACTTTCTAATCACAAATCTTATCAAATTTGGTCAATATGTACACAGTAATTAGTGTTAATATATGAGGAAAAAGTCTAAATTAAGTCTGTCTACAAAGTCTTTACAGGAGACTTAGGCCCAGTTTCACAGACGGGACTTAGACTAAGCCAGGATTACACCGTAGTTCAATTAGAACATTTAAGTAGTTTTTATAAAAGTGCAAGTTTATTTAAGCTGAAACAGCTCAGACCTACATTTTGGTCTAGGAGTATGCTTAAAATTTGTTTGTGAAACCGGGGATTTACAGTGATTTTATGAGCTTTTTGAAATGTCAAAGTTTTAATGAAATATACTTCTAATGGAGGTTTAATTAAAAATGAATAAATGCATTTTGAAAACATGAAGTTTTGAGACATTTTCAAAATGGTTTTATTGGCATTTCTTAGAATCAGCACAATTAAATAGATGCTAAAAGTATAATGTCATTATGTCATTATGCTATGGTTTTTTGAGTGCATGTATGACTTACAAATGTACATTACGTTAAGTTTATCAGTTTATTGTAAAATTGCGTACTCCAAATGAATGGGAATTTTATATGCAGTTCAAATTCATAAAAAGTCTTGTGTGTTTGGAATAACATGAGGATGTGCAATTAATAAAATGTGACCCATGACCACAAAAAAAAGAGAGATTTAATAATTAAATAAGCTTTCCACTGATGTATGGTTTTTTAGGATAGGACACTATTTGGTGATGCCTTTAAAGTTGTCCAAATGAAGTTCTTAGCAATGCATATTACTAATCAAGAATTAAGTTTTGAGATATTTACGGTAGGAAATTTGCAAAATATCTTCATGGAACATGATCTTTACTTGATATCCTAATGATTTTTGGCATTAAAGAAAAATCGATCATTTGACCCATATAATGTGTCCACAAATATAATCTGTCCACATATATTTTCCATTTTTAAATAAACTATCCATAATGCTAATGGATTTCTCTCACATTTGTTGTTTTTGCAGATTTGTGCTGGAACAGTACAACGCCCTGTCATGGCTGACCTGTGACCCAGCGACTCAGGACCGGCGCTCTTGTCTGCCTGTGCACTTTGTTGTGCTCAACCAAATGTACAACTTCATAATGAACATGCTCTAACAAACGAGGGGTTCTGCACAACTGTTGCCATGATTTCTAACGACAGACCCCGCAGAGACACAGCATCACTGCACTGCCGCCATGGGCATGGCTGGGCAAACCCACTTCAATCAGACAGCGCACTTACGGCAATGCCAGGCTGCCCAGTTTATGCCAAGTGTCCATCTCACAACAACTGGAGGGAAAGGAACTAATCCATCTCAATGAACTCAAGTCCTGATAATGCCCTGAAAGTGCAGTTTTATCCAGTTGAAATGCCTGCATATATCTTATTTATTGTACGTTTTTAAATGTGTAATTTCTTAATCTTTTATATTATATAAAGACAGGAAGCTGCATAATGCCTTCCTAAAATGAATTGAAAATGGTTTGTCATGTATGTAATTGTCTTAATTACAGAACCGACAAGTGAATTTGCTGTAGGTTGCTTTTAGAGGACTATTTAGAGAAATATTTTCTCCACAATTTTTACTGTCAGTGTACAGATGAAGTATACAGGAGCTCACGTTCTTACCTTTGTGTGGTGGGGACTTTAAGATAGGCTGTAGCTACAGAATTCCTGTACAGCAATTTAATGTGTTCAAATAAGAGGACAAGAGGTACATTGTCGGATTATATATTTTATATTACAGATTTAGAGAATTGTGTGTGTATATAAATGTGTACATACAATTGTGTGCCGCTATGGATGGTGCAGCCGATGTTTTAGGAATAAAGTGTGTAAAACCTGAAGCCTGTGGTCGTCATTGCACATCCTGCTTGATTTTGAACAAATATCTTGGGTTTCTAGGGAAAAAACGAGACACCGTATTGCAGGAGGTTTCATCATACTCTCCAGGTATGATAAGCCCTCGAGGGAGAAATTGCTGTGTATTTATTCTGCTCAAATCCCTGTGAAATGACATGGTGCTATTCTCATCAGGCCTGTTCGCGTGTCCTGGCGACCGGCTGTGCATATGCGCTCGTTTCCTGATGGAGCTGAGCTATGAATGTGTTGTGTTAATAGTATTTTAACTGCTCTTGCATCACTTTCTATACTGTCGTCACTACTGTTGGCAAGATGGTTATAGCCCCTGGGAATTTATCTTTTTTTTTTCTCGTCTCTCTGAGACACGTACCAGTCGTATGTGCTACTGCTGATAAAATACCTTCATCTGTAGTGTCAAAATGTTTTCATTTTGTTCTGCAGTCTTGGAAATTGCTCATTTAAAAGACGTGAAATTCTTACAGGCACTGAGATGTGTGTAAAATTACAGGCATTATACATGATTTGTATTAAAACTAATGGATTTGAAGTGGGGGTTTTTTCATGCATTGAGGTTACATGAAAATTAGAAACTTACTTACTTACTTACTTACACTAAGGTTCATTAGTTAACTACATTAGTTAATATGAACAATACTTTTAGAGCATTTACTAATCTTGACGTTAATTTCAGCATTTAATAAGGCATTAAGTTTGTTAACATTAGTTATGCACTGTGAACATAAACAATGAATGACTGTATTAACTAACATTAACAAAGATTAATAAATACTGTAGTAAATGTATTGCTCGTTGTTTGTTAATACAGCCAATGTTAACAAATGACCTTACTGTAATATGTTATGAAAACTTTTTATGCCTCATGATTTATTTTTGCTATTTAATGTGTAACAATTTTACTGCTTTACCAGTAAGTCTTCCAAGTCTTAAAACATTGGGGAATATTAAAAAAAAAAAAAACTAGCGTAAGCAAAGCGTATCGTCTGAAAATGCATTTCAGTTTTCACTCGCTCAGAGGTGGTGTGATTTTCACCACAACCAAAGATTCTGCCAAAATGAAGCCTTTTGAAAGTGTTCACACCGTGAAGAGCTTGAGGAAAGTTCTTTGACGTGTTGTATTTAGAAAACAAAGAAAAAACAAGGTAATCCCTTTGAACAGTTTTTTTTTCTTTCTTTTTTTTTTGTGTGCGTCATTTCCAGTCAAACTGCTATTTGGACGATTAAACGTGTGGACAAACAATTGTATTTAAAAGCTAGCTTCGAAATTAGCCTTAGTAGTAAAGGGGTGTCGGACATTTAGGCCTAATTTAAAAAAAAAAAAAATTCCATTACCGTCATGTAATTTAATTACTTATTAAATTAAAATACGTCATTACGTTACAAATACCGTGAAGGGAAACAAATAAAAAATGACTATTCCTCCACGTTGTATAGCCATTTATAGATTCTGTTAGTGGATAAATATAATAAACTTATGTGTGTGGAAAGCGTGTTTACAGAGAGTTTAAGTGCAGGGCCAAATAATGCAAGTTGAATAATCTATAGCTAGTTTTGTTTGTAGTATGTAGTATACAACCCAAACAAAAACGAATTGTACCGAAATTCAACTATTTATAAGATGTATTACATTACAGAACAATCGCTGTTTATATTGTTGATTAATTTATCTTTTTGGGTAAAAGTAAGTTATCTAAATCAGAGGTCTTCAACCCTACTCCTGGGGACCCACTTGGAAAGTTTATTTGCAACCGGCTTCAGCACTGCCTGCAATTTTCAAGCAGTCTTGAGGAGCTTGATTGCCCGCTTCAGGTGTGTTTGATTAGGGTTGTAGCTAAACTCTTCAGGATAGTGGGTCCCCAGGAACAGGGTTGAACACCTCTGATCTAAATGAAAAAAGTCCCCGCAAAGAGATCAAAAACGTTTTATTGATATCATATATTTAGCTATTAAAATGTTTGACAGTAGTCAAAAATAAGTGTAAAGTAATAACTATTTTAACTGTACTGTTAAAAATATGGTTACCATGATAAATTGCAAAAAAATTAAAAAATAAATAAATGTTTCGTGACGCAGCTGTATGTGTCCAGCAGGTGGAGCTGTCGCGCTTTCATTACCTCCTGAAGCCGCTGAAGAACTTCACCTCTCAGGTAGACAAAAACAACGCTGACTATCTGAGCAGTGCAAGTACATCTACAACATACATTCATTTACTTGAAGTGCTTCAGCTAATGCAGCAAACCTTAAACCTCTGTAAACCTATTATGAAATATCCGCATATACTTATGAGTGTCAACATTTTTATGGCTGATTTTCAAGTCATCAGCTGTTGAGTGCAGCATTTTCTACCTTCAGCTTGCTGACAGTTGAGATGACCCGAGAGGATGGAGGATATCGACTGGGTGTCACTCAGGCATCCAGCAGACTGCTCGGACAAAACCTGTTAGGCCTTTAATAGCCAAGTTCACGGCCTCGTTTCAGGCCCGGGGGAAAATTACCTTTAGCTCTTCACCACGCCAGGGGTCTCAGAGATTGGAGAGCGATAGCGGAGACGGGAGTAATCGGACTCCTGTAATTGCCTGTCGGGGCTGACATTTGTAGTTAGGGGAGCTGGGAAATGGACCTCACAGACCACAGGATAACAAAGTCATCATTATCTGCGCGTAATGCACTGTTACCGAGCTCGCGGAGGAATACGTTTCACCGCGTAATGTGAGGCGCTTTGGAAACGAAGTGCTAAATGTGATGGTAATGACTTCTATTACACAGAGGAAACATCTGGCAGTCAAAGTTAATTTCCATATTTAGTCTCCTCCACGAGGCAGTCGAATGAATGCGCTTGAATATCTACTCGAACGAGGGCTCGCTTTCACCTCGTTCCTTTGGGCAAATTGAAAGCGCACTTGAGGCGCAATTTCGCCGTCCTTGAAAATCGAAGCACTGAGAACGTGTTTTCCTCACCCTGGGCCATTGACATAACATCTGGGTTGGCATCATCTCGAGTAGCAGCCTCTGAATGGCTGTATCTGTCTATCGTATTTCAACCCCATGTGACCTGGTGTTAAGTGTCTCAGGAAATTGCTCTGTCTCCCCACATCAGTCAAGCATAATGCTGGCATCATATTGCTGATGGAAAATGAATGGCAATAAAAAGAGGAGAGGGCGAACGGGAAGCAGAGGTTCGCCGTCTCTCGTGATGTGACCTGGCACAGCGACCGCCGCCTCTGTGCTCCCTTGAAAGCCGATATTAGGCTAATGACTGCCAGGCACGGACATGGGAATTTAATTAATTGCCTACAAATTTCTGGGGAGAATAGATAGAAAGGCAGGCGGGCTTAATATAAGGAACGCGCTGACGTTTATAATCGCTTTTATATCTGAGGGCCTGTGATTGCGGTCGCCGGCTGAAAGGAAGGCTCTTTTAAGACTCTTGTATAACCTGCTTTGCATGTGAGCGGGCCTGAAAAACGGGGGTCACAGAAGACCTTTCCTCATCCGTGGCGCCGAAGCGAAATGTCATTGAATTCCGTATGGAAGCAGCTCATTGGTGCAGATGAAAGAGACAGGAAAGCGTGATTAGCTCTGTTTCATATGATCATAATGTAGCTGTCTGTCAAATGAAATCAACGTACAATTACAGGGTTGGGACTCTGAGAGGAGGCAGGTGGTACGTTTGGATTGCCAACATGCTCGACAGTAGCCATTGTGTGGGGGATTTTTAAAGATATCTGTCAGCTTCGAGATAAAAACGAGGAAATTTGCTGGAAAACTGACTTAGCACTAACACTTCCCGTCTCTTCTGATAAATAAGAGGATAAAAAGAAAATCATATACTGTGCCACAGTTTGAAACCTCTTTTCTCTGTCATAGTGGTTCTCTTTTGGACTTTAGTGTCCAAAATCATGCAGTTCCAAGACCTTTGTTCAACTTCAGAACACAAGATATTTTTGCATGTGTTGTGGTATTCTTGTGAACCCACAACAATGACTGACACAGAAGAGAGGAAATTATTCAATTAAGTCATTATTTTTGTTTTCTTTGGGCCCAAAAACTATTCTCATAGCTTCATAAAATTACAGTTGAAACACTGATGTCACATGGACTATTTTATCAATGTCCTTACTACCTTTCTCGGCCTTGAACATGGTAGTTTGCTGTTAATGCACTGTCAGAAAGCTCTCAGATTTCATCAAAAATATCTTCATTTGTGTTCTGAAGATGAACGAATGTCTTTAGAACAGCGTGAGGGTGAGTAATTAATGACAGAATTTTCATTTTTGGACCCCAAGACTTTTCTGGTGTTTTGCAAAAATGACAAAGCTGTGTGTTTTCTAACTTTTATTTACATAAACTATGTGTGGAAATATATTAAAATATATAAATGAAATACGTAAAATAACTAGTCTGCATAAACTCAATCAGTCGATGTTTTTCACACTTTGAATTAGCAATTAATTTTTACATCACTTTTCTAGTTTGAAGTGTTTTTTTTTTTTCTTTTTTTTTACTTGCAATTTTATTTCTACCCAATAAAAATGTTATAGAGCTTAATTAGAAATAGCCAAATTGTCCTCCCACCAGATATTTGATACTCTTGCACTGTATCGTTTCACTAGCAGTTTACAATTATTGACTGTCTTCATGAGTCAGTCACTGAATGATTCACTCGAGCAATTTGTTCAAAAGATTGATTCATTCATAAATTAAACACCACTATCTTGCAATAGTAAATTTTTTCAGGATTCTTTGATGAATGGAAAGATGCAAAGATCAGCATTTATCTGAAATAAAAAGCTTTTGTAACATTATACACTACATCATTCAAAAGCTTGGAGTCAACATTTTTGAGCAGCAAATCAGAATATTAGAATTATTTCTGAAGGATCATTTAATGATGCTAGAAATTTAGCTTTGAAATAACAGGAATACATTTTAAAATTTAAAATATATATTTAAATAGAAAGCATTTATTTTAAATGGTAAAATTACCCAATATTAATGTTTCTGCAGTACTTTTGACTGGTAGTGTATATATAGTAGGAGTGTATTTAACTGAAATTCAATCTGAAATATTGCCCAGCCCACTCCTAAATTGCCAGCCCTTCTAGTCTCTTAAATAAGAAAATATGAGGAAAACGTCATATACAGTATCCCAGGCAGCAGCAAATGTGGTTTCTGTCTGTTAAAATATAATGTTTTGTTAGCTACCTCCCAGTGGAGAGGGAAAAAACACACATTCCAGTAAATGGGAACTATTACAGTCAGATTAACGATTTTTGTCAGAAGGGATGCTATATGATATCCATTTACGCATGACCTCTGCTCGGCTAATCATGAAAATGTATCTTCTATTCACTTGCTGTCCAGTACTCATGCATAAATTACTTTATCATGGATCTTGTTGTGCAGCTTATACTGTCACATCCTTCTGCAGAGCTCTAAGACAGCGTTTTCTATACAGCAGTCTGGATAGCCTACTCGCCCCTCAGCAGTTGGTGGGGGAAGAGCAGCCCATTAACCCCAGCTTGGTCTTAGAAGATTAGGCAGGTCAGAAAGAGTGGAATTAGCTTCCCCAAGAGAACATCTGATCACAAGCCTCATCCAATTACTGCCTTATGTCTCATCAAATGAGATCCATGGGTAAACAGATACACTTTGAGGGTGTAGACCGAGCCAAGGTGTCCTAATGAGAACAGACCAGCAAAATGTGTGGATTTTCGTCACATCTCAACTGCTTGGTTTAAGTTTTGTGGTCCAGAAGGTATAAAATGCATGTAAGACTTGATATGTTATCCAGAAGCTACCAAAATGTTGAATTTGCATGGATTTTTGATTCATCAATACTACAGATTTGTGAAACAAGATCATTATTGTTACTATTGATTTGTGAGGGGCCCATCATACAGATCATTGCACCACTAAGAGGAAGATTCAGTCTTTGTGATAGATGTCAATTTGCGGTCTAATGTGGTCTCATCTGGATTGAATTGTCAGTCAATACATGGATGATGTTGCATATAGCAAGGACCATCTGCTCACTCTGAGAGGATTGGATGGATGGATGATTCTCAGTTAGAGACAGTGTTTGAAATATTGATGTGATTCTGGCATTGTTTCCAGTGTTTTTTAGTGACTAGCTGGTTGCATAGTTACACCAGTAGGTGGCGACAAGTCTTTATGAGTCCTTCACAGAATCGTTCATTTAAATGACTCTTTCAAAAACAAATTCATTCAGGAATGAATTTATTTCATTCAGTCATTGATTCGAACCAGATTTTTCAGGGGGAAAAAAAATACTATTCAGAGACTTGCGTTGGTTTGGAACTATTTTCATTGATGGAGCAAAAACACAAAGTAAATCAGAATGCACAATAAACAGACTGTCACATAACGCTGTGTTTCGGCAATTCTGAAAATGCAAACTTGCAAACTTTTCAAAACAGATTTAAAAGTGCAGCAGTGATTCATTTTGGAGCCAGAGTCTGCGCAGTAGTGATTCATTTGGAGCCAGAGTCTGTGCAGTAGTGATTCATTTGGAGCCCGAGTCTGCGCAGTAGTGATTCATTTGGAGCCAGAGTCTGCGCAGTAGTGATTCATTTGGAGCCAGAGTCTGCACAGTAGTGATTCATTTGGAACCCAAGTATGCACAGTAGTGATTCATTTGGAGCCCAAGTCTGCACAGTAGTGATTCATTTGGAGGCAGAGTCTACGCAGTAGTGATTCATTTGGAACCCAAGTATGCACAGTAGTTATTCATTTAAGCCCAAGTATGCACAGTAGTGATTCATTTGGAGCTGGATTAGTGATTCACTTGTAGCCCGAGTCTGCACAGTAGTAATTAATTTGGAACCCAAGTCCGCACAGTAGTGATTCATTTAGAGCCCAAGTCTGCACAGTAGTGATTCATTTGGAGCCCAAGTCTGTGCAGTAGTGATTCATTTGGAGCCAGAGTCTGCGCAGTAGTGATTCATTTGGAACCCAAGTCTGTGCAGTAGTGATTCATTTGGAGCCAGAGTCTGCACAGTAGTGATTCATTTGGAACCCAAGTCTGCACAGTAGTGATTCATTTGGAGCCCAAGTCTGTGCAGTAGTGATTCATTTGGAGCCAGAGTCTGCACAGTAGTGATTCATTTGGAACCCAAGTCTGCACAGTAGTGATTCATTTGGAGCCCAAGTATGCACAGTAGTGATTCATTTGGAACCCAAGTATGCACAGTAGTGATTCATTTGGAGCCAGAGTCTGCACAGTAGTGATTCATTTGGAACCCAAGTATGCACAGTAGTGATTCATTTGGAGCCCAAGTCTGTGCAGTAGTGATTCATTTGGAGCCAGAGTCTGCACAGTAGTGATTCATTTGGAACCCAAGTCTGCACAGTAGTGATTCATTTGGAGCCCAAGTCTGTGCAGTAGTGATTCATTTGGAGCCAGAGTCTGCGCAGTAGTGATTCATTTGGAACCCAAGTATGCACAGTAGTGATTCATTTGGAGCCAGAGTCTGCACAGTAGTGATTCATTTGGAGCCCAAGTGTGCGCAGTTGTGATTGATTTGGAGCTGGATTAGTGATTCACTTGTAGCTCAAGTCTACACAGTAGTGATTCATTTGAAGCCCCAACTTTAGTACAACTTACCAAAATCCATATCCTGTCTCATGTAATTTCTTTATCAGCGTTTCAACCGTGCAAAGCATCAGTATAATAGCTTGTAAACAATGTCACGTAACGTCACATTTACCTCTGAAAAAAACATATTCGATAACCATAAACTCATTAGTTAGCTACAAAAATGCTAATCCGCATCCAGCTATTTTTAACTGTATAAAGCAGTTTGTTTTGCTTCTTGATATTGCAAATTGTTGACTTACTATATTATTTTAATGTATTATCTTGATTTTATAAACACGCTGGTTTGTAGTGCAGACAGTTTTACCATTTACTGCATGTTGTTATTCTTCTTGTTATTACCCTATAGCGGCTAATGAACTAGAAGACTCGCCCACAAGCTTACTTCCGCATTGAAGAATAAGGTGGAATACCATCGTTCTTTGGTGTAAATGTGCTTTTTGAGAACAATTTCTTCCAGCTGATAAATGATGAAAACATTGATAGCCAATGACAGATGAGAAATCAGCAGGAAACGCTTATGATAAAAAAATGTGCAAAATTTTATTGTTGTGGATGCTATATATTTATCATTCTTAGTGTCCTAAATTGGCAATATTGCATCTAAAATGCAAGTTACTCTATTATCTTGTTTTTATTGAACTATTAGTGCCTTAAGGCAAAATATTACAAGAAATATAATATAGTAATAACTATATGTATAATAGTATTGAACTAAAATTCATTTGAAATATTGCCCAATCCAATCCCATTAGGGAGCCACGGTCCAATAATACATTCAGCCTTACCTCCTTCATGGCTAAAAACATGAGAGATGGGTGACCTTTCCTATAAAAAAGGAAAAAGGTCTCTAGAGTCGCAATATGACCCACAGATGAATAGTGGTTTGCTGTAATCTGGCCAAATGTATTAGAAAAACTGTGTGTGGGGGGCCGTGTTTGTCCTGTCCTGTCTCTCATTGGCTGAGATAATGTTTTATCAGGTAACTGTCAGCCGTGAAGCTTGAGCATTAATGTTATCTGAGACAGCAGTTTATTTCCTCATCCCTGTTATCCTCCCCCATTCGGCTTCACCTTGAGCTGACAGGCTCGCCGAGGAAACCTCTGTGATCTCTTTTGATGGTGGCTCCTTGGAGAGAGGTGAAATGAAAAAGTTGCTCGCTCGAAACGGCCCTGATAAGACCTAATCAGCCGTTGTGGCGACTTCCATTTAGCGCACGGTGTAACAAATCATCTGTCACTAAGCCGGTGTGCAGCTCATGTCAGTCTCCATATTCCTCCACTGAACACATCATTTCTCTGCCAGCGCTGGATTCATATCCCTCGTGAACCCTCCTGACAGGTTTGTTATCAGTCGGCCTGGCTGGCAAACCCCAGGGAGATGGAGCGTAGCTATTAAAGGACGGGAATCGGAGTGTGTAAATGTCAAGTAAGCTGTCATCAGTGGATTTCATTGCTTCCACGGAAGTCAAAAGACATCGGCTCATATTCAGGGTGTTAAACACGGTGACAGTTCTCACCTGTCACGAATAATTTGCCGCCGCCATTTTGTGGAGCCGATAAAATCGAGCAGACAGGCTTTCTTTTGTGAAGGACAACATCCTCGTCTGCACTGCGGCTGAAACGCTGTGGCGCAACAACAGATTTCAAGAACATACAGTTATTTTGACGCATCAACCGTGACCATCAGCCTTGGAAATTCTATACTCTGTCACCATTGTTTTTGTCTTCATCTCTCTCGCTGAGAAACCAGAGGTAATAAAGCCTTGCTTTCCACTACATTGAGCATAAGGAGCCCCTGCCACCTGCCATAAAGCTGATGGATGAACCTGGCTGATTCCTGGCCCAAACCTCTGCAGCAGCGCCTTGCGAAAATATCCACAAATAAGGGTCAATTGTTTAATGAGAGGCAAACTCACCTCGGAGTAATTCCCCCTCTGACCAATTTGACCATGCTAGTCAACAATTACTTCCCAAGGCTCTCTAAAAACACACTTGCATTGAAAGCAGTAGGCCTTTCATGTGACTTTCAAAATGTATGGGAGCTTTAATGACGGAGACGTACCTGTGGGAACTTTTTCGCAAGAGGCGATATACGTACCAATAAGTACATATGTGACCCCAGACCACAAAACCAATCTTAAGTAGCATGGCTAAATTTGTAGCAGTAGCCAAAAATACATTGTATGGGTCAAAATAATCGCTTTTTCTTTTATGCCAAAAATCATTAGGATATTAAGTAAAGATCATGTTCCATGAAAATATGCTGTAAATTTCCTACCATAAATATATATATATATGAAGTTATTAGTAATATGCATTGCACAGAACTTAAATTGGACAACTTTAAAGGCGATTTTCTCAATATTTAGATTTTTGCACCCTCAGATTGCAGATTTTCAAATAAATGTCTTTGCTGCTGCCCTTTGTTGATCCAATTCAACCATACTAATAAGCAAAACTTACTTTAGATTAACATTTGTGCTTCATTTTTGTCATTGTTGAAGTGTTGAACTTCGTTCTCCTAGAGTTCTACTGTGCAGACGTGAATTTACTTTTCTTTCAACCTTAGGCTTATTCATTTCACTTTTTGTTGTGTAAGGACTTTAACATTTGCAAAAAATGTAACTTTTTATATTAAAAACAAACAAGCAAGCCCTGCTCAGATTTAAAAAGTAACGCAAAAGTAATTTAAAAGTAATGTAATGCATTACTTTCCATAAAAAGTAACGTAATTAGTTTTTTTTTAGGGTGTAACACAGTCACTTTCCCCCACTTTCCTCAAGCGATTGCATGAGACAGGATACGGATTTCGGTAAGCTGTACTCTTACTTTTAACATACTTTTGGATGTTTATTAATGTTTATTTTGTGCTGAAACTGATATTAAATGGAGGAGATTCTTGCTTATTTTGAACTGAGGCACCACAGCAATCTGTCACTCCACATTAAACAGCACAAAAACTGCATTTATTGGTTGAACACTGTAAAAAAAATGAACAGAATTTGAAATCTGAGATAGTTTCATATTAAAAGTAATGTGATTTATTGGATGGGAGATGCGCTCAAATTGTAATTTTTTTTTAACTGAACACAGGCTGGACTGATCGATTCTTGAGATTTAAGAATCTATACCATTTAGTAAAAATGAGAATCAATTAAAATTTAGATTTTTTTTTAGCCTGCCCTGTTAATATAATATAATATAATAACCCATTTTCAATATTTTAATATTTTAATATATAAAGTGATCAAAAATTTCGACAAGTAGGGTAAATGTTTAAATCTATGAATGTTGTCACATTACATACCAAATATCAAACTAGAAAAATCCTTCATTGGTTTGCTGACAGAACTTGCTAAATTGCTATTACTAGATTTGTTTTCCAGTGCAATAACATTCAAGCATTTTAAGTGTAACTACAGTGTCTAAATCAGTGGGGGTTTTTTTGTATTGCTTATATAGTAGTTGTTAATAATTTTAATAATTATTTTTCATTTTAATTGTATTGTAAGTTTTAGTAATTATGTGCTTTAGTCATTTTTAATGTTATATACACTGCCAGTCAAAAGTTTTTGAGCAGTAAGATTTTTAATGTTTTTTAAAGAAGTCTCTTCTGCTCATCAAGCCATCATTTACTTGATTTAGCTTACAGCAAAACAGAAATATTTTTACTATTTAAAATAACTGTTTTCTATTTAAATATATTTTAAAATGTCATTTATTCCTGTGATTTCAAAGCTGAATTTTTTAGCATCATTACTCTAGTCACATAATCCTTTAGAAATCATTCTAGTATTCTGATGTGCTTCTGATTTTAGTATTATTATGTTGAAAACAGCTGAGTAATTTTTTTTCAGGTTTCTTTGATGAATAGAAAATTCACAAGAACAGCATTTATCTGAAATAAAAGTCTTTCGTAACATTATAAATGTCTTTATCATCATTTTTGATCGATTGTAAAGCATCCTTGCTAAATAAAAGTATTAATTTCTATAATTTATTTTAATTTAAAAATTAAATTATACTGACTCTAAGTTTTTGAATGGTACGCTGAATAATGTTACAAAAGCTTTTTATTTTTAAATTGTAAAAATATTTCAAAATGTTACTGTTTTGCTGTACTTTTGATCAAATAAATGCAGACTTGGTGAAAAAAAAAAAAAACTTTTGACTAGTAGTGTAGCTATATTTTTATTTTAGTTTCGGTTTTACTTAGTGACCATAACATTTCAACTTCTTTATTTAATATATATTTTGTTTCATTTCTGCTTTTTTTTGGGTTCTTTTCTGAAAGTTTTAGTTTGTTACCAATAACAAAACTGGCCTAAACACAACAGTTTTGTAGCTGTCAGCCATAAATAAACAAATGTAACCCACCAGTGAATGATTATTGAATTATTAACTTGACCAGTAAACATTCCAACATTTCAGTAAAATACCTGATAACAGTTTTTTTGCAATCTGCGCTGTCTCGTTTAGTAATGCAGTGTATCTGAGCACAGTGATGGGACTGCCAGATGGTAAGCATCCCAAGGACGTTAGTGAAGCCAAGACTCATGCGGAGCCATCGCAGAATACAATTTGTTTCATTGTAACAGCATGCCAAGGCAGGCTCAGCGGTGGGCCGGTGTGCTCTATGCTCTCATAAGTATGCAAGAACAGAATGAAGCGAAGCTCCATCATACATAAAGACTTCGCATGCTTATGTAGACAGACCTCCATAGTAGTCACCATTAAGCAGTATACACAATGTCATGATAACTGATTATGAATGTTTTCCCCTTCAGATTAGCAGAAAAAGAGAGGTGGTCATCTAGGAAGGGTCGTTTCACACCATAATCTTGGGGCTGGTAAGTGGAAGCTAAGCTTTAAGTGGTATTACACGCAGTGCATACAATCTGAACATGGAATGTAAGTAAACGAGTGCCAGAAATAATATCTCGTTTGCGCTCTCTCTACCGTTTGTAATGGAGAGCTGTGTCATAGCAGGGGAGCAGTTACCCACAACAACCCAATTGATTCTTTCCGTTCAGAAAAGCGGAGTTCGTTGGCAGTGTTTTCCTGATCTGTCTCTGCTCTCTCCATAATGTATGAGGTGCTGGAGGAGCCCTTCATTAGTCTCTGTTGGGCCGGCTGGGCAGGCTGGAGATGGCTCCCGGGGCAGTGCTGGACAGAGCTGTAAATTGGATGGCCTGCCCCTGCTGAGCCAGCAGCCAAGGCTGCGTGTGTGAATTAGGGAGTGTGTGCCAGAGAGCAGGCGGCAGTGTTTGAGCTCTGTAGGGAAGCTCATGGCTGTCAATTACTCTGCGCCAATGGAGCCCCAGTGCTGGCACGGTGATGGACCAGTCCACCGCTGCCATCATTACCAGCTCCAGTGGACTCCCAGCCCTCTGCCATATGCGCCCACTCAGGGGTCTCCGTCTGTTCAGCGTGGCAGGGATCAGGGATGAGGAAGTAAATGGACCTTGAAATTGATATTGGGTGGTAGAACTCACAAGCTCCTTTATTCTCTTCCCAACATCCACAGGCGAAATTCGAAACTAATTTATGGAGGATTTTTGTCATTTCTTGTATGGAAATAGCAGCCTGTTATTACAGTAAATGATGCATGATAATGGATACTATTCATCAGCCGCTTGTTTCTCCTCGGTTATAAATTATCAAGGGATTTGTTTTCCAAAGGCAAAAAGAATGCAGAAAATGACCACGCTGCTGTACCTTTAATTGTCCATTCTATCTCATCACGAGAGCTGCGCTCACACAAAAGGTCTGGTCCAGCAGGTTATTAAACCATATTATTTAATGCTCCCATATAATATAGTATAACATAATCTTAAGGGATAGTTCACCCAAAAATGAAAATTTGGGTGTTAATTACTCACCCTCATGTTCATTCAAATATTTTTGAAATTTGAGAACTTTCTGACCCTGCATAGACTCATGCTTGTTTATTTTTGAGGGTTTTTTGTGCACAAAACGTATTCTCCAGGCTTCATAACGTTACGGTTGAACCACTGATGTCACATGGACTATTTTAATGATGTTCTTACTACCTTTCTGGGCCTTGAAGGTGTCAGTTGTGTTGCCGTCTACACTGTAAAAAAACAAAAAAACACAATTTGTTGAGTCAACTTAAAATTTGTTACCCTGCTGCCTTAAAAATAGAAGTTCAGTCAACTCAAATAAGTTTATTCAAGTTGAAAAGTTTTACTAAGTGACAACTTAGATATTCAAGTTGTTTTTGTTACTTGGCTGCCTTAAAATTTTAAGTTGAATCAACTCAAAAGTTGTCACTTAGTAAAACGTAACATTTCAAGTTGACTGAACTTAAAATTTTAAGGCAGCCAGGTAACAAATTATTTTAAGTTGACTCAACAAATTGTTTTTTTACAGGGTATGCAGGGTCAGAAAGCTCTCGAATTTTATCAAAGTATCTTCATTTGTGTTCCGAAGATGAACGAAAGTCCTGCAGGTTTGGAACGACATGAGGGTGAGTAATTAATTATAGAATTTTCATTTTTGGCCGAACTAACTCTTTAAAAATGCATCATACCATATTCAAAGATAGATTGCTTTTCAAGAGCACTTTTTTCAAAAAAGATTTAATTAGATGAATCAGCCATATTGGCATTTAAGAAATAAGACAACATGAGAGTGTTCAAAAAAGCATAGAAAGAATGAAAACAGTTTTTCAAATCTGTTTAAGATTTGGAAAAGAAAGCATTATGTATATCATGAGCATGTGTATTTTTATATTCAGGATTTAAAGTCGTGTTCCTGTAGCTCAGCTGGCAGAACATGGTGTTAGCAATGCCAAGGCCATGGGTTCAATTTCCAGGGAATGCAAGCGCTGATAAAAATGTATCCCCTGAGCGTAAGTAAGTTGCTTTAGATAAAAATGTCTGCCAAATTCATAATTTTAATAAATGCCCTCTATATTAAATATATATAAAACTCTTTTACACTGAAAAATTAGCTGAAATAGCTTACAGCACAGTTGGCAAAGCCCTTCGAGATGATGATGTTTAAGCATGGAGAAGTCAAGGCTATATTAATGAATATAACCACCAGTTATTTACTGATACAAACATCAAACATATTGAAAAACTGTTAACTGATGTCTATTACTGAGATATGTAGTAAAAACATTATGAAAGATTTATGTTATTTAAAAAAAAAATCATACAACTCTGCATATTAAAATAGTGATATGATGCCACATTGTGCGGCTTTTGATTGCAATTTTCCGTCGAAGGGCAGCAAGAAAATCGATGTAAGTCCTCACTGCTTTTTCTAAAAAAAAGAGGAGAAAAAAATGGGACCAGCGTCTTTGTTCTCTTCACTTTAGTCCTGATTCCTTTAAGGCTTTTAGTAAACCACAGCTACTGAAAGAGCTTACAAACAGCAGAGAAACAATTTCTGTATGAATAAAAGTTCAGATTTCACAAAATGTATATATAACAATTAACTTCATTCAGATAAAAAATGATAATGTTGTCTTGCTGACATAAAAATAATTATATTTAAAACCAATTAATTATATGTAATAAACTATGGAAGAGTGTTTCTAACATGGAATAAAAACTTTTTATCCTGCAATTAAATTGTTTT
This sequence comes from Cirrhinus molitorella, assembly GCA_033026305.1. Classification (NCBI taxonomy): domain Eukaryota; kingdom Metazoa; phylum Chordata; class Actinopteri; order Cypriniformes; family Cyprinidae; genus Cirrhinus; species Cirrhinus molitorella. The sequence goes on from CM065134.1 coordinate 15,971,054, forward strand.
CCTATTTTAACAATTATTTAGAATAGCAAGATACAAACTCAGAATTGTGAGATAAAAACCTGCCCTCTTTAGTTACTGTTGCTTTGTCCGACAAACAATCCCACAGACATGTTCACACACAGTGAAAAATACATTGCGGAGCAAAGAGGAAACTGACAAAATGCAGACAAACAAGACAGAGCAGGTTACTTCTGGTATGAAACAAGATCTTAGCTTTTAAATCTTGTAATTTTTTAAGAAATTCAAACAATATAAATAGTGGCGTTATGATTGGTCAGATCACATTGAACTGTTTGTGAAGGGTAAATTGCAAGAAAAAAGTCTGAATTGTGAGAAAAAAAGATTTGAACTTGCAGGTATGACAAAAAAAAAAGATTGAAAAGACACAAAATTGTTAGAAAAAAGCCAGAGATGTTACCCCACAATCGACCCTTCTCAAACAGCTTGATTGACAGGTGATCTGACCAATCATAACACCAAATTTGACATTACACTCTTAAAAATAAAGGTGCTTTAAAAGGTTCTTCACAGCAATGCCATAGAAGTGCCATTTTTGGTTCCACAAAGAACCATTCAGTCAAAGGTTCTTTGAAGAACCATCTCTTTCTTAACTTTTTATAATCTGAAGAACCTTCTTTCGCCACAAAGAACCTTTTGTGAAACAAAAAGGTTCTTCAGATGTTAAAGGTATTTTATGGAACCATTTAGACAAAAAAGGGAAAAAAGTGTACGTCTGACTTTACCTTGAAACATTGTTTTGACATCTTTCTGTGGTTGAAATAAAATACATTCTGATGTTCATTCATGTTTTTTTCATGCATTAAGTAAAGAAGAAAAGACGTTTGGTTTATGTGCGAACATATTTGCACCATAGTTTGACGGACATAGCAACAGTAACTAAGGAGTGCGTGTTTTTGTGAAAGAAATATTGTGAGGAAAAGCTTGATTGCAAGATTTAAAATAGCAGGTATGACAAAAAAGATTGAAAAGACAAAATTGCTAGAAAAAAAAAACAGAAATTATGAGATGTTACCTCGCAATTACCTATTATTTTTTATTTCATGGTGGAAATAAACTGCAAATAAACAGCAAAATCTGAAGATTCCATTTCATGACTGCTTTTGTTGTGTAAATATACTAATTGCTCAGATGGGGGAAATTAAAGTGCACAACCTTTCCTGTATATTTGCTTCCGCTTGACAGCGAGCGCAAGTGAACTTTAGCATCCTGTAGGATGATGATTTCTCCGGTGGGTTTTTATCTGCGTTACACTGGGGGGCATTGTCACAGATGACATATCACCGTCTCGGCACTAGCATTTTTTTGCTAGTAATTTAAATGTACGGAGGGGACCGTAATTTGTTCTTCATGGATAATATGACCCTTAGCGGAGCAAGATCATGGGTCGGCTGAAGTGATATTTTCTGGTAATGATGGTCATACATCATTCCTGACGGCATGGGTTTAGAGGCTAGCACATCACTGCCACGTCCTCTGGGACTCGCTGCCATAAACAAGTAAGACATGAGCGCCCTGTGGAGGGCCGTGCAATTTTTACGAGCTTATCCTGAGCCCTTGGTGGCTGGGGGCTGAGCCTCTCACTGTCGTGGTGATTAATACCTCTGAAGTCCTATCATCTTTCTTCATGCTCTTCCACTACTGGGGCACTACATTAGGGCTAGATGTCCTCAAGGTGATCTGCTGCAATCACTCGCACCATGTAACGGTTGAGTCTACAGTCCTCTGAAATATAGTGCAAGCGGAGCAATAGGTTTTTAACTTCGTTGTGAGGGGTCATATTGCTACAGAATGGTTGTAACTCTTGTAAATAGCGTTGGAGGTTCACAAGATGTAGACTTAAAGGTTGACAAACATCAGTTATACAGGAACTGCTGGCTTTTAAGGTGATAGTTCACCCAAAAATAAGCATTTTACTCACCCCTGTCATTCCAATCCTGTATGGCTTTATAAAAAGATATTTTGAAGAATGCCCATACAATGAGACTAGTGGAGTCCAAAATAACATTTTGGCTGCACTATCCCTTTAAGTCATAACTTGCTTATGGTTTATCTAAAAACCTTTAGTGGACTAGTGAAACCTCTCAGGCAGCTGGCTAGTGCTTATATTTTTGATGTGAAATCCTATAATGACATATATTTGAGGGTCATGATTGCATTGAAATGCAGAGACTTGTCAGGGTTTTTCATGAGCTGTGATTTACCTCCGCTGTTGAATAGACTTTTATAGAGTTGTCCTGTTATATGACATGAAAGAACTAGGTCAGGCTTCACAAATGAGCTTGATAAATGCATGTTTATAGGATTGATTGTCTGGCCTAAATGATTTGTTATTTCCCTTTAGACATTAACAGACTTTGTAAATTAGGTGTCAGAGTAACAACCAGCATGTAATAAAAGCTGTTCGCATTATTCTTCCAAGATCGCTAATAGAGAAGGTGCGTAAATCACCCCCCGCCATTTAATTTTGGAAACCGAGGAGGAAAATGATTTGACACCACAAGAAACATCCCATCTGCTTCAGTGTTCTCCACATTTCTACTATTGTCTTGATTTGACAGAGCAAATAAGCTAAAAATATAAACGATAAAGAATTATTTGATTACTTGTGACTAATGAGGATAATCTGTATATGGATTTGTTTTGTACTGACACTGAAATGAAAGTTAATTATAAATAATAATAATAGTTCAGGATAATATTGAACGTTTTTATATTGTAAAAATAAAACAACTCAGCGCTGGGTGAAATATGGACAAACCCAGCCTTCTGGGTAGTTTTATTTTACTCAACTATTTCTTGCTTAAAATGAACCCAGAATAGGTTGGAAATTAACATTTATTAATAAGTTGAATAAATAATATAATAATAATTAAATAATAAACTTTTTTTTTTTTTGGAAGAAAGATCCGGGGGTGAAAACTTTTTAAATTTGAAGATCAGGGTAAATGTAACTTATTTTGTCTTCTGGGGAACATGTAAGTATCTTCTGTAATTTATGAAGGGCAGTACTATATAAATAAAAAATATGATATTTAGCCAAAATAAGAAAAATACACATTTTCATTCTGTTCAAAAGTTTACACCCTCCGGCTCTTAATGCATCGTGTTTCCTTCTGAGTGTTTGAACCTACTGTCATAGTTGCATATGAGTCCCTCAGTTGTCCTCAGTGTAAAAAGATGGATCTCAAAATCATACAGTCATTGTTGGAAAGGGTTCAAATACACAAAATTACTGAAAAAACAAAGAATCTGTGGGAACTTAAGGATTTTTCTGAAGAACAGCAGGCAGTTTAACTGTTCAGGGACTCATGAACAATTATCACTAAAGAAACTAAACAAAAAACACAGCTGTGGATAATTCAGGTAACAAAACAGTGTTAAGAATCAAGTGTATGTAAACTTCTGAACAGGGTCATTTTTATAACTATTATTTTCTCTATTATTTATAACTATTAATTAATTAAAAATAGCATGCAATAACATTTTGCAGATTCTGCAAGGTGCATGTAAACTTTGGACTTCAACTGTATCTGCGGAAATAGAGATTTTTATTGATCTTAGCTAATTTTCCCTATTTTTACATTTTGGTTACCTTTGCTGCCATCAAACTTAAGGGTAATTAAATTCAATACTTAAATATTAACTAAAAAAATAATAATTTGATAAAAACTGTTCATGTAATCTTTATTCATTCTCAAAAGGAATATCAATTTTTAGTACTGTACATTATAATGTGATGACTGAATTGAGCATTTCAAATGATTGATTGTAGTTTTTATTTTTTATTTATTTTGACAACATTTTAATATCTATATACCATTACTTGGTTATCCAGCATCTAGTTTCTTTGTATTTTCTGCATGAGAATTTTGTAATAATCTTTAAAGGCTTTGCTCCTAAAGAAAGCATTGGCTTTTGAGTTCGCCTGCACATAAACAAAGCTGAAGGAATGCACTTTGCCCCGTTTGATAGCTCTTTACCCACTCTCCTCCTCCATCTGCACTCATGACTGCAGTGGGAGCCGGGCGATTATGATGGAAATCTCACAAGCCATTACCATGAAGAGGCTGGGCCCGATGCAGACAGCTTAATGGACTCATTTGTAATTGGTAGGGGGCAATGGCTAAGCTACCGTGGCCTTTGTGTGATTGAGTATAGAGGCATGCATGCAAATGTGACAAATGAATAGGAATTGAGCCTCTCAGGTTTTGTGCGGCTTTCTCCAGCTCTCCGTTCAGCCGGAGTGACCTTGAGAGGCAGTGCAGTAGGTGTTAAGAATCGTATAAAGAGGTGTTAACACTGGGGGCAGTGAACGGAAAGGAACAATTCACGAAAGTCTAAAGTGGCATATTCATTAGCTGCCATATAAATTGCTTTGGAAGGAAGCTGTTGTGCAAAGCCGTGAGGTACACATCGGTTATGAGCACTTCATAAGTGGCATCCGAATGCTTCGTGGGCCTATTTACCGCCCTGCTAAATGAGTATAAAAGGGCACTTTCTGTGCACCCTGTATGCATCAGCTCAATCAAATCTCAAGACTTTTCAGTAAGTCTTCACAGGTGAACACTGGAGTTTTGTAAGATCGAAGATGATTTTATATGCAAGCGCGTGACGCATTTCCCTAAGCCATCAACGTGAGCTTCATTGTCCGAGGTGTTTTTTTGTGCGCCATTGGGAAGAGAGCCTGTTCGTCACAGATGTCCAGGGAAAATTACACAAGTGCCTCATTAATGAATGGCTCAACAGTCTCTGGAGGTGGCCTCAGAGGCAGCTCTTTAATGAGCTGGGAACTCAAACACTGCCAAAGTTTACCTCGACCCTGCCTCTTGCGCTCGGGTCAGTCGGAAGAGCAATTCAATTCAGGGCCACTGAAGCAGAGGGGAATGGCCTCACGCTGATTTCTCCCTCGCGGCTCCAAAGGCAGGAATAATGCACTTTTGTCACACGCATCCTGGGGAATTACAGCTCCTAATTTGATTAGGGGAGATTTGATTAACTGGAAAATGGGGATTTCACTAAAACTTTCACATGCTTAATTTATCCCTTGCCGAGCAGATGCAACATTGTGTCATTCCAATGAAAGGGCGTATGGGAACCCTATTCAGTGGTTAGACACTCTTTGAAATCCAAGAATATTGGTATTTCGCCATGGCTCTCACAAGTCAAATGCCTTTGATTATCTCTCCCTGGAAATAGCAGCGGCTGTCATGCGAGTTTGCGTACGCCCGCTCGCGGAGCCTGCGTTGATCCGACAGCGCGACATTCTCGCGGCGTATCCGTTTATGGACTTAGAAAACTCCTGCGGCGCGGAGTCGTTCCGTTCCACGAGCGAACGGATCGCACATCTTTCAGTACATTAAGATTATGTATTTCATTTCAAGGCCAATTGGCCCTTAGTAATAGTCTCAGAAGGAGCTTGCCATTACAGACCAGTGGTTATGGAGGACAGAAGCTATTCCAAAGGGCAAGTATGGAGGAATCCATCCCCATTAAAAATGATCTAGTTAAATCAGCTTTCTCTCAAAGGGCCATCGGGCCAAACCTGCTCTTTGAAATTAATAGCCAGACTGGAGCTGAAGGGCTAAGGCATCAATTTACTCCTCCTTCAGACAGAAAATCAGTGAAAACAATCAGGCCGAGTCTGCGCTAATGACTTTGCCTTTGAGGCGAGTCTGCAAGAATCTTTCGGTGTTTAAAAAAGGACAGACGGAAAAACTTGCGTGTGCTCATTCTTCATTCGATTTCGTTGTTTTTTTAGGGCCTTGGGGTGTGGCCGAAGCTGGGACAGACGTACGTACGCTATCGTAAACCGATTCTTTGTCATAATTACACAAAATGAACTAGAGTGAGCACTGAGTTAATAAAAGCCCTCGTTCCACAGCTCATTTTCCGTAATCACATCTGACTCTGACTTTCTGCCTTTGATGATGATGATGATTATACAATTTAGCAGTGATTTACTATTTTGTGTTATTCGCACACACTGTGCGCTGGTGATTTATGATTATGGTTTTTGGAAATTGCTTAAACTGTGATGGCACTGTGAAAACGTTCTGCTCGTTTCAGTTTTGTGTAAATGAGATTATGACAGAAGATTGCATGCAGTAATTCAGTAATTTCCATTCTGTATCCTGAAGTTCAGTTTGGGAAATGAATGTTTAATGTTATTGTTTGGTCATGAAATCTTAAAAGCTGTTAAATGGTCACAATACTCAAATTGCCAGTTCTAACTATTAGCACTAGTATTGAAATTATAATAATATTGTAGTTAAAAGTAGTGGCTGTATCCAAGAATCCTGTATGTGCTGTGGAAAAGTCTATGAACATCAAACATTTTAAAGTTAAACATTTTTTCTGTTAAAGATGCTGTAAGGGTTTGTTTTGACTTCAACCTCAAGTTTTCTTAAAAAGTGTGAAGAAGAATAAGCAATAGTTGCAAATAAATATTGTCTGATTTTAGTAATTAGTTGGAATGGTAAATGTATGTGGCTTGTATATATCAAAATATCACATACTAAGTAGCGGTATATGCTAATGACAAAAAATATCTATATATTTTCTGGAATTTTGTCAATAACGATAATTAGACAATATTTTGCACAGTGTGTTATTGAGTTGGTGATTTTGGCAGGTTTACGACTGACTCCTAAAGCTTTTGATGTTTTTTATATTCTGTGTGATAGTTACTTTGCAGGAGTAACAGAAATGATCTTTTCAGTAACTTTTTTACCGTGTATGGGCGTTCTACCTTTATAAGGCCAATTTTTGCCAACCATATTACATGTACGCATCATCTTTTGTGTCAATTTTGTAAATATAATCAATATTTATAAAACAAATAATAAATAAATTCAAATAGTGTGACACTATAGGGCTGTTATCAATCAAATGAAAACAGTAACAACAAAATTTGTGTTTGCAGCGAAGAGGTGGCATCTGAAGTAGCATTTAGATGCATTTACACAGAATGTTTAATGCAGGACATGAATGCATTTAACTTGCAATTACAAATGCATAATTATTGTTTTAATGTAAAAAAAAAAGAAAGAAATTGAACCGGTATTTGAAATGATTTGGGGAAAAATATGTAAAATATACTTTAAATATAAACATATAATTACCAGTAGATGGCACAAATCTCTGCGTAAGTGAGTCATTGAGTCATTCATTCAACTGAAATGGCTGATTGATTCCGTAGCGAAACACATTCAGAGACGCAAAACAGTTCTGCTGTGAAAAACAAGAACTGTTGTGTCTAAAATGTAAGTCACTTAATATTAACTATTGTTTATTAAACTGTTCCATTAATATCAATCATGTAGATATTTGGAGAAAATATCATGTCATGTTATATAATAGTGATACTCGAAAGTAAACAACAGCATTGTATTCGGACAACAATGTAATTAACACAACCAATGTCCAGAAATGTAGCAAGGAGATCGATAAAATAATCCATGTGACATCAGGAGTTCAACTGTAATTTTTACAAATTTTACAAAGCTACAAGAATACTTTTTGCACAAACAGAAAACAAAAATAACGACTTTATTCCACAATTCGTCTCCTCCATGTCACCCTAGCACCATTTTGGAGCATTGAACACAAACAGCATACGCTGTTCTCTGTCAGCTGCGTCACGCTGTTTTCAGTCAAGAGAACATTGTATGCTGTTTGCGTTCAATGGATACGCTCCAAAACATAGATATACCTAGAGGCCTCATTAGCAACTGTTTCTATAGGCCGCTATACATAAGCTGTCTGCCATATTGCAGCGGTCAACTTGACGTCATTCACTCATAGTAATCACTGATTATTCAAAATGCCACAATCCTGCACAGCTGTTGGTCTGCGAACCTATAGTATGGTGAATGACGTCAAGTTGACCGTCCAAAAATGGTGAACGCATCTACGTGCTTGGAGCGGTCCAACAGGGCATCTATACATATCTATGCTCAAAAAAGCATCAAAATTATCTTAATTTGTATTTCGAATGGAATGACACGGGGGTAAGTAATTAATGACAAAATTTTAATTTTGGGGTAACCCTTTAATTTACATTTAATTCAGTAATTTCTTTGCGTACCACCAGAGGGAGCCTGGTACGCATACCACACTTTTGAGAACCAGTGATATAGAGGACTTTGTTAGCAGGAAAAGGCGCAATAGTTTGACAACTGAAGTTAATAGGTGGTAAATATACGTACAAGCAGTATTAATTAAGATATTAGCCTAATATTTCACCTACCTGACTGGAAATGATAATGAATGTTGACAAGATTCTTGCCCTGCAAATCCTGGTTCAGTTTGGCCAACCACAAACGCCTTTTGTTTCTCCCAGTACAACCGAATAAGTACAGCCCAAAACATGGCAATAATAAGCAAGAGTTTCGTTCAGTTCAGTGGCATTGTTTACGTTCAGCGCTGCCAATATAGCCGACTGATGAGACGTTGTGAAAACACTATATCAGATGATATGTACAAGTCATACGGGGCATATTTGCCCCCTTATTTAGAATTTTGGGGAATTCTAAATGTATTTTAATAGACTAAATCGAACAGTGAAAGCATGAACTCTAAATGCATTTATTTGAAGTACTCATAAATAAGGCCTATGCTTGTATAGTCAGGAAAATAAAGCACATCAATAACATCTGGCTCAGCTAGAACCAATAGAATGTACATTGGATTTTATTTGAAGCTTATAAATTATAAAAAGGAAACCTCCTGATCTCTTTCTGTTTGATATTTGACGGTCTCTCATGTAGTTCTGAATTAATTTTTTAGCTTGAGCCCACACATCTGCCTCCAGTCCCACAGATCGAACGCTCTCCGAGGAAAGAAGGAAGGTGTAGCCACCACTCGCATATTCATCCGCCTCAGTCAGAAGAAGGAAGTTGAAACAGTTTTTCTGGCAAGCTGAAGATCCATGTCCCGCTGAGGAGTCGCAAATCACAGCTACGTCCCAGCAGGAGGACCAACTTCAGCTTGAACAAGGCCTTGTTTTGTTCAGGGCCTGTGAAATGCAATTAGAAACTCCCTCAGGGCCGACAGGGGCAACGGCTGAATGAGACCTCCCTGCGCTCCTGGCGGGCCACGGACTTTGAAGTCTCCTGCTATCTCCCCAAGAGAGCCCATCCCCGGTTCAGAGAGGACAGCACATTAGCAACGGAAGACATGAAGCTGATGAGTGCAGGAGCTTTCATGTGCCTCCTCCCATGAGGGTGTTGACGCTTCTAATAAATTACGTGATATATCTGTTGTGATAATATCCCGTCTTGTGATTTATCATCTCGCCGTGCCCTTTTCCCACTGACATTCACAACCCTCTGTCCGGCGAGGAGCTCTGCGATTGGCTGACCTCGCTGTGAATTCCACAACACGGTGTGCGTGACATTCACATTTATGCGATGCGTTTATAATAAGCTGTGACAGGTACAAATGCAAGCACCGCATTAAATCATATCATCCTTTTCTCACCCTACTAAAGAAGTGGGGTGGCATACCAGCACAGAAGCATTAATTGGAGCCGATGCGTCACCCAATAAGAGTGAAGTCTCATTTCAGTGCGAGGTGGAAGCGTCTCATCAGCATTCTGAACCCGTCGCCTGTCCCCTCTGGTTATTCTGGGCCTGTAATTAAGAGGATGGCCATAATCACTAGACTGTCTATACGTACGTGTTGAGCAGAAAGGAGGAGAGTGTTGTAATTGTTCTGCCGCCGGGGTGCCGCTCTCAGGGCTGAGGAGGGAGGTGTGGGAGGCAGTGGGAGTGTCCGCTGAGGGAGGGATCACAGGAATGCACCGTTCGCTACTGAGGGAGCATTCTTCAGCCGAGCTGAGTGCGGCCGCTGGACACGTTCTGGAAAGGATCTCACAAACCTGCTTTGAGTGGATTTGTGCTTAATCTGTTGGTGCTGAAAGAGCTCAAAGCCTCACGTTTACTGTATATGGAGGATTTTACTGGATACTGATTTAGACTCTGGAAAGGATTGCTTTAGGATGGACATGTACATCATATATGCCCTAATATTCAAAAGGGTAAAAACACTTTGCCAGAGCTCCTAGATTTCAGAGGAACCTGTGTTTTTATGTTTATACATGTAAGGAAGGAACTTTTTAACACTTTTGTGTTCTGATACTGGAGTGACTACTCTGAAAAGCATTGGATAGTTGAAAATTGTCAGTATTTTGGATTACACTGAGAAAGACCACCTTGCCTCATCACTTCATTGGCATTTTGGGTAAGTGCTTCTCCAAAAATTGTATAAAATGTAATGGCCTTGACTAATTTAAGATTCTAATTTTGAAATAAGTGGTTATGAAAAATAAGAAAAATAAGCTTTCTTGAAAATAATGTATTACTTTTTTTCCTCCATTTTGATGCGTTTTCATTTTATCCTTGTGCTTGTTTTATGTTATGAAGCTTGGAAAAAATATTATTTTTAGTGTGTATCCTTTGAAAGCATCGGGTCTTTAAAAGAGTGGAGCCGCTTGTCAGGTTTTGCAATGGTGAAACAGTGTCCTCTTGTGGTTAACATTGTGTGTGTGTGTGTGTGTGTGTGTGTGTGTGTGTGTTGGCCAATGCAGAATTTTTACTGAAACTTATTAATATTGCAGGTTGCTCTGACAAATTGAGACATTCCCCTCCAAATGAAGGTATGTAAACCTCTTCAACCACTATTATTGGTCACATTTGTGACCCTGGACACAAAACCCGTCATAAGGGTGATTTTTTTTTTTTGTATGTATGGTTTGTTAGGATATAACAGTATTTGTAAAATCTGCAATTTGAGGGTGTGCAAATCTAAATATTGAAAATCGCCTTTAAAGCTGTCCAAATAAAGTTCTTAGCAATGCATATTACTAATCAAAAATTTTTTTTTTATATTTTTTAATATTTACGGTAGGAAATGTACAAAATATCTTCATGGAACATGATCTTTACTTAATATCCTAGTGATTTTTGGCATAAAAGAAAAAAAATATAATTTTGACCCATTTTGGCTATTGTTACAAATATAGCCATGCTACTTATGACTGTTTTTTTGGTCCAGGGTCACAATTCATAACATCCCGATTGCTAAACATGCCTTCAGTATTGTGTTTATTTGCCTCCCTGTATGAGGATTTATTAGCAGGCATTATATCTAACACCTCTTGATAGGTTTGATAGATAGACTCAATTATCCAATGATAGTGTCATCGCATTACTTTCGATTCCAATGAGACAAAATCCTCTGAGAACCGCCGATGGGCTTTTTTTTTTTCCTTTTATTATATTGTGTTTAACTCCAGGCAATAAATCCACTGACTTATGTAGCTAAACTGCTGTTGCATCACATGCTTTGATTTGTAGTGCATATTAACAAATCTTCCGGATACTAAAGCTTGTTATATATTTTTAGCTTTGAAAATTTGATAGGTGCACTTCATGACTTTTTTTTTTTTTTTTTACCTAGGCTAAGAATGTTTCCACATTTAAAGGTTCACAAAGTCATGACATTTCTGTTCTGTAATTTGATGAATTACAAAACATATAAATGACATGTTATACTTGTATTGAGCATATGGCATGATTAGAAATCCTCTGGATTGAGAACAAGGATGTAAAACACAATACCCTTAGAGCCAATTAGCTTCTTGATAACTTAGGAGGTGGGTGCGTTCAGGCCAAGTACGTGCTGGTAATCTTCCACTTAATTGGATAGAGGGTCAGTCACTCCAAAGCCAGGCCACCCGCCCAAAAACACTTTAGCCGTGCTGATTTATTTAACAAGACATTCTCAGTCGTGCATTTATTTTTATTGGCACTCTTGCACGTTAAAGTCATGAAGCATTCATGAAAACCACAATCGTTTCTCCCCTAGATCACTCATCACCATTTACTTCATGGAGTTTTTGCTTCTTAAGCGTGCTGAAATCAAATCAGAGGCACTTAAGAACTTAACCAGATTACTTTCATAGAGTCACCAGTGATAGTTAATGGAATTTACGTCTTTATGTTAGAGCGGGTGCTTTGGAGGCTCCTGTCTGGCACATTTGTCAGCCTTTGCCAGCGGGACCGAGCTGGAGTTTCACCGGACCGATAGGTCACGGCCTCGGGTCAGACTGCTGCTGTGTACAGAGCTCCTCATGTGCAAAAAGATTTTGCACTGCTTTTAAATAAGGGTATTTTATTTTGCTAAATCTGATTGGCTGTCTAAGATAACAGAGGGATGTGAACACATAGTGCAGCAATGTTTTGAGAAGCCTATTAAACCTTAAGCCAACTTAATGCAATTGAGTTAAAGAATGCTTGTCTCAATCATAGGGGGATTAGACAGCTTTCAGAGTCTGTTTTATTTCTCAGCATTCTGCCAAATGCTTCTCGGAATTGAGTTTTAAATTAGACGTTACTTCCTTGAATGACACACATCATATTTTTTATCCTTTGAATGTGTGTATTTTTAGACGAAACAATACCTTTCTGATGGCATTTATAAACAGACTGTTTGTCTGGATATGGGTGATTATTCAGTTAGGATCAGTGCAAAATGTGAAAACATTTATCATCTGGAATTTGGTATGTTGTTTGATGTGAATTTTTGGGAACACTTTACAATACGGTTCCATTTATGAAGCAACTAACATGAACAAACAATGAACAATACATTACAGTATTTATTAATCTTCGTTAATGTTAGTTAATGAAAATACAGTTGTTAAATCACAGTGCATTAACTAATGTTAACACACGTTGGAGTTGATTTCAATAATGCATTAGTAAATGTTGAAATGAACATCAACTAAGATTAATGAATGCTGTGGAAGTATTGTTGATTCTTATTTCATGTTAACTAATAAACTTTTTTGTAAATGTTAGAAAATAGTTTTTTGTGGCAATAAAACATGATGGTAATGATCATTTTTTGCCAGAAATGTTGAATTATCAGTGGAAATGCAAAAACGACAAGTTAACTAGCAGTTGATTAACTTAAAATTACTTGAATATTAAATGATTTAATAATGATACTTAATAAAAATTGTGCTGGACAACAATTAATCACGATTAATCGCATCCAGAATAAAAGTTTTTGTTTATATAATGTGTGTGTGTGTGTGTGTGTGTGTGTGTGTGTGTAGTGTGCATATTTATTATGTATATATATATATACACACATAATTTATATTATATATAAATATATTTAATATATAAACATTTTTCTTAAATATATACATGCATGTGTGTGTATTTATATACACATAATAAATATACACACTACACAAACATATATTATGTACACAAACACTTTTATTTTGGATGCGATTAATCAGGACATTTTAGTGACAAATGAATGACATTTGATCATTTTAGTGACAAATTATATATAATCTTCAAATTGTCATTTTTCCTACTGTTCTTCTGACACTTCTATTCATCAAAAATTATATAAAAAAAAAAGAAGTATTAAGCAGTACAACTGTTTTCAACATGGAAAATAATAAGAATTGTTACTTGAGCACCAAATGAAAATGATTTCTGAAGGACTGTTGTGAAAAAGAAGACTAGAGACAAAAATACACTATATTCTTCAAAATGATTGATTTTTCTTTTATGCCAAAAATCATTAGGATATTAAGTAAAGATCATGTTCCATGAAGATATTTGGTAAATTTCATACTGCAAATATATCAAAACTTAATTTTTTATTAGTAATATGCATTGCTAAGAACTTTATTTGGACAATTTAAAGGTGATTTTCTCAATATGTAGATTTTTTTGCCACCTCAGATTCCAGATTTTTAAATTGTATTTCGGCCAAATATTATCCTATCCTATCAAACCATAAATCAATGGAAAGCTTATTTATAGCTCTTAATAACAAAAAAAAATACCCTTATGACTGGTTTTGTGGTCCACATATTAACTGCAATAATATTTTCTCATTGACCCCAAACTTCTGAACATTAAAATGATTAAAGCAATTATAATATGGTAGATTTTTCTTTAATATTATCATTTCCCTCACTGAAAAATCCCCCATATAAACACTACACTATGTGTTGACCTTCTGTTGTTATGGTTGTGTGTTGTTAATGTTAATATGAGCCGGCTCGCTGAGGAGCTGTGTAATCGGTTCGCCCAACACTCGGCTGTCAAAAGTTGACAGCTTCCCTCAGCACTCACAGCCGTAACGTGTTTCTGCCAGGAATAACTGAACGGCTATTCACAGAGCTGTCTATGCTTCAGCCCACAGTTTTGGCCGATGTGCGGTGACTGGCCTGGATGGAGGGTTTTGCGCGTTCCTGCGATGCTTGTTAAGGCTGTGTTAAGATTATATACTATCCAGGGCCTAGAATGCGTTTCACAAGCATGATCACTTTCAAAGTAGAAGTGAAACTATTCAAGGCCATAGTATAATCTGTTCATCCCCTGTCCGTCGCAGACATAGGTATACATGTTAGTACAACGCAGTCTGTGAGACTGAACAGAGTTGGCATTGTTCGCAGGGTAACCCGAGCCGGGACGGGCCCAAGCGTCGGGGGATAGCGTATAGCCGAGATCGGCGCTGTTGAGAGATCAGTGAGACAGCTGACTGTTTGGAGCTTTCAGCACAACTCAAATAAACACTTTGACTATCCAAGTTTAGCGCTCTCTTTGCCCCCAGCTCTTACACACGTTACCACCGTGACTGACCACTGCGATAAGACTCACAACGAGCTCTTTATCGTCACTGTTATATAGCTGAGGATCTGAGTCTTCAGCGTCCTTCACGCCGCTGATTGTTTTACTGGTGCTCCAGGGGCTCGGTTTCTCAGAAGCGGGAGGTACAACACATCCCACAGGCATCGGGAGACATTGTGTGCATGGCCGGCCTACATCTCCATCACTAATCCCAGACTGAACGAAACCTGAGCGCTGAATAATGAAACAGGTCTATGCCGAGCACCACCGCCTATTGTACTGACTGTGGGAGAACGCAGTCATTTTGCTCACAGCAATTTATACATCCGCAGCATGTGTCCTGAACTGGCCTTTCTCATCATCCTTTGTGAAGGGATTACAGTATAATAACAAGAGATGACTTGCTCAAATACGGCTTGATTCTGTCATATGCTGTATATGGCTGATGAAATGAGGAATCGTACTTTTGCACAAGCTATTTGGATTTGAAGCTTTAAACTGAGGTTGGAAATGTTTGATGCTAAGATAATGAAATGATTAGAAGTCCAGTTAACATCTCAGAAGAAAAATCTTTTATAGGTCATGATATGTAATGGACATCTCAGTTATGTTACATCTAAGTGTATACTCTTAGATGTTAATTTAAAAAAATGCCTTAAGAGAAATACAATTTCTGACAGAGTTAACTCATATACCCCAAAAGTTTTTCAACAATAGATGATGAATATTCAATTTAGCCATCACAGGAGTTATTTTAAATTGTAAAAATAATCTTAATTAAAAAAAACAAAAATATTACTGTTTTTACTGTGTGCAGACCTTGGGTATGAAAGTATGATTTTAGACGTTTTTTTAATAATATTTATATTAAAATAATGTATAAATGTATAATCATGTCCCAGGTAGGGGTGTGCGACATATATCGTCTGCGATAATATCGTAATTGTTGTTTCAACGATGTACAATTTGACATTATCGAGTATAATGCGAAAAACGAACAAAACACACCTACAGAGAGCACACATAACGTTCCATTATGTGATGAAATGTAGTGAGTTCCCATTTAGAGTGCATTCTTTCACTGCATGATTCAATTTATTAAAATGCATTCAGCATATATTTATATCATTTTATATAGTTAATCAATATCACACAAAGAGTGCTGTTTTTTTCCCTTCAAAAATCAGCATGACTGCAAATGTGAAACTGATTTTATACAACAGTTCAATAAACAAGAAGTTAATATTAAAAGACTTACGTTTTAGACAGTTTTAGACAGCATATTTCCTGGTTTTGCTTGATTTCGCCAACAAAAATAATTCCAAACACAGGTGTTTCGTTTCTGCATGAATCAACCGTTTAAATGATTCGGTTCAATCAAAATGACTCATTTAACAGCGACTTACTGTTACCTAATGGCAGTATCTTTTCACTTTTAAATAATTTCAAAGATAGCTGAATTATTATGTGTAAATGCATCTAAATGCCACTATATATGCAACTTCTGCAAAGATTATAATTTGTTTAGTAACAGCCTAAATGTATTATTTACATTTTTACAAGGTAAAAATCAATTTAAACTTTTAGGAAAAGAATAATTTTTATCACTGCTGTGAACTGACCACACAGAATATAAAGAATATCAAAAACTAAAGTCAGCACTGTATTCCTATTCCTGTAGCACTATAACACACACAAAATATTGTCTAATTATCATTATCAAAAATATTGAGATATTATTTTTTGTCAATATCGCACACCTCTAGTCCCAGTCACATTTTCTTCGTTAAATAGACATTACTTACACTATCAGAAAAAGAAAAAAGTTATACGTAGACTCTCGCTGTAACTTTACCTGCTGATGTCACTGTTGTACAATGTTTCTTTAGAAAAACAAGTGTTTTATACACTTTTTAATGTTATATTTTGTAATATTGGCCTTGTTTTATTCTCATCCAACATTTTGAGGCAGCCTCTTCTGAGGAAACGCCCCTGATATGTGCTAGTAATACACATGCTAATAAGCAGCTAGTTAATACTGAGAAATGGTCCTTAAAATAAGTGTTACCAAATACGGTAACTAAAAACTGTGTATAATCCCACTTTCATAGCCAAGACCTGCACATATTACTGATTTGATCCATAAAAATCACAGTAAGCATGAAAATCCTGTGCATACCACCCAGTTGGCTTTCTGCTTTGATGTATTAACTGGAAAAGAGAAAGACAGAGTGAGAGAGAGAGAGAGAGAGAGAGAGGGAGAGAGAGAGAGAGAGAGAGCCCTGCCATAAAGGAAGTGTTCGCTTAGTCTGTGTGATACCCAACACCACAGACTGTGATCCTGCAGACAGACTGGCAAGTTGAGAATACAGAGAGATACTGTTCCCCTGTGTCTTATTCAAGAGCTGTTGAACGCCTGCTGAACGCTGCACAAGAGACAACTCTCTAAACCTGCCAGATTACAGCCTGGACCGACTGGAACGACACATTTCTAGTGGATATATGCACGATTTAGGGGTGTGGACCTATTAGAGTTCAGAGGTAGGAGCTTTTTTCAGCTGTTTTCAGTTGATGACTAATTCTGAATATCGAAGTTTGAGCATTTCTTTTAGCACATTGATAAAATCCAACCACATAGTGGTTTCTTCTCGTCTGAGATTGTTGAAGTGTCAGAGAGGTGCAGCCGGAACAGATGCACCTTAGCTGAGTGCGCTTCATTCACAGCAAGCTAAAACCCACGTGGGAACCTGTCAGCACACAAGAACAACTGTTTCTCAGTTTGAGTCATTTGCCAACTGCGCCCTAGCAATAACGCACGCGGCCCTCGATGCCACCGGATGATTTATGAGACATCTCCCGCCATCTGCGAGCACGGAACCGCAGAGGGATGGCTACGGTAAACACGCTCGTGATTCGAAGATTATGAGAAGTTTTTAGGAGGGCTTACCTGCGCTCCGCCTGAGCCACGCTCGTCTACTTTTGTATGCACACAAAGCTCCCTCCAACTGCTCCTTCACGAGATTAAGAGCTTTCCCCTGGCACCCTGTCAAGGACAAAATTTAAAGAACACGAGTGTTTAACCTCCAGCTAATCTTGTCTTTGTGAGAATGAAGGGATTAGACCATTCGTTTCTGCATGCCTGGAAGGGTTAGGCCAGTAATGGGCTTGATGAATGACAAAAATGGCTCAGGGAAGGGAGCTGCCAACTGACACAGGAAGACAAATTCGCTGGTGGCCTGACAGCTCCAAAAAGAGGCTTAGCTTAATTCCTGACCTGCATCAAAATAGAGCATTACCGTGCCATGACACTAATTGAAAACAAGCAGTTTAAGCGAAACCGGCCTTATAAACACGAGCCAAGCGTTTTCGTTTCTTGGTTATTGCTGGGTCTGATGGAAGGGTACATCAGCACACGCTGTTCTTTGATTAAACGGGATGCAAATTAGATTTAAACACTAGCGCCATTAGGATCCAAGGGTCTATTAAGGACTCTCTGTGCTTATTATTTAGCTTTACTCAATTAGTCTGTAGCCAGTCCAGCTATTGAGTTGTGCCATGTGGCCTGTACCACTCATTACCGACTAGTCTGTTCTCCTCTCTGGAGACCGTAGGTCTCCACCAGCGTTCATCTGGAAGTTTATGCAGCATTGCGCTCTGGAAGCACCTTTAAACTTCTCGGGATTCACGTCCGCACACATTTACTGTTCCCGACGTTTGAATGACCCCTGCGGCTGTGTCATCCTATTCAATACAAACAGCTCATCACAAGGGATTTGGAGCTCAGCTCAGGCGAATAAGTTGCTCCTTGTGTTTCCCTCCTCCGTGGACCCCTGGTGTTCGCCAAAGGAGGTCTACCCCTCGGTGAAGCTAACAATCCATTATGGGGCTCTCAAAAGACCTTTCACTATAGATACAGCAGCACTGGAGAAAAGGCCCAAATTGACAGCTTGACACAAAAGAGATTTACTGCTTTGCTTTATGTGCATGAGTGCTGTTCAAAAGGAGGTAATTGCAGGTTGTATAGATGGGCGAATCCTTAAGGGATTTCACCCCTTCATCACATTTGCATTCACTATTAGCGCCCCCCTGGGAGGGACCAGTAAATGTCACGGTGAAACTGACGTCACCAGCGGTATGGCGGTGCGTGAAAAGGCTAATGCTGTAAAAAATAGAGATACTTTTTTCAAGTAACTAGTAAAGTAACGCATTACTTTTTAATTTACAAGGAAATATCAAATATCTTTTATCAAGTAAGTAATTCCATGTACTTTTATTGATTGTAAGCTCTTGTGTCCAATGTACTTTACTTCTATAATAAATGTGAACATGCATTAGTTCATCTCACTCACTAATTCATTTATTAAAACAAAAACAGATTCAGTATTCCTCAAATTGAATTAAAACAGTGAAAAGCAACTCAGAATATGATGCAATTCTGCAATAATTAAATATGTTAAATAATACAAATATCCTTTATGTATTTAATCCCATTTGTGCATTTATCGATGCTGCTGACCTTTGATGATCCAATTTAACCATACCAATAAGCAGAAATTACTCAAGATAAACTAACATTTGTTCTTTTTTTATTGCTGAAGAGTGTTGAACTTTCTTCTTCTGTGTTCTACTGTACAGACATGAATTTACTTTTCCTTCAGCCTGGGGCTTTTGGTGTAAAAGTGCTTTTACATTTGCCAAAACCACAGCTTTTTATATAAAAAAAAACTTGCAAGCCCTGCCCAGATTTAAAAAGTAATGTAATGCGTTACTTTCCATAACTATATAATTAGTTACTTTTTTAGGGAGTAACACAATATTGTAATGCATTACTTTTAAAAGTAACTTTTCCCAACACTGGTCATCAGTCACATAATCCTTCAGAAATCATTCTAATATGCTAATTTGCTGCTCAAGAAACATTTTTTTATTATCAATGTTAAAACTGTTAATGTTACTGTTACTGTCAGTCAATACTTAATTTTTCAGGATTCTTTGATGAACAGAAAGAAAATTTGAAACATACATTTTTGTAACATTTTAAATGTCTTTACTGTTACATTAGATCTATTTAATTCATCATTAAAGTGTTTTAAAAATAAGTAAAAAGTATATATATATTTTTTTAATCTTACTGGCGCTAAACAGTTGAGCAGTGTATTGTATGTTAATTTTTCTGATGCTTATTAATGTCGGTGTAAACTGTAACACATTTTTCTACCATAATCTGACATATTTATTACTGAAACACAATATTCAAGAAGAAAAAATAGAAGTTCATTTTACTGAGGAATTGAGTGCAAAAGTTCCAGAAATTAAAATTCAGAATTTAGTTTAATTTATTTTTTATTTTCCATTTTCAAAAACTTTTACATACCCACCATGAGCTCCAGTAAATGTATAGTATATACTTTAATTAAACCCATTAAAATATTTTCCAAATAATCAAACTAACAAATAGGGCTGTCACAATGTCTTCATAACACGATTATCATGGCCGGATTTTTGACTAATGAATTTCATCACTGCACGCAAAAGGCACTTACATCACAATTTGGTCAGTTCCCCGGATGTGCAGCCATATTGGCGATACTCGGATGTAAACAACAGCATGGATTGCATGGTTAATGTACTACTGAATACATTGTTCTGCTAATTTCTGCTGTCTATCCACAGAAAAAAAATGTGTGGAAGCTGCTAAAACTTATCTACAAGGGCTTAGTAAGACTTAGGAAAGGGTGCAATATTTTGACACTAACTAAAGTTAATGGGTGGTAAAGATCCATACAAGCAGTATTAATTTAGATATTAGCCTAATATTTCACCTACCTGACTGGATATGATAAGAACACAAATGTTGTGAAGATTCTTGACAATAATTTACCATTTCCAGCGGCAATAATCAGCTAAATATGCGAGTTTAGTTCAGTTCGTTGGCACTGTTTACATTCAGTGCCGCCAGTATGACCGATTGATGGCGCTTTAGTTTGTGAAATTACTCTATTACACTAAACAGGAGAGACTAAAATGCTAACCGTTTTTAGTGTCAAAGACAATTTATGAGAATAATACATATTTTTACTACAAACTTGCATTATAGCGTCAATCGACTGTTTGAAATAACTTCCTTCTGTGAACTGATAAAGGCTGTCTGTTAGCACTGCAATATAAATATGCATTATCCATATGAAAATACCTGAGATGGCTTGAAGAACACCGATGAATCATATACTGTTATAATGGTGTGCTGCTTCTCATCATGTTTCGTCATACAAAACATTTCTTTCTGCATTTTATTCAGCGACAGCTGGATGCCTTTGTCCATATAAGGGATTTCCTGAAAGTCATTTGTTTTATTTGTCCTCAGTCTCACTTTTTTTGCGTGAGGGCGCCCTCCGGTGTCGAGTATGAATAAAACAAATCATATATGAGAGTTCCAGATTATTGTGTGTCATGTACTATTCATTCTCCGACACCCCTAATTAATACAATAACAATATTTCCTTTTATAAATATTATGATTATCGTCAATACCGGTATATCGCGACACCCCTAATTAACAATATTTACATTTTAGATAATAAAACAGGTAAAAACTTGTCATGACAATCTTGTAGTACACAAAGTGACAGAATCATTGTTTGATATGATGAAGTCTCCATTTATTATCTGGCCTAGTATGCTATGTGTTGACTCAATATATATATATATATTGAGTCAACACAATATATATTATATATATTTTTTTTTTTTTTGACCTGCAGGTCTTGCTAATGTTGCTAATACCACAGATGCGAGAGCAGAAAACAGCGATCACAATGCCACAAGGAGGCGACATTTAGAACCCAAGAAAGACTGAAGGAAAAGCTGTTTGTAGTCACTTTTTTTTTAAAAGAAGAGCACTGTAATCACCCCCTCTCTCCAAACAACTCAACATGTTTGCCCCAACGACAGCCCTGCCTCCTCCAGCTTCTCTCTTAGCTGGAAGTGCTCTGCCAGTGACAAGCACGCCATCAACAGCTCCCTACACAGGTACAGCAGCACCATACGGATTGAAAAAATAAATCACATTTTCTGGCTTTGGTCTGATTCACTTTGTCATGCGGCCTTTAGATCACGACCTACTGCGGCAGGAGTTGAACTCTCGCTTCCTGGCTTCCCAGACTGTTGATCGAGGAGGCGCTCTAGCTCCCCCGGCCTACCTGCGCACGGAGTTCCACCAGCACCAGCACACACACCAACACACACATCAGCATACCTTCACTCCCTTCCCCCATTCCATGATGCCCAGCCCAGCCGCACCACTGGTGCGTACCCCTGCCAGACAAGTGAGGAGAAATACTCTTAATCAGTTCTCATAATAATCAATGTTCTGAGCTGAAATTCTACCAATTGCAATGCACAATGTTACTAAGTGAAGGTAAATATTTATTTTTCTCTTTTCTTGCAGTTTGACAAATACCCGCCTAAAGCTGACACCTTCCATAGACACAATGTAAGTTATATATCTGTAGTGCATATCATGGACTGTAATTTGAATGGCATGTTTTTTTACTGATTGATTCTAGAAGTTTACATGTCTATAATGTAATCCTGTTTCTGCCAGAGAATAAAAAAAGGTAATTGTGATTTTTTTTTCAGCTCACAATTCCAACCCTTTTTCACAATTCTGAGAAGAAAAGTCTAAATTGTGAGATATAAACTTGCAATTGTAAAAAAAAAAAAAAAAAAAAGTCTGCACTGAGATTTGCAATTACCTTTTATTTTTTATTCTGTGGAGGAAGCAAAAAAAAGAATTGCTAGATGTAAACTCAGAATTGCAAGAAAAAAGTACAAATTCTTACAATTCTGCATTTGTATCTCAGTTCTGACTTTTTCCACTCCTAATTACTGACTTTTTCTCTCTTAATTGCCAGTTTATATCTCACAATTCTGCATTTATCTCTCACAATTCTGATTTTGTTCAAGTCGCTATTACCTGTTTATATTTTTTTCTGTGGAGAAAGCAAAAAATAAAAAATAAATAAAAAACAGAATTTTGAGATGGAAACTGAGATGGAAAATGTTGAGAAGAAAAAAGTCAGAATTCTGAGTTTTTATCTTACAATTCTACATTCATAACTCACAATTCTGATTTTGTTTCTTGCGATTCTAACAGAAGTCTTAATTTTTAAGATGAGCAAGAAAAGAATTGAGAGTTGCAATTACCTTTTTATTTGTTATTCAGTGGAGGAAGAAAAAAAATGTTAACATGAACATTTTGTCATTAATCACTTACCCCCATGTCATTCCAAACCAGTAAAAGTTTCAGTTGTCTTCGGAACACAATTTAAGATATTTTGGATGAAATCCGGTAGCTTTTTGACTGTCCCATTGACTGCCAAGTAAATAACACTGTCAAGGCCCAGAAACATATGAAAGACGTTGTCAAAATAGTCCATCTGCCATCAGTGATTCAACCATAATTTTACAGAGCTACAAGAATACTTTTTGTACACAAAGAAAACAAAAATAACAACTTTATTCAACAATTCATCACAACACACGGATGCGCTGTTTTTGTTCGAATCAAAGCGCAAATACATGTAGAAAACGTATCCGTGTGTTGTGGCTGACACAGAACAGCGTATGCTGTTTACGTTCAGTAGATGCTTTCCAAAATGGGGCTATGGTGAAATAGAGGAGACAAATTGTTGACTAAAGTCATTATTTTTGTTTTCTTTGCGTACAAAAAGTATTCTTGTAGCTTCGTAAAATTATGGTTGAATCACTGATGGCAGATGGACTATTTTGACAACGTCTCTGTTTCTGGGCCTTGACAGTTTTATTTACTTGGCAGTCAATGGGACAGTCAAAAAGCTACCGGTTTTCATCCAAAATATCTTAAATTGTGTTCCAAAGACGATCAAACTTTTTATGGGTTTAGAACGACATGGGGGTAAAGTGATTGATGACAAAAAAATCATTTTGGGGTGAACTATCACTTTAAGATGTAAACTCAGAAATGCAAGGAAAAAAAATCTAAATTCTGAGTTTTTATCTTACAATTCTGCATCTGTATCTCACAATTGTGACGTTATCCCTCTTAATTGCAAGTTTAGATCCCATCATTTATATCTCACAGTTCTGATTTTGTTTCTCACAATTCTACGACAAGTCACAATTACCTGTTTATATTTTATTCTGTGGAGGAAGACAAAAAACCCTGAAGTTTGAGATGTAAACTGAGATGTAAAATGGTCAGAATTGCAAGAAAAAAGTCAGAAATCTGAGTTTTTAATCTTACAATTTTGCATTTATATCTCACAATTCTGGCTTTTTTCCTTCTTAATTGCAAGTTTATATCTCATAATTCTGCATTTATAGCTCACAATTCTGACTTTGAAGTCTGAAGTCTTAATTTTTAAGATAAGCAAGAAAAGAAGAATTGAGAGTTGCAATTACCTTTTTATTTTTTTACCTTTGTGATTCTGTGGAGAAAGCCAGAAAAAAAAAACTGAATTTTGACATTTAAACTTTTTATAATCTTACAATTCTGCATTTCTATCTCACAATTCTGACTTTTCCCCTCTTTGCAAGTTTATATCTTAAAATTTTGCACAATTCTGATTTTGTTTCTCACAATTCTAAGACAAATCTTAATTGTAAGACAAGCAAAAAACAAACACAAAAAAATTCAGTTTATATATCATAATTCTGTATTTATATCATACAATTCTATTTCTTGTAATCCTAAGTCTTAATTGTAAGATAAGCAAGAAAAGAATTGTGGCAGAAGTTAAAGTGTGAGATATAAACTTGTAAAGTTCTTACTTAAATGGGGTCATTTTTGATTTCACTTTAAAGGCCAGAAAAAGAAATGCTTTAGTGTCCTAAATCAGCATGAACAGACTATTGTTTCCTGACACTAATGACATTTTTCTGCTGTTTCCCTACAGTTGGTCCCGTCCTATCCGTCAGTAATGACTGGAATACCTCCTATGGTTCCACCTGCTGGACCATTCAGCTCTCTCCAGGGAGCTTTTCAGCCCAAGGTTTGCCTGCCACTCTTAGCTTTCTGTTTTGTTTGAAGCACAGGATTCTTAAAAGGCCTTTGCAATGCTAAAAGAAGCCTGTGAATAACTTGATATTTCTTGAGTTGCGATGACCTCCCACAAAGGAAAAAAAAAAGAAGAAGAAAAAAAGTTGTGGTTTTCTGTAGTTTTCAGATGGGATTCTGGAAAGTGTCAAAGTTTCTGTCCCACATAGTTTTTAAAGGCCAGAAATAATATTAAATGTAAATAAATACATTTATAGGTTGAACTAGTCACATGTATATAGTTACTTATATAAGAGAATGTACTGAGGATAAACAAGGCACCTTATGGATATCATGTTAAAATGTGGACACAGTATTCATAAAATGTTGTGTTTGCAGGCTTCCAACCCACTAGATGTGGTGTCAAGACCAGGATCAGTGCCACACCAACTATTACAGAAAGACTCCAGAGTAAGTTTCCATTTTGCACCACTTGCAAGGCTTCTCTAATGGGTCAAAATCTGAGCCGTACTTGTTCAGGTGTCTCATTAAATATTTACAGCTGTTCTGTCTATCATTGAAGAAATATAAGAAGGATAATGTAATGTATTTTTGTAATTTATTTTAGCTTCTGGACCCCATGTGTCCTAAACCAAAGGTAAGGTTTGCATGTGATTATTCAACTTCCTTTTTTATTAACTTTTTAAATCAAAAACACAATTCTTTACCCATTATTCATTTTTTTTTCTCTTAGAAACCTGGAAAGTGGTGTGCAATGCATGTCCACATTGCATGGCAAGTTTACCATCATCAGCAAAAAATCAAGGTAAGATCAAAATAAATTAATTCTTTTTAAAAAAAAAAAAAGATGTGGACTATATTTAGTTTGTACAAGTAATCTATAATTAATGTTATCTGTAATCATTTTCTATTCCTGGCGGTTACAGAAGCAGATGCAGATTGAGCCCCATAAATTAGACTTTGGGTTTAAGCCTGAGTTTCTAAATCGATCACCTGGCTCAAACTTCATGGGATTGCAGCCACGTGATTTACCTCGCCCTGCCACAATCCTCTCTAATGCAGGTAGGAATGACAGCATGGATTAAATCCACACTAGTGACTGTAATTTAGCCAAATAGGATGTTCCTGGATCACAAATTGTTGGTCCTGGAACAACATCCCATCAACCAATTAGATTATAAGGTCATGGCTTAACACTAGGTATGTTCTTATCAACCTGCTACTTCCCATTGACTTTAGGGTAGTTTATAATTAAGTCCAGTCCTTCTGTTAGAGGACCAATGTCCTAGATAGTTCAGCTCCTACCTTAATTAAACACATCAGGATTACTGCCATGTATTTTAGGGCAGGTTGGAGCTTTATTCTGCAGGACGTTGGCCCCTGTCAGTGTCAGTATCAACATTGAAGAGATAATATGAAAATTACCTAATGATTTACTCACCCTCAAGCCATCCCAGGTTTATGACTTGTAGAAGTCCAATGTAGTGCGTAAATCATAAAGTGCTTCACTGGGCTATGAGGGGTTAATAAAGGCCTTCTGAAGCTAATCGATGCATTTGTGTAAGAAAATATCCATATTTAACCCTCTGATGCATCATGGTCACTACAGTGGACAGCTATTTGGAAGCCATTTTGAACCATTTAAGATGTAGCATCATGTCCCAACCACCAACTGGCGAATCCCCAAAGTCGTGTCTATGATTCCATTTAATTGTTGCCTTTGTATCTTTTTGTTTGTTTTGAGATATTACATAATATATTCAAAATGGCGGCACAATGTGCCTCAGGAATAAGTGTTAAATTATTTTCTTCTCAGAAAACCAGACCAAATATTTTTCAGTTAAATAGGATGTCAGAAATAATTTCATCCAGATATTAAAAATATATGTCTTGTACATTTTTTTCTGTGACAGAGAACATATCTGTCCACTACAGTTGACGTCATGCACCAAAGAGTATAATTCTGCCTATGGGCCTATATATATTATTTCTTATTTTGTATATTTTATAAAAATTTTGATATAATTTACACTTGAATGGTTTTATTGAACAGAAATGTTAAATAGTCTTCAGATTTGATTATTTATTTCAATGCTTACAGTCTATATTTACTAATTCATATAAAATCAAAAGTGTAAGCATGTATACATGTATTCTGTATGAGTGCAGATATATGTGTGCATAATTATGTTCAAGCGTGTGGTGGGAATGTGTGTGTGCTTGTGTGTGTTTGTATTTGTGCTCATGTGTATGAATAGACCACCACCCCCGCGCCCACCCCATGCACCCCAACAGCCCCCCACAAACCTCTGCCCCCTACACACACACTCTTACCATTTGTTTGTTACACTTTGTTTACTGTGCTATCATGACATAGCTTGTTGTTATTATGTGTATTTATACCATTTACTGTTAGTAAATGATTTAAAAACATGTGTTTTTAGACCAGTCAATGACTTCCATTGACTCACTATGTATACCATTAATGCATGGTGTCCACTACAGTAGACAGATATATGTTTCCCTCAAAAAAATAGAAAGTTTTTGGCATGATTTTTCACTTGCTTAAAAGTAAAACTAAACATGTAGAAAAAATACTACTTTGTGATTTAATAATTCATGCATCAGAGGGTTAAAACTTTACAAACCGTAATCTCTAACTTCCGCTAACTGTCACACCTAGGATGGCTTGAGGGTGAGCAAATCATAGGTCAACCATCACTTTTGGGTGAACGCCCTTTAATGAATGCCCATAATCACAGAATGTCTGACAGAAATGGGACTGTGCTCACCCATATCTACATCTGTCTTGTTAGGTCCCACACATCCTTCAGTTTCACCCTATGGATCCTTACCGCATACCCCAAACAATCTTCACAGTGTAGTCCCCCATCATGGTAAGATTAAATCTGACTTAAGAATTCAGTTCACATTAGATCAAAATTACTGCTCAAAATCTAAACCCATGTATCTCTTGTTGTGTAGAGTCTATGAATAAGCCACTTACCTTTGGAGGCCTGAGTACACTGAGTTCATCTGCCTTTGGAGGACTAGGAAACCCATCACTAAGTAAGGAGATCATTTACACTGTCATGAAGAGATCTGCTTCTACTGTAGGTTAAAAATGAAACCTTGCTTTGACTGACGATAATTACTCTTGGACATATCACAGCACCAAATGCAGCACATGGAACTAAAGATGGTAAAACAGTGCCAACTCCTAGTGGCCCACTTGAGCCTTGGAACAGACTGCACCAGACGCCCTCATCCTTCCCGACACCCCCTTTATGTCCAAGGCCTTCTGAAACCGAGAGTGCTCCCTCCATACTGGACAGAGCAGCAAATAAGAGAGACTCCCTTGACAACAAAGATGACAAGGAAAGGTATGTGTCAGCTATTTTGCTATTCTATTCTATCCGTTAGCATTCCCATTCTCAATGATAGTTGCTCAGTCAGCAAGTGCATCCCTGCAAGTTTGCGACCAGGTGGCTGCCATATTTGCTTCATGGGTACTTAGTCCTGGAAAGATTTTTAAATTGGGTACTTCCAAGCAGTCCTGCACTACCCAAGCAACAGTTATTGAACAGCTGGGAATGCTTATGGATTGATTTCTGCAATTATTTAGGTCTCCTTGTTTTGACCATGTAACAATTTAGCAGGGACTAACCACCTAAGCCAGGGGTTTCCAATCCTGCTCCTGGAGGGCCACTGTCCTGCAGAGTTTAGCTTCAAATGCCTAAACTAGCTAATTAAGTTCTTCAGGATTACCTAAAGAACATCTAGGCAGGTGAGTTTGGGGCAGGTTGGAGAAACTCTACAGGACATTGGCCTTCCATGAACAGGATTGGACATCACCACTCCTAGATAACCTACCTCAGGGATAAGCAACTTCGGTCCTGGAGGGCCAATGTCCTGCAGAGTTTAGCTTCAGTTTTAATTAAAAGCCTAAACCAGCAAATTAAGGTCTTCAGGATGATCTAAGGAACCTCTAGGCAGCTGAGTTTTTGGTGGGTTGGAGATAAACCCCACATGACATTGGCCTTCCATAAACAGGACTGGACACCCCTGCTCCTAGATTAGGCATGGACAAACTCAGTCCTGGAGGGATGGTGTCCCTGCAGAGTTTAGTTCCAACCTTGTTAAAACTGTGTGTGCTCAGGTATGCCCATCCCTGAGGTAGGTTATCTAGTAGCAGGGGTGTCCAATCCTGCTAACAGAAGGCCAATGTCCTGTGGAGTTTATCTCCAACCTGCCCCAAACTCACCTGCCTAGAGCAGGGGTGCCCAAACTCACTCCTGGAGGGCCGGTGTTTTGCAGAGTTTTTTTTGCAGAGCTCCAACCCCAATTATACACACCTGAACCTGAATCAAGCTCTTACTAGGCATGCTAGAAACTTCCTAGCAGGTGTGTTGAGGCAAGTTGAAGTTAAACTGCAGGACACCAGCTCTCTAGGACTGAGTTTGGGCACCCCTGGCCTAGAGGTTCCTTAGGTAATCCTGAAGGACTTTAATTAGCTGGTTCTGCAGGACAGTGGCCCTCCCGTAGAGAAGTTGCCTATTCCTGACCTACCTGATGAAGAATTTTTGGAGTTGACCTCCTGATCAAGAGGTTAAATAGCTAATCTTTTATTTTGATCATTGCAGGGAGCCAAAAGAGAAATCAAATGGAAGGCATTTGTCCCCCATCAGAAACAGTGCACTGGACAACAAACAGCCAACAGAGTCCTTTAAAAGTTCCTCTCCAGATGAGCCCAAGGAAGAGGAGCAGGCAAGAGAGAAAACTCACGCCCAAGAGCTTCCGCAACAAACTCGAGAAACTGAGGAGCCAAAACACAAAGAGATCCAAAATGACAAAAAAGAAAAGAATGTCAAAAGTGAGCAGCAGCAACCCGCTGAGGACAAGCCAGCAGGAAAAGAGAGTTCATCCCCCAAGCAACAGAGAGAGGATCTCAAGCGGCCAGCTAGTGATAGCCAACCCTGGGAGCCAGCTGAGAAGAAGATTAGAGTCGAGTATGAACCCCATGCCAAGAGCAGCAAGGTGAGAGTGAAGGAGGAGAGGAGAGATGACCAGGACCACGAGGTTACAACCCACCAGAAAGTTTTGGAAAAGCCATGGCAGGATCCAAGAGCACCTGCTATTAACCCATCACCTTTTTCAACTCTTCCTTTGCCAATAGGAATTCCAACTGGCCACCCTGGTCTTGACAGGACAAGGCTAGTCTCACCTTTTCTGGGAATGGGTCCATTACCTGGAGCCGAAAGGCTGCCTTACTCGCCTCAACATTGGGAGTCTATGAGGAATGTTTACCGGGGTTTAGATCTTCCTCGTAGGGACTCCTTAGGCAAGGACCTCTTAATAAGAGCTGACCCCCTGCAGCGTGCCATGATGGGGCACCCTGCTTACCCACGAGAGCCATTTCTCCAGTCCATGGCTCTGGAGCAAAGGAGTCATCTAGAAGAACGGCAACGCCTGGCCTTCCTGAGAGAAGAGAGCGAGCGTAGCCGTCTACTGGCTATGCATCATACTGCATTGGATCCACACTTACCGCCTCCAGGACTCCTCACGGCAGCTTACCCCAGCACAGGGCTCCCACATTACAGGACTCTACCGGCTGCCTATGTACATGCCCAACCGCACCCACTTTTCCCAATGTTGGCCGCACGGCCAGGGTCTCCAAGACGGATGACCCCTCTCACAGACAGACCTATTTTGCACCCACACAGAGACACTGAGACTCGGTGAGCTGGACTTCATCAGAAACTGATGGACTCTTGTATATCAAGCACTTCATGTGAAATAAAGTGTAGTCATGAAATGTACAGTGGTGAAAATGCTTTTTTTTCCTGTCCAAAAAAATATTAAAATGACTTGTGAGAAAAAATGACTTTACTTGTTCTTTTTGAATCTTTGGACTTTAAAAAAATACACAACTTTAAGCAAGGCAGCAATGGAACCATAATACAGCATAATATGCTAAATATCAACACAAATAAATTAGATGTTAGATATTTACGCTCAAAAATTGTTCCTATTGTTCCTGGTAATTTATTTATAAAAATAAAAGCAATGTTTTAAAACACAAAGCTAAAATATCAAAAGGTAAAACCTGTGCTACAATGAGTTTCCAGAACAAAAAAAAATTAAAATATGTATCAGACACCTGAGATCATGTAAAAACCTAAAATGAAACTAGCAAAATGCTAGAAGAATTAGCATATTAGTTTATAAAAGCATTGATCTAATGGAAAATGTTCAATCTATGGTGGTTAAACAAAGTTGTATATTCTTACACAGGTTATCTCTGATGAAACTGCATTTGATAGGTATGAAATTACACCACATCCATTCCCAGACCTCTAGCCACTGCAGCCAGAGCTCTAACAGCCCCTGATGGCCCACCGGGCTGGGCCACTTCCTCTGGATCCCCACTGACCTCAGTTACAGTGTTCAACACACAATACACAGACGTTTCATCGCCTTTTACTCCACTGCTGTCAGTTCCCTCCAGGAGCTCTGAGGTTGAAGACGACGAGGAAGGAGAGGAGGGTGAGGAAGAGTGTTGGGGAGTGCTATTGCCGCTGTCGGGATGCAGCATGGGCTCCTTGGAATGACTGGTTGAGCCAGAAACCTTGCGAGGGGTGCGCTTTTCAGCCATGTTTTTGATCAACTCTTCCGTAACCTCTACAGTCTCAAAACGCACCATGTTGAGCCGCAGATAGCCATCCTCATCCTTCTTGTACCTGTTCAATGGACAATTTTTAGTATGTGAAGGCAAATAAATAGCTCAGAAGCAACTCATTACATTTAAAATACTATTAATTGCATACCTGAAACGTGAGTGTCCAGATGGCCATTTGAGTTGATGCTTCTTTCGAAGGTGGAGGGTGAGAGTGTAACACCAAGAGAAGGTCTTGTCACAAAGGTGGCATTTATATCTTGGAACCATGTTGTCCTGTTGCAGACAGTTAGCATACATGTTATTTCATGGCATTATTAAATAAGGTTATAATAGCTGACTAAAACATGAAAAAAATCTTTTTACTCAAAATAAAAGTAACACTTATACACACACACACACACACACACACACACACACACACACACGTATAACTACTAATTATTTATTTATAGGGTATTTATTAGTAACTGTCTGCAACATTTTTTGTTTAACAATGTACTAAAATAACTAAAACTTACAAATTAATTTAAAATATGCAGATATTTTAAAACAAAATAGAAAAAACATTTAAGTATTAAAATATTAATTATTAAAACTATAGCAGTATCTCAATGATACTTAAATAACAGCTGTATTTTATATATAAAATATATACACTGCCATTCAGAAGTTTGGGATCAGTAAGATTTGTTATGTTTTTTAAAGATGTTATTATGCTCATCAAGGCATTTATTTAATCAAAAACAGACAAAAAAAAAGTAATATTGTGAAATATTATTACGATGTAAAATAATTTTTCTATTTTAATATACATTAAATTCTAATTTATTCTTGTGTTATTCCAGCATCATTACTCCTGCATTCAGTGTCACATGACCCTTCAGAAACCATTCTAATATGGTTATTTATAAGTAGAATTATTTTCAGGATTCCTTGATCAATAAAAAGATAAAAAAAGAACAGCATTTATTCAAAACAGGAATCTAACAATACACACTACCATTCAAAAGTTTGGGGTCAGTACATTTTTATTCTTTCTTTTTTTTTTTTAAGAAATTAATACTTTTATTCAGCAGGTTGCATTCAATTGATAAAAAGTGCTAGCAAAATATTTATATTTTAAATAAATGCTGTTCATTTTAACTTTTTATTCAAAGAATCCTGAAAAAAGAATCACAGGTTGCAAAAAAATATTAAGCAGCACAACTATTGATAATAAATCAGCATATTAGAATGATTTCTGAAGGATCATGTGACACTTAAGACTGGAGTAATGATGATACAAATTTTGATCACAGGAATGAATTATATTTTAAAGTACCGTATTGACCCGAATATAAGACAAGATTTTTTTCTTGGAAATACATCTGGAAAAACGTGTTTGTCTTATATTCAGGGTCTAAACTTTGACATGTAGATAATACACCCACAACTATAGGGTCTTGACTGTCATGTTAGCCTGATGGAACCAAACTTCCTCTGTAAGTGATTATAAAACGTAAGACAGTACCCAGATTTTAAGACTACAATAAGATTTCACTTCTACTTTTAATGAACTACAATGACTACAATGACAGCCTAATTGTTATACACTTTAGAATTTACAATTTATCAAAAAGTGTATTCTTTTTATGTGATTATTGCTGCATTTTACCAGTATTTACCATACTATCAAAACAAAAACTAAAAAAGGTATATAAAATAATTATTAATAATAAAAAGATTTTTCTTTTCTTAATAAAACACAAGATTTGGTTTACAAAAAGCCTTTTTCCAAAAAGTACATCGTGAAAAAGGGGGGGTCGTCTTATATTCGGGTCAATACGGTGTATCAAATTATTAGGCTATATTTTCTTGCTAAAGGGCACAGATATCTATATGACATTTATTATAATTTGTATAATAAAGTGAATTTTCAATTATTTTTTAAATAATAAATGAGAAATAAAGAATCCATTATTTTATATTGTAATAAAATATTTTAAATTGTAAAATTTTATATTGTAATAATTCACAATATTATTTTTTTCCTGTATTTTTGATCAAATAAATGCAGGCTTGATGAGCATAAGAAGCTTCTTTAAAAAACATTACACGTCTTACTGACCCCAAACTTTTGAACGTCATATATATTATTAATATAAATTTTAAACTATGTTAAATAAAAAAATTCTAATTAGTTTCATAGTGTAGTATAGATCTGTCAGAATTATTTTTTGTAAAAATCAGTAATTTGACTGTTCAGCAGAGCTCAACTCAAAAACGTTCCTTAAAAAATATGAATTATGGCTGAGGTTATAGCACCCTCTGCTGGCTGACCTCATGTACTCGTTTATAGTGCTGGTTCATAGTGTGGGCCATGCGTGAAGAGTATCCACAGCCCTCCACTGTGCAGTGGTACGCTGCTCCCTCATTGTGTGTTTCCATGTGCCTCCGCAAATCATGCTGGTTCTTGAAGCTAAAATTAAGAATACAGACCATTAAACGCAAGCAATAGATTCTTCAGTACTTCACTGAGTGTATGTGGACAGTTACAGCAGTTACCTGCTCTCACAGAAGTCACATGGGAAGGGCCTCTCATCGCAGTGACGGAATTTGATATGGATCTTCAGGGTGGAAAGGGACGTGCATGTCATGTCACAGAGAGGACATTTTATATGATTCACTGCAACAACAAAAAAAGAAGATAAAACACACTTAATATTCAGAAATAATATGAATTTGAATGCACTGACACTACTGAATGAGAACAAAACAACAGGCTAAAGGTCCAAATTGCAGTTTTAAAGCAGCTTCAAAGGTCTCTACACAATCCCAGCCAAGGAAAAAGGGTCTTGTCTAGAAACAATAAAACCTTTATACTTAATACTTTTTTCACCACAAATACTCATTTTGCATTAGCACGACTAGCTCACGTTGGAAAGGTCACGCGTGACGTAGGCAGAAGTACCAACCCAGTGTTTACAAAGCGAGCGTGCAAAGAAAGTCAAACAACCTTTACCAAAAAATTAAAAAAAGAGGGAAAACACTGATGTCGAACGATTTTGAAGTTGGAGGAGAAAATGAGATGGAGTTTTTTACCCAACCCTACCTTTTTGAACAAGAGTACACAGGCGAAGAACAAATCATGTGTGACCTTTCCAACGCGATTATGCATGAAGTCGCATATGCGCATCGCAGAGCTAGCGCAAGACAAGCATTTGTGATTAAAAAGTATATAAAGGAGCATCATTCACTAGGCAAGACCCTTATTCCTTGGCTGGGATCATGTAGAGCCCTTTGAGGCTGCACTGAAACTGCAAACTGGACCTTCAACCCACTGATCTCTATTGAAGTCCACTATATGGAGAAAAATCCTGGAATGTTTTCCTCAAAAACCTTAATTTCTTTTTGACTACCCGAACATCTTGGATGGCTTGGAGGCGAGTAAATTATCAAGAAATGTTTATTCTGAGAGTGAACTAAACCTTTAAACTGATATATTGTGTATCCCCGTCTCAGAAGTTTAAATGACATATTAAACTTTAACTCACCATGCTGACGAACATGGTCTCTCAGCAGCCTCTCATTGGCAAATGCTTTGTCACAATGTCCACATGTAAGAGAATCTGCAATAAAACGTATTTATGAAACAACTAGACTTACGAGTTGCTATATTGTCAACGAGTGAAGAGAAACTATCTGAAATCAACTGACCTTCTGGTTCTGCTTGTCTCTGGATATGGTCGAAGAACTTAGTATTGCTGGAAAACATACAGCCGCAGGTGGGGCAAGCGACCAGCCGCTCCTGTGTATGACTGCGCAGATGCTCACGCAGACGGTACTTGATTTTAAAAAAAGCATCACAGCCTGTAAAAAGAGTAAAAATGTTTTACATAGAAACTTTTTAAAACACTAGTTAAACTACTATTTCGCAAAAAGCACCTACCTGACCAGCTGCAGAATAGGGCCTGCTGTCGATCAGGAAGTGGCTGGAGCTCAGTGCAGTGTGCATGCATGTCAACATGACGGTAGAACCACTCAGGGTTATTAAAGGAACTCTGATAAAGCAAAAAATAGACAATTTCATTATATAATGATGTAGAATTTAAAGGAATATTTCAAGCAAAAGTGCTGAAAATGCACTCAGGGCGTCCAAGATGTAGATGAGTTTGCTTCTTCATTGGAGCAGATTTGGAGAAATTTGGCATTACATCACTTGATCACCAACGGATCCTCTGTAGTGAATGGGTGCCGTCTAAAATCAAATGAACCGTTAATGTTAAACCACCAGTTCTGACCAAAATGATTGGCCAGACAATAATCCTTCAGTGGAAAAAGTCCACCCCCTGCTATCCTTTCAAATTAAAATCCACTGACATACCCTACCAGTCAAACATTTTTGAACAGTAAGATTTTTCAAGTCTCACCAAGCCTGCATTTATTTGTTTTAAAGTACAGCAAAAACAGTTCAATTTTGAAATATTTGTACCATTTAAAATAACTTTTGTAACATTATACAGTATACCATTCAAAAAGAAATTGAATAGAAAGAAATGATAGAAATTAATACTTTTATTTAGCAAGGATGCTTTAATTTGATCAAAAGGGATGATAAAGAAATGTACGTTACAAAATATTTCTAACTGAGCTGTTTTCAACATAATAATAATAATAATAATAAATGCTTTTGAGCAGCAAATCAGAATATTAGAATGATTTCTGAAGGATTATGTGACTCGATAAAAATTCAGCTTTGAAATTACAAAATGACATTTTAACAGAAATATATTAAAAAAGAAAACAGTTATTTTAAATAGTACACATATTTCAAAATTGTACTATTTTTGCTGTTCTTTGGATCAAATAAATGCAGGCTTGATGAACAGAAGAGAATTCTTCAAAAAAAAAAAACATTAAAAATCTTACTGTTCAAAAACATTTACTCATAGTGCATTTCTTTTTAAACAGTGGATTTTTCTCAAATGATTCAGACAAGACTGGCTTTTTCCTTTGAGAAATCAATATAATGGATAGAGGACTTGATGGATTAAAGTCTTAGTGATTACCTGTGGACTACTGTCACGTTTTTATCAGCTGTTTGGACTCTCATTCTGACGGCACCCATTCACTGGGAGAGGATCCATTGGCGAGCAAGTGATGTAATGCTAAATATCTCAGAATCTGTTCCTTTGAAAAAACCAACTCTTCTACATCTTGGATGGCCTGAGAATGAGTAAATTTTCATGTTACAATACTAACATCACAGTGCTGCCACTGACAGACGAACCCCTCAGAGACATCTGGGACTAGACTGCTGCTGTGTAGATCCTGAGTGCAACTAGGCAGTTCGGGGTGGGATTCAAGAAGCTGAGTCCCAATGTATTTCAGCTTGCTGTGGAAGATGTGGAAATGGGCATGAGCGATCAGCTCACTTTGGCTTCCCATCGCCAGGAACTCACAGCCCCTCCACAGACATGGATAATCCTCTATAATAGAGATTATAATTAATATATGCACTGACTACAAATTAAATACAAAGCAAATGGTGTTACAGACATTGCATTAAAGGTCTGTCATATTTGTCTACTAATGCATGCGTTAATGTCCTACCCAGTTCCTCCATGGCATCTCCTTCTCC
Source organism: Cirrhinus molitorella (assembly GCA_033026305.1). NCBI lineage: Eukaryota > Metazoa > Chordata > Actinopteri > Cypriniformes > Cyprinidae > Cirrhinus > Cirrhinus molitorella. The sequence goes on from CM065134.1 coordinate 16,008,076, forward strand.
AAGATGCTCTTTCAGATGTAGAGACATATGATCACTCAACTCCTCCATACTTTGGCTCTTGAAAGTGCATGATCCCCACTCACACACCACCACTATTTTAGAGACATTTCTTCTTTTTGCCATCTTAATCTTTGAGAAAACAAACTACTACATAAATAACAGACTTCTGAACATTATGAACATTGCATTTGGTAATGACAACGCTCTTATCTATAACACGTCAGCTCTTGCGATGTAAACAAACGTTTAATAACTCGCCATGTAAACAAGGTCGAGTGATTGTTGTTTACATCACCACACACAAACTAACAAATCTCAATACAACACCTTGATACTACCAGAGAGGTTATGAATTATTAAAATCACTTACTTTGATGTTAATGAGTCAGCTGCTTTGAGGATCAGTTGCTAGTTCAGTTTTACTAACGTTAACTGGTCGAGGCTCAGAAGCGCGCAAACACATTTAGACATCAGTGTAGAGGGAAATTTACATAGTCTTAAAATATATTGAATAACTGGACTGTGTTCTGTAAAACTGCTTCGTTGTTCAGGTAATTTAAATACATAAAACTTAATGTATGTTGAGCGGATGAGGATACAGACAGGAACGCGGGTAATTTGTTTGTTTGAGAGGATGGAGAAGGTCGTGACGTGTGTTTCCGTGTCACAGACAAAATAAAAGTCTTGCTGAATCTTTCTGCTGAAATGGGACATTTCAGAAAGATGAAAATAAATAGTTTTACAAATGTTGTGGAAGTGTATTAATAATATATTGTAATGTATGTGGAACATAACGAGAAGAAAAACATATTATAGAATTATTAGTATTATTAGAGTTCATAACATAACATAAAATGAAATGATTTAGTTTTGTTATTGGTTTTCAAATTGCAAAGCTTGTTGTTGGTATTATGTTAATATGCATATAAACAGTAGTTGTCTTTTGTGTCTGTTTTATTTATGTTTCAAAATAAAAATAAAAATATCAACACTCAAAATAGCCACTGGAGGGCACATGACATGTTTTCAAATATTCAAAAACAAATTGATATTAAGAGTATGCTTTATCGTCTTCATTCATATATGATCAGAAACAGCTGGATTTAAGATTTTTTTTATTTATTTATTTCTGTTCTCTAGATTTGGGATGTTATTAATTTGAACGAGTTATACATGAAGATAAACAGTTTCATTTATGCTTTTCACATTTTTACTAAAAGCTACATTGCCCCATTATCTTCATTTTCTCCATACCACACCCAAACAGTAGCCTATTTGTGCAGCAACTTGAATTAGCCAGCACTATGCAGAGCCTGAGACTTGAATTATTTATTGAATTTTGTGAGGACGACTGAGTCGCTGCTGGAGTCCGGTGCATCTGCAATGTTTCTTTCTGACACTTACGGCCAGCAGCACCACCTAAACTGTGTTTTTAGTGTAAATGCTTCTAGTTTTATCAGTAGCATCAAATAAATTTGTTTATTTTGTCTTCTTAAAAAATCGTTTCTCTAGTATGCTTTATTCTATCTAGAAAAGGCCCTCAAGTCAAAAAACAAAATATACAACTGATCCTGATCTGATTGGCTGAGAGGAGTGCAATATTCTAGTGATATCGGAACTCCAACCGTTTCACCGTTTGTAACATTCCGCTTGTGGTATTTCTCACAGCGAGTGTCATGCCAGACTCCCAACTCCACTGTAATTTTGTATATATTTTTTTATGTTACAGTGTTGGCATCAGTGCTGGGGTAACGCATTACAAGTAACGCAATAATATTACTTTTTTAAGTAACTAGTAAAGTAACGCATTACTTTTCAATTTCCAAGAAAATATAAAAAAAACGCCAGTTACTTTTTGTTTTCTTTAGGTATTTAATCCAATTTTACTAACCAACGACTTTGCTGCTGACCTTTGTTGATCCAGTTCAACCATACACTGCAAAAATACTTTTCTTACTTAGATTTTTTTGCCGTGTTTCCAGCCAAAATATATATTTTTTTTTAAAAAAACTTAAATCAAGAAAGTTTTTCTAGACAATAATTTTTTTTCTTGTTTTCAGAAAAAAAACCAAATCAAAATTAAGTGAGTTTTTGCTTAGAACAAGCAAAATAATCTGCTAATGGGGTAAGCAAAAAAAAAAAAAAAAAAAAGAAATTCAAGATTATTTTACTTACCCCACTTAATTTTGACTTGTTTTCAGAAAAAACAAGACAATAATTTTACTTGTCTAGAAAATCCTTCCTGAATTTTTAGATATTTTGTCTGGAAACAAGATAAAATTCTAAGTAAGCATTATACTAATAAGCAAAACTTACTTTAAATTAGTTTACTTTAACAAATATTTGTGCTTAATTTTTCTAATTGCTGAAGAGTGTTGAACTTCCTTTTCCTACAGTTCTACTGTACAGACATGAATTTACTTTTCCTTCAGCCTAAGGCTTATTCACTTCATTTCATTTTGGTGTAAAAGGGCTTTTACATTTGCTAAGAATCAAACTTTTTTTATATTAAAAACAAACAAGCAAGCCCTACCCAGATTTAACAAGTAATGCAAAAGTAACGCAAAAGTAATGTAACGCATTACTTTCCATAAAAAGCAACTAAGTAGTGTAATTAGTTATTTTTTAGGTAGTAACGCAATATTGTAATGCATTACTTTTAAAAGTAACTTTCCCCAACACTGGTTGGCACGTTTTTTACAACAAAATCCGGCCAATTGCTACTCAAAACCAGCCCAATGGTGCTTCGAGTAAAATCATGTTTTGTGGGGTAAAATAACACCTTTTTTTGGCGTGGACTTGGCAACACTGGTCACAGAGTGTAGTTTTAAGAGGTTTTTAGGCAAGAATGTGCTTTTTTAGACTTCAAATATGCGGTTTGTTAATAAAGATAACTATTTGATAATGTCAATGTTTCGGAGATGTGAGGCATCAGTGGCCTTTCAGCACTCATGAACCCGCCAAGAGCAGCCTTACCTTGGCCAGATGTTCTGGAATTTGGAATCCTTCTGTAATAGTTGCATATGAATCCTCGGTGTGAAAAGATGGATCTCAAAATCATACAGTAATTGTTGGAAATGGTTCAAATACACAATAATGATGAAAAACCAAAGAATTTGTGGAACCTAAAGGATTTTTCTGAAGAACAGCGGGCAGTTTAACTGTTCAGGACAAACAAGGGACTCATGAACAACTATAACTAAACAAACAAGCAAACAAACAAAAAAACACAGCTGTGGACAATTCAGGTAACAACACATTTTTTATAAATTTAACTATTTATTCAGGTCAGTACTAAATTTTGTATGATCCCTCTTATTTTGGTCAAATAATTAACATTTTGCAGATTCTGAAGGTGTATGTAAACTTTCAACCTCAACTGCACATTGCACAAGGCCATTTTCCATTAAAACATAATGCTGTATGATTTATCAACCATGAAAGTTCAAAGTCACAAACCACAGCACAAACGTATTGCTTTAATGATTTTAATCAGTTTCATTCAATGCAAGCTCACAACACAAGCACATCACACTTAGAATAACCACTTGAACATCTGATGGCCCTATGCTGCTCAATATACAGGCACTACTGTTATGGAAAGCATAGCTTGAGGATAGCACCTAGAATGGTGTGCACAGCACGTGTAGGACAACCCAGGAGGAGCTCTGGACCAAGAGGCTGTAGATATGCACTGAGAGGGCTCTCACCCCTCCAGACCAGATCGGGTCAGAATGATGATTAACATACAGATGACTATGACGGGCATGCTTCGGTCTGTCAATCACATGGACCTCAGCTGTATGCTTAGCAGCATTCTTCCCAATTCAATCATCCGTATTACAGCATATAAGCAAGGTAAGCAGGCAGTTTACATCAGCAAATTCTCTTAGTACATAGCATGATGCATATGAGAGCACATCTGAGTGTTGCTTTATTGAGAGCAGAGCGAGCTAAGCGTAATTATGTCTCCATAGCATAATGCTCTACACTACAAGGTAACAATAACACTTTAAGAGACACCATGCCTCACTTTGTTTAAAAAGGAACTGAATACTCATTTTGACACTTAGAAGGATGGTGGATCGTGTTCATTTGTTAAACATGGTGCTCTTGTGGACTCGTAAGGCTCCTAACTGCTATTTTCAGGTGTAACACTGTCACACAATTGTTAAACATGCAGTTGTTTGTTGTTGATTGTTTGTGAGCAATATAATATCATCATAATCCAAATGTGCGGTGACAAATATATCAATGCTATTGGTGCATCTAATTAGTGGTCCATATACCTCAAATGAAGTCTATTTTACATTAGATTGCTTGAAAGGAAAGACCATTATTGTTTGCAGTATATATCTTTCAATGCAAGATGAAGCAAATACCTTATCTTATACAATAAGGCATATGGCCATTTGCTCAGAGGCAGCATGCAACAAGGATCCGTGAATCATCTTTGCCACAGAGAAAGCTAGTGATGTATATGGAAAGGGAGAAGACGCGGGGCGAAAGCAAAGATAGATTCATAATAGACTGGACAGTGGCCGCACAGTCAAGACAAATCAAGCAGACAAGCCTTGATCCACTACAATACGTAGGTAAAGACACCATCAGAGTCGGGCCATTAGAGTAAGGTCATGAACAAGGGGATGAGAGTCCTCTATTCCGTATTATAGCCTCCTCAACCCCCCCTCCCAAAACACAAAAGTGCACTTAATCTTTCGCCTCGGCTAGTCTGTTGATCATTTCTTTGCTTTTCTTGGTGACCCCTCCCTCTGGCTTTGGCTCCTGGTTGCTCACTGAGGTTTTCTTCTTGGCAGCTTGACTCCCAGCGACTGGCTTCTCCTTTGCTTTTTTCACTGTTTTGCTATGGCTTGTTGTCTTTTTTGGCTTGGAAAGTGATAGATTATGCTTCTCCGCCTACAGGAACAAAAATCGAGACATTTGGGTGCATTATTTCAAACTGCAAAACAACACACATCAACAAATGTCGATTATATATTTAACTGGTATATAATATTATATATTTAAAGGGACAATTCATCCAAAAATGAAAACTCTGTCAACCATTATGTCATTCCAAACCCGGTAGACCTTCGTTCATCTTCAGAAAACAAATTAAGATATTTTTGGATGAAATTTGAGAGCTTTCTGACCCTGCATAGACAGCAACACAACTACCATTTTCAAGGTGGTTCAAACGGTAATTTTATGAAGCTACGAGAATACTTTTTGCATGCAAAGAAAGCCTTTCTGGGCCTTGCACATGTCAGGTGCGTTGCTGTGTATGCAGGATCAGAAAGCTCTCGGATTTTATCCAAAAATATCTTAATTTGTGTTCTGAAGATGAACGAAGGTCTTACGGGTTTAGAATGACATGAGGTTAATTAGTGACATAATGTTCATTTTTGGGTGAACTAACCCTTTAACTGTTCCTGTTTGTTTTTAAAAATTAACATAAAAAAATAAAAATGCTTTATTACTTTTATCATATACACTACAGTTCAAAAATTTGGGGTCAGTAAGATTTATTTATTTATTTATTTACTGAATGACAATAATACTGTTATTCAGAAAAGACACATTCTATTGATCAAAAGTGACTTTAAAAATATGTAGGATTTTACAAAGACTTCTATTTCACATAAATGCTGCTCTTTTGAATTTTCTATTCATCAAACAATTCTGATAAAAAATATATCATGGAAAAAAAATTATAATTAGAATGATTTCTGAAAGATCATGTGACGCTGAAGACTGGAGTAATGATGCTGAATAAATATATTTAAAATATAAATTATATTATAAATATTCAAATAGAAAGCAGTTATTTACACTAAAAGTTGTTGGACAGTAAGGTTTTTAATGTTTTTTAAAGAAATCTCTTCTGCTCACCAAGCCTGCATTTATTGGATCCGAAATACAGCAAAACCTGCGAACTTTTGATATAGTTTTACTGTTTAAAAAAACTGATTTCTATTTAAATATATATTAAAATGTAATTTATTCGTGTGATTTCAAAGCTGAATTTTTAGCATTATTACTCCAGTCTGATCCTTTGGAAATTGTTCTAATATTCTGATTTGCTTGTTAAAATAAATAAATAAGCATTTATTATTATCATTATTATTATTTTGGAAACAACTGATTACATTTTTTTCAGGTTCCTTTGATGGATAGAAAGTTCAAAAGAACAGCATTTATCTGAAATAGAAATCTTTTGTAACATTATAAATGTATTTTGTAAAATTATAAATCATACTTTATCAATTTAAAGCATCCTTGCTAAGTACAAGTATTCATTTCTATAATTTCTTTAAAAAAAATGCTGATCTTTGGATCTTTCTATTCATCAAATAATTCTGGACAAAAAGTACTCAACTGTTTTAAATGTTGATAATAATAATAATAGTAATAAATGTTTCTTGAAAACCAAATCAGCATATTAGAATGATTTCTGAAGGATCACGTGACACTAAAGCCTGGAGTAATGATTCACAGGAATAAATTACATTTTAAAATATATTCAAATAGAAAGCAGTTATTATAAATAGTAAAAATATCTCACAATTTTACTGCTTTTGCTGTATTTTGGATGAAATAATTGTAGACTTGGTAAGCAGTCAAGACTTCTATAAAAACTTAAAAAATCTTACTGTCAAAAACGTTTGACTGGTAGTGTGTAATAAAAATAATATTTCAGAATATTACTGTTTTTTCTGTATTTTTGATTAAATAAATGCAACCTTGATAGGCATAAGAGACTTATTTCAAAACACCTAGTTTTTGAACAGTAGTGTAGTTATTTTTTACCCACAAACCCTTATGGTAAGCACTTAGACCTTCTAAGTGCCATACAATTAGGAAACAAATAAATAAACAGGAAAAGTGTGTAATTTACAGCAGAAACACAATCACTGGCCCTCCAGTGCAAAAGGATGTCAATAAAATAATTCTGAAAATGTGATTCATGTTTCAATTAGTATTGTGGCATCCAAGTTAGTATCTCATGACAGAAATACGTGTTAGGATGTGATTTTCGGGCCTTATTGAATGTGCTAAATGCAGATGATGTGTTTAAAACAAGAGGTGATTTGTTCTGCATACTCAAAAAAAGAGATGTAGTTAGTTTGTATCTAAGCCAAGTCCTTTAAAGCAAGCTATCAAAATTTGTCACAAAGGTTTATATATATATATATTACATATATAATGTGTGACTAATTTACCTTTACTTTCCAATTATGGAAGATTTCTGCTATTTTGCAAGGTTTCCATATTCTAGCGATGTTGCACTTTATTCAAATGCCTTGCACAATAGCATGATCGCAGTGATCAATGTGAGCTTAGTTTTGATACTAATGGAGTGCAGCCCTATTAGTATCTTTTGGCACTCAAACACTTCTGCTCCACGTTTCTGAAGCAGTAACCTTGCATAAATCATTTGTATTCAGGAAGCCAAATAAAGACCCTCTTAATAGTGAAGATACTGTTTCATGCAAAAGAAAAAAAAGCATAGTGTTCAGCAAATCCTCATTGTGAAGAGGATTTAATCAGAATCTGTCCCACTGAGGATCTCTGTGATAGTGCAGCTGTATGGTGAAATACTCTAGATCCATGCTGTCCAAAAGAATCACTGAACACACCTGACTACAGAACAGAGCTGCTGTCACTGTCAGAACAGTCCTATGAGAGTGAGAGAGGGAGGGGCTACATCAACACATTACATGCACATCAACACTAGAAAACTGTCCTCGTTTTAACATATTTGCTTTTACATAGAAAAATTTAAATTCAATTATTTATTCACCCTCAAGCTGTTCCAAACCCATAAGAATATACTACTCGGGTCGGAACCTTCAAGGGATAGTTCACCCAAAAATGAAAATTTGGTCATTAATTATTTACACACATGTCGTTCCAAACCTGAAAGACCGTTGTTCATCTTCAGAACACAAATTAAGATGCTTTTGATGAAATCCTAGAGCTTTCCGACCCTCCATAGAAAGCAACGCAACTACCACGTTCAAGGCCCAGAAAGCTAGTAAGGACATTGTTAAAATAATGTGACATCAGCGGTTCAAACTTTGAAGTGTTATGAAGCTACGAGAATACTTTTCAGTCTTCGGCATGCGTTTAAAAGAGCATCACAACGCATTCGTGTGATGCTGCTGACACAGGAGCTGGTGTTCTGACATAGAACGTCCATCTCTCTTAGTTCATCGTCTCTAGATTCTGGTTCAAATAAGTAAGGCTGGGCAAAAAATTGCAAGTCATTCTCTCTCTTCAGAGATGTTCTTCTGCTTGTAAACAATGCGCAGCGTAGTTCTATGTCAGAATGCATGCGTTGTGGTCAGGGATTGAAATTAACTTTTTCACTCACCAGCCAATTTGGCTGCTAAATTTTTAAGTTACCGGCCATTCATAACTTCTACTAGCCAAAAAAACAAACAAAACAGAAATAAACCAAAAGCTTGAGGCTGTCTACACTGGACGTGACAAAGCAGCTGTTGCAAATCATTTTGTGTCAGTACTAGGAGTGTGCGATATTGACAAAAAATAATATCTCAATATTTTCTTGGATTGTATCGATAAAGATTTATTTGGCTGATTGTGTTATTGTGTTAATATCTGTGTACAGCTGACTCCTAAAGTTTATGATATTCTATATATTCCGTGTGGTCAGTTCACAGCAGTGATATAAATTAATATTTTCCAATAAGTTTAAATGGATTTTCACCTTTTATGGCCATTTTTACCATTATAAAAGCCATTTTTTTTTCTAAAAGTGTGCATCATCTTTTGAGTCAAATTCTTACATTTAATCAGTCAGTTATAATAATAATACATTTATTGTGTTACTAAACAAAATGAAATCACTATCAACAAAATTCCTCTTTGCAGAAGTTGAAGAATATGAAGTGGCATTTAGATAGTATTTACATATGTTAAAGGAATAGTTCACCAAAAATGAAACTTTCCCCATGATTTACTTACCCTCAAGCCATCCTATGTGTTTGTGACTTTCTCCTTCCAGACGAACACAGTCGTTTTAAAATTTGTCCTGGCTCTTCCCAGCTTTATAATGGTGGTGGAAAGTGGCTGATATTTTGAAGCTCCAAAAACACATATCCTTCGTAAAACTAACCCATATGCCTCCGAAGCAGATCCATGAGATTTTTATAACAAAAATATTTCTATTTTTAAAATTATAAACTCAAATCATTGACTTCCGGCAATGGCGTATGCGCGTTTGCGTTAGTCGAGATCTAGCTTCTTCGTTGACCTCTGACTCGACGTATAACATAAGCCACATTTGTAGTGTAAGCTCTAGTGAGAATAAACAAAGGAGGATAGAGCAATACTAAATGCCGGTAACAAATTAAAAGTTTAAAAAGGAGAGGTTAAAAAAATGTCAGCAATAAGAAGAAGCTTTGACCGGGAACTCGCGGACGAGCTTACGGCCGTTGCCGGAAGTCAGTGATTTGAGATTAGAATTTAAAAAATATAAATATTTTTGTTATAAAAACCCATGGATCCGCTTCAGAAGCCCCAGAGGCGTATGGGTTAGTTTTACAATGGATATATGCGCTTTTTGGAGCTTCAAAATATCAGCCACTATCCACCACTATTATAAAGCTTGTAAAAGCCAGGATACATTTTAAAACAACTCTGACTGTGTTTGTCTGGAAGGAGAAAGTCATATACACCTAGGATGGCTTGAGGGTAAGTAAATCATGGGGATATTTTCATTTTTGGGTGAACTATTATTTTAATGCAGTTTAGAGGGACATGGAATGCTTTAACCTGCAGTTACAAATGCATAAATAATGTTTTGATATTTGAAACGCAAAACATTGAATACTGATAGTTGAAATAATGAAAAAAAAATGAAAAGATACTTTAAATGTGAAATTAAAACCACCAGTAGGTGGCAGCAAGTCACTCTTAAGTGAGTCATTGCAATTGATCCGAATCATTTAAACAGGAACAAAACACCATCATATGTTTCCCAGAGACACAAAACAATCCTATGGCTGTGTTTGGAATGATTTTTGTTGGTGAAATAAAGCAAGAACAGCCAATATGGTGTGTAAAATGTAAGTCTCTTGATATTAACTTATTGTTTATTAAACTGCTATATGAAATCAATATCACATTTGTAACCATGCTGATTTTTATGGAAAAAAAAACGGCACTCTTTGTGTGATACTGCTTAACTATATGAAATTATTTAAATATATATTTTTTCTGCCCTCTTTTTTTGAATTATGTGATCATTCTTAATGCATATTAAAAGACTCAATCATGCAGTGTAAAAAAGCACTCTAAACGCATATGCGTAAATTAGTCTAACCAGACTTCATCACGTATTTGCGAATGCCTGCACTCAGTATGTTTTGTTTGGTTTTTGCAATATACTCCATAATGTCATGATGTCTCACTAGGTAAGTATTTGCACTAAACCTGCACAGATTTGGCTTGCATGAACTTCCCTAAGACTTCAATGAGTAAACATAACTTACGAAAAGTAACCCACCAAATTGGCTAATGATTTGACAGTGTCACCCGCCACAGCTTATTTTTACTCGCATTTTACATTTTACAATGTTCTTATAAGCTTTCTGGGCCTTAAATGTGTCAGTTGCGTTGCTGTCTACGCAGGGTTGGAAAACTCTTAAATTTCATTAAAAACATCTTAATTTGTCTTCTGAAAATGAACAAAGCTCTTACGAGTTTGGAACGACATGAGGGTGAATAATTAATGATTTTTGGGTGAACTATCCCTTTAGTCTTGAAATCTTAATTCTTTACTTAATATTTGAAATGTTCTACTTAAAGAGATTCTGATGTACAATCTGTGAACAAATCATTGTTTTAAAGCGGTCATGAACTGAGAAACCAAAATTCCCTTGATCTTTTGACATATAAGAGGTCACTGTACTATAAAAACATCCTGTAAGTTTCAGAACTCAAAACTTTGTTTTTATTCTAAAAACAGCTTATATTGAAGGCAGTCTGCCAAAGCAACAGCACTTGGAATGTTCTACTCTATGATGTAATAGGGTTTATGCACAACAGAAAAGTGTGAAAAAGACAGTTTTCATTATGTGGTCACTATTGCTTTGTCTCTTCTTACAGATTGTTTAATATGTTTTGAGTTACTTATATGTTTTAAACCTAAATCACAGCGGCGTCCAAGAATGCAGTGGGCATTTATTTCTGAGTCTACAATCTGCTATGTCTATTTAAACAGAGCATTTTGCTGAGGGAGGTTAAAAGCAGGACAGAAACTAGCCTATTACTTATAAAATTATGTTTTTTTTTAAATAAAAAGCTTGATAACATTATAAGTGGACCTCAGAGAACAGTACAAAAAAAAAAGGCAGTTCATGACCCCTTTAAAGAAATAGTTCACCTAAAAAAATGTATTTAATCACCCACAGGCCATCCATGATTTGGACAATGCATTTTTTATTAAATAGAACAGATTTGGAGACATTTGTAAGTTTCTTACAAATGCACAGTTTTTTATATCACAAGACACTTATGGACTGGAGTCATGTGAATTACTTGTGGATTACTGTGATGTCTGGACTCTCATTCTGATGGCACCATTCACTGCACAGGATCCACTGGTGAGCAAGTGATATAATGCTAAATTTCTCCAAAGCTGTTACGATGACAAAACAAACTCTTGTACATCTTAGATGGCCTGATGGTGAGTAAATGTTCAGCAAGTTTTCAATTTTGGGTACAAAAAAGATAATCTACTAACCCCTTGTCATACAAGATATTCATGCCTTTCCTTCTTCAGTCATAAAGAAATTATGTTTTTTTTAGGAAAACATTTTAGGATTTCTCTCCATATAATGAACCTCTACTGTGCCCCCAAGTTTGAACTTCCAAAATGCAGTTTAAATCCAGCTTCAAAGGGCTCTAAACAATCCCAGCCGATGAAAAAGGGTCTTATCTAGCGATTGGTTACTTTCTGAACAAACTGACAATTTATATACTTTTTAACCTCAAATGCTCGTCTTGTCTCGTCTCTGAAATGCATATGCGTAGTCTGTGTGATCCGGGTCAATACAGTTAGGGTATGTCGAAAAACTCCCATCTCGTTTTCGTCTTCATAAATACTTCAAAATTGTCCTACAATGCTGTTTTTTTATCTTTTTTGTAAAGGGTGTTTGATCCTCTTTGTATGTTCACTTTGTAAACACTAGATTGGTATTTCTTCAGTGATGTAGGATGATTTTGAAGTTAGGAAAGAAAACGAGATGGGAGTTTTTCGACATACCCCAACTGTATTAAACCGGATCACGCAGACTATGCATGCGCATCTCAAAGACGAGACAAGACGAGCATTTGAGGTTAAAAAGTATATAAATTGTTGTTTTTTTCCGAAAATGACTGATCGTTTCGATAGATAAGACCCTTCTTACTCGGCTGGGATCATTTAGAGCCCTTTGAAGCTGCATTTAAACTGCATTATGGAAGTTCAATCTTGGGGGCACCATACATATCCATTATATGGATAGAAATCCTGAAACGTTTTCCTCAAAAAACTATTTCTTTACGACTGAAGAAAGAAAAACATGAACATCTTGGATGACAAGGGGGTGAGTACATTATCTGTACATTTTTGTTCTGAAAGTGAATTAATCCTTTATGCTGAATATTGATCCAATGATTTACAACTGACATGGTTCTCTGGTTTAACTCACAGACTCAATGATTCAAAAAGTAAACTCAAACGAAAACATAAAATAAATGAGGACTTTTTTCCTGGCATCTAACTGAAATAAAATAAGTTTAGGTTGAAATGACTAAAATTACCAAGGCAAAACAAAAATTACAAGAAAATAAAACTTTATATAATTCTTAACAAAATAATAATAAAAATGCCAAAAGCACATAAATTACTTAGACTACAATTAAAATGAAAAAAAAAAAAACTGTAATACCTTACAAATAATACTAAATTAAAAGCACAGTTCACTCAAAAATGAAAATTCTGTCATTAATTGCTCACCCTCACATCGTTCCATACCAGTAACACCTTCGTTCATCTTCAGAACACAAATCAAGATATTTTTTATTAAATTCAAGAGCTACAAGAATACATTTTTGTGTCCAAAGAAAACAAAAATAACGACTTTATTTAACAATTCTTCTTCTCCTCATCCTATCCCAACATTTCTAGACCTTGATCTTGGTAGGACTCTTGCTATTTATGGAGCGTAAGAAAGCTCTTGGATTTCATTAAAAAATATCTTAATTTGTATTCTGAAGATGAACGAAGGTCTTACGGGTTTGGAGAGTGAGTAATTAATGACAGAATTTTTATTTTTCGGTTAACTATCCCTTTGACACTGCATGGAATGTTATGAGGGTAAATGAATGAACTATTCCTGTAAGACTGTGTTTTGCTATCTCAGAACTGACAGCATCAGACTGACAGATATTGGATATTGCCCCATATTAATGAAAAATTCATACTCTTGTGTTACAGTTTCATCTCTCACAGTGTAATTAAGATCTGATGATTACCCTCATATATGACATTATTAATTGCCTCACTATAGTAATAAAACATTATAGCTCAACAAATTGTGTGATCGGTCATAAGCCGCTGACCTGAGAAAGCATCCTACCTTGCTGGACTCTTTGCTTGGTTCACTGTACAGGCTTCGTATCCGACGGCGCTCCATCAGCTTGTTGTCTGTGGCCTGAGGTTTGACCTGCTCTCCTTTAAAGGTGGCACTGTAACTGGTCTCCAGGCTGGTTTTCTCCTCCACTAGGAGTTTATACTGAGATTTCGCTTTGATGGGTTTCACTGGTTTGACATCTCTGTAAGCCTTGAACTCTGTCCTAGGGAAACAAAGAGATGAATGAAAATAATTAGACATATTAGACAGGTTCATTATTGACCAAAACCAATAACCTGACAAACAATAACAGATCAGCAACAATGTGGCAATATGTACTTTATTTAGAAGGCATCTAAATTTGAGGTTCTGACCTATTTTAAGAGAGTAAAGTCAATATTCAGCATAATTACTCAGCCAAAACAGATGCCTTGTAAAGAAATCAGGACAAACTAATTGGGACATTGAGGTGCATCTGTTGTATTACAGCTTTATGCAGAGTGAGTGTGCACAAAATGATCTGAAAACTCAAGAATGACTCAACAAATTTTGGAGTATTTTAGCCTCAGACACCCACAGAGAGGAAATTACACCGGTGACTTGACATTTTTCAAAGACTGGATCTAAATCTTCCCTTACATCTTGTTTTTCAGATAAGGTTCATTAATCTTCATTTTAGAGGTTACATTAGCTGCTGTGATCTAATATGCTGAATCTATAGTTTTATGTCAACATAAACAGTAGTCAATCATTAGATAATCAATGAGAGGGTTTCTATGACCAGTTCTAATTTTGGTTCCCCCAAATCTAGAATATACATAATTGCAGCCTCCAACAAAGAAGTTGATTTTAGGCACATTATCAATTTTATAATTTCATGGTAGTCAGGAAATATTTATCTGCTAATATGCATGGGTTTTATGAGTTTTAAGAACAGCTGACACAGTTAAAATGAACATATTGAATGAGTTTTAAATGCCTTTAAATAGAAAACAGGATATGCAGAAAAATGGATTACAAATGAAATTGCTGAGAAAATGCAGATACATAATATAATTAAATTAAGCCAAGAGAATGATGCACACAAAACTGCTGAAATGAAAAGAACACTGTTTTATACATACTTACTTTAATTAACATAAAAGTGATTATTTAATCAGTTGACAGAGCTGGATAGATTACTTACAAATTGTAATCCATTAGTGATTCAAAATTACAAGACAAAAATTGTAGTTAGTAACGTAATGCATTACACATTACAGGTATATAATCAGACTATTTTTAGATTACTTTTGACCTAACTCGTTTATCACATTGATTTAAATAGGATAATCTTTTACCATATTGACATAAAAAAAATACAAGAGTAAGAAAATATATTCCATTTGTTGTTATTAACAACATGAAGTGCATTAAACATTATATTACATCAAGGTTTTCCCAACTAATGTTTGCAGGGGGTTTATGAGTTTAATGAAAAATGTTACATTAAAATAAATAATTTAAAAATCAATCAAAATAAAAAGCCTTCCAAAGACATAAAAATGCATGGTTAATTAAGGTGATAATTAAAAAAAATCAATGTGTTTATCAGTAGTTGATGTAATGTTGAAACACTTAAACCTGAAATGATTAATGACTTTCTGAGCGTATGTAAGCGGTAGGCTATTTTAGAAAGGAACATTTAAAATATGAAAAAGAGGAATTAGGGAGAATAAATTAATTAAAATTGTGAATAATTTATTGCTGTTGTGAATATAATATGTAATCATGTAATCCACACTGACAATGCTTCTAGAACATTGCAGGGAGGATCTGTGACACTACCAGTCAAATGTTTTTGAACAGTAAGATTTGTAATGTTTTTTAAAAAGCCCTTTGATCCAAAATATTGCAAAAACAGTAAAATATTTAAATATTTGTACTATTTTAAAATAACCGTTTTCTATGTGAATATATTTTAAAAATGTAATTTATTCCTGTGATCAAAGCTAAATTTGCAGCATCATTACTCCAGTCTTGTGTCACATGATCCTTCAGAAATTGATTTGCTGTTCAAGAAACATTTTTCAGAAATCTTTGATGACCAGAAAGATCCAAAGATCAGCATTTAAATTAAAGGATCATGTGACTGGAATGATGCTAAAAAAAACAGCTTTGAAAATCACAGGCATAAATAAATTTTTAATTAACATATATTAAATTAGAAAACAGTTATTTTAAATAGTACAAATATTTCTAAACTGTACTGTTTTTGCCATACTTTGGATCAAATAAATGCAAACTTGGTGAGCAGAAGTGACTTTAAAAAAACAAAACAAAACAAAAAAAAAACATATATATACCGTTTTATTTTTATAACCATAAACTAACCTTACCAGGATGTTCTGGGAACCAAACATTGCTAGCCAATCCCAATAATCTCAAAACAGCTAGATACTGTCCAAATAATATTCTCATTATAATATATTATATTACAATTAATATTTCTCTAAAACTGCAAGATATGAAATTTTATCTCACTAACAGACAATTACAGCAGGATCACTTGACAATGACAAAGTTATTAACTGCATAAAATGTAATATATTTACCTGTATGAACTTCCAGATGTGACTTCCTGCTTAATCTGCCTGTTGACAGCATCTGCAGCCGACCTCCTCTTTCCCTCCACTGCAACATCTTGCTCCATTTTGATCCCCTCTGACACATTCTCTTTTTTGTCTGCCTTCTTTCTCCTTTCTTTACTCTCTTTTTCGTGCTGTTTCTCTTCAATCTCGCATTTTTCCACACCCGTTTCAACCTCAGAAGTGGCCTGCTCCTGTTTGGAGAACTTGCTCTCAGCCTTACATGGTGCAGCAGAAGTGGGTTTGGGAATCCACGGATGATCTCCTTTTTTCGGAATGGGCCACGGTTTATAATCTTTCTGGTACTGAGTCACGTTGTTGAAAGGGGCCTTTGACGGCTGGTACTCGTTTCTGGGTTTGCAGCTTCGCTCCGGACGCACACTCCAGGCTTTGAAATCCTCGCGCATCACAGAAGCGCCTGACCCATCTTGAGATGATGATGCTGCGGCATCGGCAGCGGCGTGAGTCGCTCTGGTCGACGCCTCCTGATGAGCGCTATGGGCAGGCTGGGATTCTGTGATGACCGGTTTCTGTGATATTAAGGGTTTGGGCTGAGGGTGCAGATGCTGCACCTCGGCCACATCTGAATACTTCGTGAAAACCAAAGGCACTGCAATGTCACCTTTGTCCAACTCACTCCAGAAGCGGTTGATGCAGCAAGCCCTGGTGATACAGGGCCATGCCATGATCGATAACGACGAGGCGAAGGCTTGAATATAATGAGAAACGATTCAGAAATGAGGACTACAACGGATAAAATCTATTTTTAATCAGAAAAGCGATGCTCGTTCCTTCAAATGTCCCTTCAGATGTGAAAAATCCTTCCAGAGTGTTGAAAATTCCCTGTATCGTAGCGTACGCGCTTGCGCACTTCTCTCAGCAGAGTAATTTCGATGTGCTTGTTTTCTCTTAGTTACAAATGCGAATTAAAGATATCTTTTTAGAAAAGACACCGTCCGGTCGACTTCATTAACAGCTGTATGACAAGACACCGCCCCGGTTCTCGTGTTTCCTCGGAAAATCGCTCTTGGTCTGCGGAGTGAACTATCACCTGCAGCCGTCAGCGTCTGGGCAGCATCGGGTGGAGACGCTGATCATTTAACCATTTCAAGACTGTCACACATCCACCCACTGCTTCTCAATATCTGCCTGCAGACGCTACATGATTCTGGAACTTGTTGATCTGAAGACCGGTTCATTAGCTACATTGGCAACATTTGTGACCCTGGACCACAAAAACGGTGGTACATTTTTGACAGTGAGAAAATTATAC
Organism: Cirrhinus molitorella; assembly: GCA_033026305.1. Taxonomy (NCBI): domain Eukaryota; kingdom Metazoa; phylum Chordata; class Actinopteri; order Cypriniformes; family Cyprinidae; genus Cirrhinus; species Cirrhinus molitorella. Next base: position 16,025,622 of record CM065134.1, read on the forward strand.
ATCATCTGAAAGTTGAATATGTAAATAAGCTTTCCATTGATGTTTGTTAGGATAGGACAATCGTCCAGAGTTACAAAGTTACAAAGCCTTGTCCAAATGAAGTTTTTAGCAATGCATATGAATCAAAAATTTAATTTTGATATATTTACTGTAGGACATTTAAAAATATCTTCATGGAACATGATCTTTACTTAATGTCCTTATGATTTCTGGCATATACAAAAATGCCATCATTTTCACCTATACAATATATTTTTGGCTATTGCTACAAATATACCCCTACATAAGACTGGTTTTGTGGTCCAGGGTCACATTTATGACTAAAAGCGTCTAAAACAAGTCGTTGGTGTTTTTTTTACAGAGTTGCCAACTATAAAAACATACCATAGTACAGACATTTAGTCTAATATGGTTGTATTATTAGGATTAAATGTCTTATATAATCATAATAATGACAGTGGGACAACAGTCCCAGTTTGAATAAGTAACTGAATATTACAAAATTGTGTAAGTAAAAGTATTGTTAGCCTATACTAAATTAAGTAAAATCATTCCCCTTTTCCAAACACTTACACAAAATACATACAAGCTATACAAAATATATTACTGTAGGCTATTGTTTGAAACTTTCTATTTGACCTAGGTGTTATTACCCTTATGAAAATTAACCATGGTTTTACTATACTAACCACAGTTCAACCATGATATCTGTAGTAAAACTATGGTTATACAAATGGTAATCAATACGGCAAAAAAAAAACATGTTTACTGCACTTTTACAATTATAAAACCATGGTTAATTTTCATAAGGGTACACAAAAATGTAAGTTTGTTTCATTGATTCATCTAATAAAATGTGACCCTGAACCACAAAACCAGTCATAAGGGGCAATTTTTTTAATATGAGATTTATACATCATCAAAGCTGAATAAATAAGATTTGTTAGAATAGGATAATATTTGGTAGAGATACAACTATTTGAAAATCTGATAAATGATGGTGCAAAAAAAAAGAAAATTGCCTTTAAAGTTATCCAAATGAAGTTCTTAACAATGCATATTACTAACAAAAATTACGCTTTGATATATTTAAGGTAGAAAATGTGCAAAATATCTTAATGGAACATGATCTTTACCTAATATCCTAATGATTCTTGGCATAATTTTTGACCCATACAATGTTTTGTTGGCTATTGCTACTTATGACTTGTTTTGTGGTCACAAATATGTTCTCTTAAAATGGGGATTTTTTCTCCTCAGTTTGATTTGAATGTATTTGAATATATTCTATAAAAGTTTGTCTTACACATCCAGCACTTCCACATTTGTGAATGCATGCATGCTTTTAAAATTTAGGGTGAATATCGGACCCACCCTGCATGAATGAATTGCTACATCCACTTTTCTTTTGTTCTTTTCATTTTACATGTGTACAACATACCATCTAGTGGTGCCTGCGGTGATAGCAGTATGTGGTACATGTGCATGTGTGTGTTGTGTGTTATATTGTGTAACCCATGGGGTGGGGCACAGTCAGCTCAGTGCAGATATCCGGTGATGCTGCCAGTGCTCTGCATCTAACTGACATTCCATCCACAATGCATGGCCAAAGAGAAAAGTAATGCCTTACCCCAATTAAAACATCATGTCAGAAATTCCAGAAGCAGACCTGAAAGTGGCAAAAGTGACGAGTAAGGAAAAGCTGATATCTTAAACCTTAGTGCAAGCCTTTCTAATGGAGTTTTTGGATGGGAGGATATATTGCACACACTCAGTCTGTTTGGCCTGCTGTTTCTGTATCCTCAAATTTCCACTCTTTTGGCTTTTCCCTCTATTCAGTAGTGGGATGAAAAGTAAGTATGGCAACAGTGTACATTTTAAACTTACAATGTACGTGGGTACAAAATCTTTTAAATCTATGTGATATTACATCTGCAGCAGCTCCTTGGTGATTTAACGTTTTGTACGCCTTCATTGATAAATCTTTTTATTCTAACTGAATCCACCCATCTACAGATGGGCATGATGACAAACTGCATGATTTTTATATGAAAATACGTATTTGTGAATGCTGCTCTCTTGAGGACCTAAGTGGAACTGACTCTAAATACAAAGAGCAACAGATGTTTTTATGCACTATAATTTATCACTTTTCGATTTATTTTAAGCATTTGGTATTTGCAAATAGGCTTTATTGCATTTATGAAATATTTACTAAACATTATTAAAGACGGTGGTCTTGCTAAAGTCGTGGTGCCCACAAAACATCTATTTTGGATGCATTAATTTGTTACCACATTGTGTTAAAAAATACAATAGAAGGCAAAATGCCTTCTGCATAAAGCAGTGCTGTGCATCTTTTTTATTTTCATGCAAAACAGTGTTTAGTTGAATATAATGGAGAAACACTAAAATAAATATGATTAAACAGGTTGTTGCTATTACCACCAATACTGATACATTAATTTCCAGTTTATAATAATAATAATAATCAGTTTCAGTTCTTGTTTTTCATAGTTATACATTTACTAATACATTACTAAAGAGTAGCACTTAATGTTGTATTTGTTAACACTGGATAAATACATTAGTTAACGTGACCTAACCATGAAAAATACTTCTAAAGCATTCCAGGTCATTTACCATAGAAATGAGATGTTTTTTTTAACGTTTACAACTGTAACAGCGCCAGCTGTGGTCCAATCTCTCTAAAACTTTGCATGCTTGTTTAGAATAACCCTGGGCATGTGCTAACCAGGCTTCTTGAAGTTTTGAGTTTTCTTTTAGGCTTTAGGTATATTTGTAAACAACCCCATTAAAGCTTATACAGCAGTGGTTCTAAAAGCAAAGTTGTTTTAAATAAGGTCTATCTTATGATACAAATATCGTGCATATGTCTGAAAAACCTTTTATGCCCTTGAAAAAATTTATTTCTTTAATATTTCGCACAGGATTAGTTCACTTTCAGAACAAAAATGACAGATAATGTACTCACCCCCTTGTCACCCAAGATGTTCATGTCTTCAAAATCATCCAACATCACTGCAGAAATACCAACCCAGTGTTTACAAAGTGATTATACAAAGAATATCAAACGCCCTTTACAAAAAAAGGTAAAACAGCATTGTAGGACGATTGTGATTAGGGTTAGATCCTATTCAATCGTCCTCTGTTAACAGGTGCTCAAAGTTCATCAGCCTATGGCAGTCATGTTTTTTGAGATACGCAAATGTCCTTATAGCCACTTGTGGCACTTTGGATCAAGACCCTGTGTACCAGTTTCAATGTAGATATGACAAACGTGTAGTTATGGCCTCTTTTATGTTTTTCCCCTCTTATTAGGGGAATTATTTGCTATAAGAGGGGAAATAGCACCACCAAAAATAGCGTCCTCTTATAGCACCACCAAGTGGCCAAGCTCTGCAACTTTTTTTTTCATGTGACCTCAGATTCAGCTTTTACATATGTAAGTTGTGAGTTTGGCAAAGATATCCCATTCTGTTGAAACGTTACATTCCCTTTGGACCTTTTGACGTCCCTTTGCGACAGAGTTGATTATTTTATTTTTTTATTGATATTCACTTTTCAGAGAATCTTCCTGCACTGGTTTTGTTCAGAGCGGGTGAAAAACCTAGGACTAGTTCACAATAGTAGTTTTTTCAAAAAATGCTAAATACCCAAAATTTATAATGCGTGTGTTCCAATGAGCTAAGGATTCCAACAACATAAGACGCTTGAGCCTGCAACAAATAATTTAGGAGTCATGAGTGATTTCGTACTTTTAATAGCTATAGCGCCCTGGTCAGGCCGATTGGGGCGAGCCAGTCAGTTTTTTGAGACAGTTTTACATAAAGCTGATTCTTGGCCCTTCTAACAATTACTATAGGGTTTCAGCGCTACACGCTTGAACCCCTAATAATAGCTGCAGTAGTGTAAACCTGGGACAGCAGAAAGAAATTTCACCATTAAAGAAGACAGCATCATCAAAAGTGCTTTCAATTTATTTACACTTTGGACCAGTTTATACAAACGCAAACTTGTCTTTAACAGTTTGTCAGACAAAGTCAAAGTCAGACGAAGTCAGTTTTGTCATTTATCAGACAAGAAGAAAGTCAAGCAAACAAAATGCAAGACCACTCTGCAAACTGTAGATACTTACACGGTGAATCTTTTCAAAGGTCCTCACAAATGTAAAAATAGTACTATATTTCTCCAGAGGGGAAAACAAAATGAAAAACCAAGGGTGATTACAAAATACTATGCAAAACAATTACACAACTTATTACATTTCCAGCTTCAAGATTTTTGCAGTCGAAACTTGGAGAGTCTATACGTTTTACCCGTCAATCACTCTCACTTTCTTCTGGGTACGTTTTTAAATAACACTGAACCATTTCTTCCAGGTCTGTTTTTATATGATAATTAATGTTCAGCACAGCCAGATTCTTACATCTTTGGTTTACCGCAGTGTCTGTGAGATAAGCTTGCATGCGTATTTGTGCAGCGTCACCGTGACTCCCATCAAGCTTCAGCACCGGCAACGTGGCTAATATTTTCAAAAACGCATTAACGTTAGGGAAGAACTTCACGTCGGAGTGCTGAAGGGTTTCGTGAATGGTGCATGGCAAGCTTACTTCTTTCCCTCTGTGCTTCCATTTTATCCTCCAACAATGTAGTTCCGCAGGCAGCGTGTCCGGATGGGGAAGATCGCTCCTGTAAATATCCGCATGGCTCTCCTCTGAGGTGTTGAACCTCATTTGGCCCATGACCGCAGGAACGAGAGACAAGCACTTGAGCGCCTTGAGATGATTCTCAGAGAAGATCTCCTTGACCTCCTGCGTGATGTACTCCATAACCGGCAGTGTCAGATACTCCTTAAAGAACGACTCCGCCTGTATTTCCATGGTCTCCACTGCCTGTTGCTTCCGAAGAAACAACCTCGGGACTTTCACCGGGACCTCCATTGATGTCGCCAAACTGACAGCCTCTTCAAACCAGAATTCGTGGTACACTTCTAGATTGTCCGAGACCTCGTGTAACGAATGCAGGACTGCTGTAAGGCTGTTGGCGGCGAAAAACACATCAATGGTTTCTCCTTGTAGGTTCTTACCAAAAGCTCTCGTAAAAGACAAAGCGTTCTTCAAAATAACCAATGTCACGATGAACTCAAAGTCCGCCAAGGCTTCAGAAATGGCGTAAGCATCACTGGTGATCTGGTCGTTCCACTTGAGGTCCTCATTGTCATGTATGCTATCCATGCAGAGCAGAAGCGGCTCCATCAAATCGACGGCCATCTCAAACACATTATGAAGATCAGTCCAGGTTGAACGCGAGCCCTCTTTGAGAAGGCTTTCTTTTTCAATGTTTTCCTGACACAGGATAGAAATAGCATTATCAAGTTCGCTCTGCAACAACGGAGATCCTTTAAAAAACGCATTTGTCTTCTTCAAAACAGACATCACGACTTGCACTCCAGTCAATGGCATGCCATTAGCGAAATGAACATTAAGTGCACAGGTGGAAGTGGGTGTGATCACCGCCATTGGGTATTTCTCCTTGAGTTGGGCAGCGATGACCTTCATCTTGGTGCCAAGTATACCAGATCCCGCATGAGCTTGTCCTCTGCAGTGCTCCATACTCAAACCCCATCCCTTTGTCAACTGAGTCTCCAATCTCTCAGCGACAGTCACCTCCTCTCCTTCAAATGAGAGGAACTCTATGAACTCTTCTCTAAGAGTGTTAGCTTGGTCTACAAAGCGCAGGAATATGGGAAGGTGCTCTCCTTCTGGGAATTCCACTAATTCCCCTGTGACGATGGAGAAGAAGCGGCATTCTCGGACTTGCTGAAGTATCTCTTCACGGACACATTTCTCGCAGACCTCCAGCAGCTGCCTCTGCTGGACGGCCGAGCAATATTCCTCATTAACAGCCACCGTTTCAAACCTCCTCCGAAGAAATTCATCACCCGCGTTGATACGGTGCTCAATTAGCGCTTGGAAGTTACCTGTAGTTAGGAAGTGTTCCTCCTCAGAGCGCATCTCATCTTCTCTTGCTCTGCAGCTGAATGGAAAGTTTTGCCTTCCTATCAAAACCATGACTTCAAAGGAAGACCTTAAGAACTCTCTAAGGTCTTTTTGCTCGGGCGTCAGCTGAGGGATGTCGTCGGCGTTCTCGCTGTCATCCTGAGCGTCGCAGTCTTTTTTTGAAAGCAGTTGTTCAATTGAAGACTCCACTAAAGAAACAGAGACACAAACATTCAAAGTTATAATCATTCAGAGCTACCCTTTTTATGAGTTAAAGGGACAGTGCACCCAAAAATGAAAATTACCCCATGATTTACTCACCCTCAAGCCATCCTAGGTCTATGAGTTTAGGAGTCTATAAGTGCATCAATCAATCATAAAAGTGCTCCACACAGCTCTGGGGGTTAATAAAGGCCTTCTGAAGCGAACTGATGAAAAATAAACCGTATGGTATATGTAAGGCGTAATCTCTAGCTTCTGCTAACTGTCGTACATGCGTTCATGAAAGAGAGCCGTTCCAGCTTATGATGTAGGCATAGCATAGCTCTGGTGAGAATATGCTAGTCTTGTGAGAACCAAGTTTTGTTTACAGCAAAGGAAAACCAGTCTAATTTGGCTTGCAGTTGAGGTCAAAAGTTTACACCCCCCTTTCAGAATCTGCTAAATGTTATTATACATTTTTTTTTGATTTAGTGATAGTTGTGAGTCCCTTGTTTGTCCTGAACAGTTAAACTCCCTGCTGTTCTTCAGAAAAATCCTTCAGGTCCCACAAATTCTTTGATTTTTCAGCATTTTTGTGTATATGAACTCTTTCCAACAATGACTGTATGATTTTGAGATCTATCTTTTCACACTGAGAACAACTGCAATATGCAACTATTACAGAATGTTCTCAAAATCTCAAAGTCATACAGTCATTGTTGGAAAGGGTTCAAATACACAAAAGACAGTTTAACTGTTCAGGACAAACAAGGGACAGCTGTGGATTATTCAGGTAACAACACAGTATTAAAAATCAAGCGTCTGTAAACTTTTGAACAGGGTCATTTTCATAAACTCCACATTTTCTCTTGTGGACTATATGTAAACATCTTTTATGTGAAACATCTTATTCAGTTCAGTACTAAATAAACAACAACATGCATTTTGTATGATCCCCCTTATATTTCAGTAAAATAATTAACATTTTGCAGATTCTGAAAGATGGGTTGTTAACTTTTGACCTTAACTGTATATCGAAATATTCTAACATTTTTCTTTACAACTTCTTGTTTTGTACTTCTAATTTGTGACTGGTGTTTTTGTTTTAATCTCTCCTCCTACATCAACAGCTTAAACGCCATTCTCTTAGGAACAAGTGTATGACTGTTAGTGGAAGCTGCAGACTACGGTTTATAAAGTTTTAAATATGGATATTTTTCTTACACAAACACATTGTTGAAAAAGAAAGTATTGATTCACTTCAAAAGGCATTTATTAATCCTGTAGAGCACTTTTTATGATGGATGGATGCGCGTTTTTGGGCTTTAAAATCTCAACACCCATTACAGAGCTTGGAAGAGACAAGACATTGTTAACATAACTCCAATTATATTTGTCTGAAAGAATGAAGTCATATACACCTGATGGCTTGAGGGTTATAAAATCATAATTTTCATTTTTGGGTAAAATTTGTAATCAGTTGACCAATTTCAGTTACCCAGATAAGCAGCAGAATCAAATATTCAACAGAGCTGTGTAATAATCAACTATATCTTACTTACATCGCCTTTCTTTGATTTTCCGAACCTCTTCATCTGTCTGAGGAAAACAGGAATGCAAAAAGTCACTTAGTATAATTACTGTGCTGATTTATAGTTAAATTTAATAGCTTATCACTAACAATATATAAATTAATATACAGACAGTTTAATAACAAGTGCAGGAAATCCAATGAGAGAGCACCTAAAAAACGAACAAACAAACAAACAAGTATTCTACCAGAACTTTGATGCGTTTGCGATGTCTGCTGTGAGGATTGCCAAGGTGGCTGGTTAAATCAAAAATCGTGGGAATAGCAGTGTCCCTAAGTACTGTCCTGTAAGGGCTCTGAAAAACACAGTAACAAAAAAAATATTCAACTTCCCATAACCCTTATGGACTTTTACAGAAATAAGGATAAAACATTCAGGTTCTTATACTATGAGCAATGTTAAATACTTGTGATTTTTAAAACAACAATTGTAAAGTACAAATGCAGTGCATTACAGTTTTGCATATCATGGCTGGCTCAAAGTGCTTTGCACACAGTCGGTAGTGCTTGTTCAGCTGATCAGGAGTTTTTTCCTCCAGATCTGCCCGGCGACAGTTCTCCACCCACAACCTACATCTGTGCAAATAAAGTTTTAAGAAATACACAGTGACTCATTTCTTGCATAACATTTTCATAGAAAATACTTATTCAGAGTTTTAGGCAAGAAAACTAAACAACAAATGAAAAAACACTGACCACTGCTGTACGCAAATGTTTTGTTGATGTACACTACTGTAGAAGCTGTATTATGATTGTTTTCTCCACAATTTAAACACTGGAATTTGATTGATCATTTATTTTTGTATTATGAAAATCTAACAAATTAGACATGGCAAGAATTATTTAATGCCTGCAACAAAACACAACAGTATATTACTACTATACAAGTGTATATTCTTGACTAAACTTACTACAAACATCTACAAGGATCTCATCTTTCTTTATATAATTGATTTTAATACAAAAAGGTTCAGGTAATAAACTTGCACATCAAAAACTTTAGCAAATTAAATTATAGCATCACAATCAGTCAAATGTATGAATAAGAGAAGCCTCGTCAGTCGTACTGATAAGTGTCATATTATGTTAACATGCATTAACTAACTGCACTTCAGATCTGTCTGAGAAATCATCGGTGATTTGCAGGTGCAACTTTGGCTTACCTTCCTCAGAAAGCGTTATATTTTTTATAGCGGTTGTCAGGTTTAATTAATAAACACAAAACGACAGTGATAATGTTATGAATCTGTAAATAAAAAAGTCATACCTCTCCGGGTCCCTTGGAAATCTAAAGAAAGCTAAATCGGACTGGGTGCTTTTCCTGGTACAGTTCGGAGCGGCACAAAAATTTGGCATTGTGCATTGAATGTCTAATGAAAACCTTACTAAGCTCTCTAGACACTCTATTGATTATGATGTCAATAATATAATCATTGCAACATTGCAAAAATGAACAAGGCGCGCAAGTATGAAACACTAGTATTGTTGGCGTGCCAACCCACAATGCAATTCGTGTCGATCCCACAATGCATCAGCCATACTGAAAGCAGTAAGGATTAACGATTCGTTCCTTTGAGTCGGATCTTTTGAATGATTTAGTCGAACCGGTTCAAAAATCCTGAAACGTTCCAAAAGGTTCTTGAGTGAACAGCTCTTACTAATGGGTTGCAAGCATACTGTGCTATGCGTACAGATATCGTAAAGTTGTGGATTAAATAAGTGCGATAATATTAGATTTGTAGGGTCTGCGCTTTTACATTTTTTAAAATGTACTTTGAGTTGAAAAATATCTCCCCCAAAATATAATAAATATAATAATTCAAATAAACTATTAACTATTACATTTAAATGTTTATTGTACCAAGTTCTGTTTGAAGACTTGTACCAAGTCTTTTGTTTGAAAAAAAAACGACGCTTTTGTAGATAAAGAATTTTAAGGGAATTTATTTCTACATTTTTAAAATTAGGCCTACAATGCGTTAAATACGTTATGTTTGTTTATGGCAATAGTTATAATATTAATAATAATAGTGCATAATAATAATATTGTTTTAAAGTAGTTTTACAGTAGTAAACAGTAAAATACAGTCACAAAGTTCTTAAATCTGTAATCGTTTCAATTAGTTTTAACTATCTGTTAATATAGACTAAAGGTCCAGCTTTTAGTTAAAGTGATTATTTAGTGACCTCATTCGATAGTTTAAGCACAGCTAAATTGGTAGACTTTACTTAATATAGATAATGCAGCTTTTTACACAGACTCATACTAAATTAATAAACATATGGACATTATTATTATTAATAGGTGAATTCATGTACAGTGGGCCATCAGGTAAAGTGAGACTGTTTAAGCTTGATTGTACTGTGCTCAAAGGGTTTAAACTTTAGCATAACAATGGTTTTTAATTAAAGGGACACTATTTCTGTACATTGTTTAATAGTTTTGGTTGATGCAGTTTGACACTGCACCAGGCCTCTATTTGTAATTATAAGGTTGATCACTAAATGTAAACAAACCTTATTATGATAGTTCCTATTTTATTTTGTACAATACTAGCATCAACAGGGAAATGCAAAGAATAAAATGTGTAAAAATGTATTTGTTTTCTTGTAAGGTGTTTAAACATTGCTGGCTCAATTTGACTGAATGTGTTAGGTAAAGTAGGATTCAGGTAAAGTGGGTCGACCTTTAACCTTCAGTAATTATATCCATAGTTGACATGTATAATTTACTTTCTTAGAAAACAGAAAGTAGACTGCAGTCAGAAAATTTAAGTCAGAGATAGTAAAAAATAAAAAAAGTTTTTTTATTTTTAAGTTGTTAAGTTGTTAATTTCACACATGAATTATGACTTAAGATGTGGATTCACACATGATTTATTTTACTTGTAACCTGTAGGCTATATATGTTTTGGCTTTATTAAATATGTTGTTAAATATGTTTGTCTAACCATATGTGTTAATAAACTATGTGCTTTTATAATGACGGAGAATAATTTTTGAAAAATATAGAGGATGGGCAACTTTACCTGAAAAAAATGTGTATGGAGTATATGACCTCAAAATGTTTATTGCTATATCTTGTAAATAACACAATATATAAACTGTATTCAAATTGAAGTATAATAGCAGGACCTTAAAGTTGACAAAAGTAATAAACAAAAAAACATCTAGGTATCTAAATCAAATGTTTTCTAAAAAGTGGCCCATTTTAACTGAGTTCATCCTATTAATTGAAGTAGCGCAGTCTGTGAACTATTTAACAAAGTACCTTGCTTCCACTAATGTAAAAACACAAAGCCATTGTTGAACTGTGTTTAAAAAAATAAATAAAAAGAAGCTAGCAGGACACCAGAAGTCATTCACAATAGCAATGAATTGACACCTGACCGGATTCTTTCCCCTTCTCGTTCATTAAAGCCTTGAGTCCTGTAGATGGCAGCAGAGACCGGACAACTTTAAACTCCTAAAAACTCCTATTTTTAATCCCAACGTGCAGTGTTCTGCAAAAATTTGTTTTACTTTTTTTATGCTATCATACATGTTGGCAGTAGCCTACAACTTGAGTGTTTCTGTTTTTTTGTTTTCAGGTAAGAAGTATATTTTCTTCTCAAATTTTGGCAAGATAAACTACTACAGTTATGAAAATGTGTAGGCTAGTCGAAAACAGCGTTAATATGATCACAATGATTATACGTTATCAATTATAACGTTACATTCATACAACGATAAATCTAATTCAGGATTAAACGCTGGTCTCCAAAACAATAATATAGCATATGTATTAAACATCACTGTTAGAATTTAAATACTCCAGTTTTATTTAAAATGAGCTGTCATACGGCTTTTTAATAGGCTATGTCGGGGTATCAGCACCGCGTGATTTTATAACTACGTCATGACGTAAAGAATCACTATATCTGAACCGATTCTTTGAAACGAACTGTTCGAAAGAACCGACTCCACGTTCCAATAATTAACAATCTCCAGGAATAAAAATCTAGTCAAACAGCTATATAACACGCATGGAGACGTTAAAACATACGATCATGTTAAAAGCTAAAACCACATATACTGAGTACAAAAAAAGATCCCTGCAATGGAGTCGGACTAACTAACGTTACTACAAAATAGTAACACAGCTCATTGCTTGCATATCAAATACATTTTCCGTATTTCTAGTAATTAAAATGTCTTTGTATATATTGTATTCAGAATCCAGCACAGGACATATATTTTGTGAGCATTTAACCTTTTTTAAATGCTTTATAAAAAAAAAAATAAAAAAAAACATTGGGCTCGTCCGGGATTTGAACCCGGGACCTCTCGCACCCGAAGCGAGAATCATACCCCTAGACCAACGAGCCGCGCACCATATAGTGAAAATACCGCCTCATAAACAATGTAACCGCACATTTTGCGTTCACCTCAGTACTTTTTAAAGCGAATCCTCTCATTTCGAACTTGTTTATATGAACCTTTATTCATTTATGTGTATTATTTGATAATCTACAAAAACTCTTCTTAAACAGTTCTTGCAAGAACTAGTTACAGACCTCTGAATTAGACCGATGTAGTGTTGTTGAAGCAACAAGCCAGGGAGTAAATAAAGAAAAAAGCCAAGAGCGCGTCAATTAAGTTATTTTTTATATATCATACATAAGACTGTTTGAATATAATACAAAGGGCATTTTCATATACACAGCAAAGTCTTGACTAGATCTTACAATCTGTGGACACTTATCCTTTCCCCATGCTGTTCAATTATATAGTGCATGTTGCATGAAAAGGGTCAAGAAAATCTGAAAAGAACAAAAGAATCAAAAAGGCAGAAAAATGCTGACTTAAAATCCATGATCGTGTGTTTCAGTGACATTTACCTAAAATGCATTTAAGGGGGGAGAAACAGACCTAGCAAACCATGAGCATTAGAAAAAGTGTGGACATACATGCGTCATACCCTGTGAAAAGTTTCTTTCGGTACAAGTTATAAGCCCTACCTTTAATGTTGTCCTGTTGATGTCACTAAAAGCAATTTTGGTCCAATGACCGAGTAAGACAAAGAAGGGTTTAAAAAAAAATAATAATAATAACCAAACAGGTGAGCAAACACATGGCAATGTAATTGACATACCAGCAGGAGCAATGTAGTGAGTTCTATACTTCCTTTATTTAAAAAAATATAAATATATACATAAATTCTATTTCAACTATTAAAAAGGGGCTGCATTTCATGAAAACTGCACTAAATCAGGTCTCATTTAGTAACAGCTGAAACAGGTGCACTCTTTAAAAGTTTGCCATTTTTAGATTTCGATTTTTTGGAATGTTTGTGTCAACGTCAGCAAACTGCACTCGAATGTTTATATAGGTTTATAAGAACATTCTGAAATCAAGCTAACATTCAGGTAAACCTTATTTCCGATTACCACTAGCCGTTGTGAGATTTACAAATATACCAAACGTGATTCTGATGTCTTTGCGAAAAGAAAAATCTGCAAATGTGAACACCACACGCTTTCTGGCAGGATAGTGTCCCACTGTCTGTAAAGAACCGCTAGGTCGATACAGAGTTCCTTTGAAGAATCGAGACCTAAAGTGAAAAGCTAGGTGGTGGTTGGGGGCTCACAACTTTGGAAATAAAACCAGAGTGAGCATAGCTATCCTTAACGTGACTATAAACACTTATCCTCTTCAGAACAACATGCATGTGCCCAGTGTTTGTGTGGCAGCGCGTCACCTCTGGTTTCCCTTTGAATAGCACATCTGAGGCAAGCTTGATAACAAATTCAACTCAGACTCAGAGGTCACAGTAGCTACAGTAGACTGCCTGAATAAATAAATTTAAGTAGCCACTTAGATTTAAAAAGGTAGAAATTAGCATGTTCATCAAATTAGGTATAAAAGGCAGCATCACTGACTGATAGACCAGGTAAATACAAAACAAAACACTTTTCTCTCCTCAGAATAATTTGTGATCTCTCAGCTACTCTGTAGCCTGCAGAGTAAGCGTCGGTGTCCCTTCCCTCCCCTCGACAGGAAAAACAAATGGAAAAAGGTAACAAATCGGGGAGGTTTATCCATATATTAAACCAATTTCAGTATTCTGTTAACATTAAAACATGACGTTCAGCAAAAGTTCCAGTTTGAGAGAGTATACAGACTAAAATGGACTTTGATGAACCTTGGGCTGAAGTGGTGAACTGCTACATTATTTCTTACAGACACCTAGTGCTATAAAAAACAACTGCTTTGGTATATCAAAAAAAAAAAAAGAGAGAGAGAGAGAAAGACGGTAATAAAGAAGAGAAAGTAACGTGTAAAATTCACAGCATAATTCAAGAGGAGAAAAAAGGCAGTCACATAAATCTCATTACATATCTTCTGTGTTCAACACAAAGAGGCAAAATTATGCAGATGTTTTTCCAATGGGAACCACATGCTTGACGGGAAATAAAACTTGAATTAATGGGAATGAATACCTTTTCTATGTGAAATCCCACTTCGGCAATTTTAGGAAGTCATGTTAGGGACGTTTGAGCAAGACCCTGCAATTTGGAGTCCCTTAAAATGAGAAATCTTTGCTAAATAAAGGCCTCTGGATAACCATTCTCTCATTCACCTTCCCTAACCAATTAAGGACTCTTTAAATGCTAAAAATAGAGGACAGCCATCATCTCTATTGAATGATAAAGTCCAGCTCCTTTTCAGTCAAGGTCCAAAAGTCATAAGGCCAAAGGGTTCTCGATCCCCAGATCCGTCCCCCTCGTCGCTCCTCAGCTGCTGTACGTAGTCGAAGCCGTCCGGTCTGGAGGACTCCAGGCCTGAAGAGTACTGCACCTGCCCGTCTAGGCCTGGCTAGGCCAGCGCTCGCCGCCGGAGCTCCGCAGCTATGTGCCCCCTCTCGAAGAGTTACACGATACCGACAACACGAAATATCACTGCAAGTACTGCTTCCTTGACACGCTACAGGTTTAAACACACAGCTCTGTAGAGAAGTTTCACTTAAAGGGTAAATAAAAGAACGACCAGCCAAATTATAATGTCCAATGTTTCACTTGTTTTAACTAAACAAATGTTTTGCATTGCTTTACATATAAAAAGCTGTACGACAGCTCACAGCTCTGAAATGCTCACTGTATTGAAACAAAAAAAAAGGGACAAATAAAAACAAATCTCCTAGTTTCCAATGTAACAGATGGTAGGTAAGTACTGTATGCAGGTGAGTGAATCGGCAGATGGGCGTCTCAGTTTCACCATGGTTATTTGCAGTATTATTAACTTATCTAGAAATAGACAACGTAAAGTGATGGAAATACATAGATACTTTTTTTTTTTTTTTTTTAAATACTCTTCAATTTGTAGCGGTTCAGTGATATCTCCCCTCAGAAGTGAGCAGCTTTTATTCTCTATGCACCTTTTGAAAAAACAGGAGAAAATGAAAACACCACTGTAAAAAAGGGAAGAAACAAAACTAAAATGTAAAAAAAAATTAACAAAAACAAAATTCACACAGAAAAACAAACCCATTTCAGCTAAAGTCACGAGCTGGCCATCGAGCTCTGCTGAACACAGACTCCAGTCATTGGAGAATCTTCCCTATCAATGCCTTGTCTCATGCCCAGGTGTCCTTCTGCTATAAAGTGACCAGTTCCTGTGTTTGTGGCGACAGGGTACGTGGGATGTCCAGCCATACCAGTCTCTTGGCGAGGATTTGAGAAGGCACCCAAGCCCATACTCATACTCATACTTCCATTTTGGCTAAAGTCCAGGGTGTTGGCAGGAAGCTGGCGGAGCTGGTAAGCCTGGTTGCCTTGGTTTCCTGTGGAAGAGGAAGATGTGGAGGAAGAGGATGCCGAGGAAGACAGGGATGTCATGGACAGATGACCGTGCACCACCTCCATGGAATCCTGGGTGGAGGCGCTGTTGGTGGGCGAGTTGTAGAGTCGCGGCCGTGGTCGCGTTGCTATGACCTGTCCGTGGTGATGATGGTGGTGATGGGGGTGCAATGCCTTGGGATGCTGGGGAGGCACATGAAAAGTGGTTTCCTGGACGGGATGAGTCTCTACAGTGACAGGTTCTGGTCCTACGATTCCAGGCCATACTACTGGTGGATGATAAGGCTGTCTCGCCTGCACAAACAAGGAAAAACATTGTTCAGTCATGAAGGCCATACTTTGAATTGACTAATCAGTAAGCCCCTCCCCTCAAACACAGATGAACCAATAGTAGTTGAGTATCAGTCGCACAGGATCTGGAACTCTGACATGTTTTAGATTTCAGAGTAGGGATCTCATGATACAAGCTTTTATTTTGAGTTAAAACAGGCTTACAAAAACGTGTCTCACTACAAATCCAGTATCATCTGCCGAGAAAATAAAGCATAACTGGTGGCGAGTTCACTACATTCACTGTGAACTAGGTCATTCTGAGGCACAAAAAAAACCAGATCACGAGCTGATCGCCTGAACAAAGTGTGCTCTTCGCTAAAGAGCCAAATTGTGCTTTCAGTTTTAGTTAATTTGACAGATACTCTGCCAAAGCATAATGGCCCAAAACACAACTTAAAAGACCTTTTATGTTAGAATAAGAAATGTAAATATATTTACAAAACTAGACTTTTTGCCTGGAAGACCAATAATTTCATATCACCATGTGACCATGATAATATTGAGACAGATTTGCTATTGTGATACTACAATATCGATAATACCATAACATCCCTATTTCAGAGCCATAGAGAAACATTGAAAGATCCGAGGCTCTTATCGGTTTGATGGCGTTTACGCTGGGGTACTTGTAACACTAATTCCAGGTATCCTGAAAAGACAGGCAATGAAATTTGAATTTATTTTATTATTCAATGTTGATTTTCTTGCTGTTATACTACCATTAAAGTTACCATGTGCTTAAGCAGAACATTAAACAGCAGGTCATATGGGTTTTCAGAATTTTTTTATTTTTGCAGTTTGTAACAGAGCTATCCTTTAATGTAAACAGTCTGAAAAGTTGTTTAATTTAAAAAAAAAAAAACCCTTTTTCGAATCTTCTGCCTGTTACCGATACTGCAAAATATGAACACTCTGACCTGCCTAATCGGAAATAACACTTGTGAAGAATCAGTGGGTAAAATTTTTTTTTTCCACGATACCACAGCAAAACAATTCAAAGCTTTTGTTGTGAAATTTTACATTGTAGTTTTAGAGGACTGCTTCTCTAATCTTGGTTTTTATCTTCTTCAGCTTCTAATCTTCTTTATTTGCACTAACAAGCCACAACCTGTAAGTATGACTGATACGTTTTGTGTAAAATTTTCAAATGAGTGCTCAAAATATCTAGTTTTTTTGTGCTAATATGTGACGTATACCTAGTACAGCGATATTACACAGCTATACATACAAAAAAATTTACTATGTAATGGCCGTTTAATTTCCGACATTCATTGTATACGGAAAGACCAATCACAACTGACTTGACCAGCTGACCAACCAGAGCAGAGTAGGCTTATGGAAGGGAGGGGTTGCAGAGCTTAAGCATTTAATATTGTATATTGTGTATATTCTGAGAAAATTACAATGTATTCTGACCTTAGATGCATTTAAACCCATTGTAGGGGACGCCAACACAGTATTAGAACACTTGCTCTTTAATGTCATCTTGTGCTTGCTGTCCATGCTAATGTACAAACCTAATTAGCTAACTGTTCTTACATCATGTACTTTGTAGGTCAAAAACACATAAACGAAGGTCTACATTTTAGTGCCTCTCCATATTAAACTAGTTAAATTCAAATGAACTTAATCATACACTGCAGTACATGAACACTGTTGATCCTGCTGTCATCTGCGATCGTGGCGAACGTAACATGAGGCTTCCCCTGCTTGCATCGTGATCAAGAAAACCTTGCTTCCAAATTAATCTTGTTACCCCCATATTTATTTTAATATTTCTTATATATCCCTCCATGGCTTATTTAAGTCCCACTTGAATGCTCCTAGAAAGGATGTGGTCCTTCTGTGTCCAAAATTTATCAAAGACACTGAGTGAGCAAAAGTAACTAATAGGTCAATTGTTTTAACTACTTGACAAGATCAACCAGGTGGGCTCACCTGAGGGCAAAGGTTGTCACAGTCTATGGCTGGCATGGCTGTGCCGAAATGCCCGCCACTGTGCCGATGGTGGTGAGTCGGATCAGATCTTGCTCTGCCACTGGTGCTTGTTCCAGACGATCCTCCTGAAGCAGAGCAAATAAACGGCATTAAGCTTTACCCAGAAACACTACTATCAAGCCAGATACATTCAAGAGATCAGAAGAGATTCAATTGTAGTCGAACCTGAGCTTGAGGATGTACTAGAAGTGGTCCCTGATGACTGCGACTGCTCAAGTGCAGGACTTGTTGACACACTACTGCTTGTATTGGTTCCTTCATCTGTCGTCTTCTTAAAGAAACTGTGCTGGAGGGCATAGTAGGGCTGAATTCGCGTCTTGGGGTCGTAGTCCAGCATTCTGAGAATGAGGTCCTTGAACTTCAAGTAGTCAGCTACTGCGTGGCCGGATTCTCCCGCCCGACGACCGCCTGGTCCACCACATTCCACTCCTAAGATGGCATGGAGCTTTCGAGATGCCGGAGGTTTGTACTGCACACAGAAAAGCAGAAAGGTGTTCTAGCACTTACAACAACAATAACAAGCATTCCCACAAGACTCATGATAGTGATTTCTACTTCAAAATATCAATTACACATACCCTTTTTCCATCTTTGGTCTTCTTAATACTCCATGTCCCATCTGACAACTTCTCAAAGAACTTCCTGGCTTTTGGTGCTAGGTCCATAATGTGATTGGGTGGGATCCCAAGTACTTCAACAATTTTGTTCATTTGGTCCACCTGATGGGGTTTCATTTAAAGAATAAGTTTGTTTTATCAGAATGTATTTATTTATTTATTATTATTTTTTTTAATCAGACTATGCTGAATCTGATTCCTGTATTCTGTACACATATTAAACAATAATTTAGGGGATTCATTCCCGCATCTAAATGTAGTTTAAGGACACAGGAAACATTATAAGAGTACATTATTTACAATAATAATTAATTATAATAGTTAATAAATGAATAATAGCTGTATGTAATAACACCACAAACCGCTCAATACCTCATTGGCTCCACTAAATAGAGGTTCTCCTGTATGCATTTCCACAAGAATACATCCCAGAGACCACATATCTATGGCCAGGTCGTATGGCATTCCCAATAACACTTCAGGGGAGCGGTAGAATCGACTCTGGATGTACTGATATATCTGATGGAAGAGGAGAAATTGGATCAATTACTTTAAGCATACTGTTACAATTTCCACACATACAAAAGAGAAGACGGTTCACAATACCCTTTGTCCCAGTTGGCAGGAGCTCCCAAAGTCCACTATTTTGATGGCACTTCTCTTGGGGTTACATAGCAGGATGTTCTCTGGCTTTAGGTCACAGTGGATGATACTGAGCTCAGGTGTAGCGAGAAACAGGAGTGCTGTGCACAACTGCTGGGCAAACTTCCGTGTCAGATTCAAAGAGACACCTCTGAAGTTCGTATTCCGTAACAAGTCATACAGGTTGTATGACAACATTTCAAATACTAAGCAAAGATGATTTCGGAACATGAAGTGCCGTTTCAAGTGTACTAAGAAAAAAAATTAACAAAATACATTTAGATTTATGATATTTATAATTAAAGGAATGCACTTTGAACAAATTGAACAGATTCCTTACCTATATAGTATTTCATCTCTGTGTCATGTTTGTTCATGAGCTCGAGAAGCCGTACTTCAATTTGAGCTTGATTCAGAAAGGCCTTCTTGTTCTTGATAATCTTAATTGCTACCCACTCTTGCTCAGCTCGGTCATAAGCTTTTACAACCTAAAAACATGCATCAATTACATCAATAAGACTTTTAAAGTTCTGTTTACTTATATATGAAATCATTTAACTTTATTTTGTTAGGGCAAAAGCTGATAATATTCAGATTTCCTATCATTTAAAATCTTAAGAGTTTTCTTCCTTTCCAAAAATTTAAAAGACATCATACCTGTCCAAATGACCCTTTTCCAATTAAAGAGTCAATTTCATAGCGGTCCATCCATTTTTCCCCATTCTTGACAATGTAGTCATAGTTTTCATCATCATAGCCATCGTTAAAGACTTTCCTTTCTTTCTTGTGGCTGGAGTCCTCACCTTGACCCTGTTGATGCCGTCGTTTCTTTTTTGCATAATACACCTGCACAAAAGGCGAGCATGCAAATTTAATGTTGTGCTCATAACTTTATCATTTATTAGTAGGGATGTAACGGTTTTATGAATATCATGGTATCGTGAAAGCAAGACGATATCATTGTGATCACATGACAATAAGAAACAATAGGTTTTCTGTGTTGTTTTTAAAATATATTTAAACTTCATATTCTAACATAAAAGTTCTTTAAAGCTGTGGTTTGAGCCATTATGCTTTGGCACAGTATCTGTCAAATTAACTAAAACCGAAAGCACAATATGGCTTAATCCCTTCATCAATTCTATTTTTCGCTACGAGTTTCAAAGCCAAGCGCGCACTTCGTTTAAGCGATCAACACGTGATCTGGTGTTTTCACGCCTTAGAACGGCTCTTTTTACAGTGAACTCCTTTATTGCACGTGCTGTTAGTTTAGCACAAATTTAAGAATGCAACATCCACTAGTTGTGCTTTATTTTCGCAGTAGATGATTCATAGCATTTCACCAGATTTGTAGTGAGACGCATTTTTGTAAGGCTTTTTTCACTGAAGCTGGAGCTTTTCGTCAAAATAAAAGCTCTATTGCAGTTTCCATTACAATAAAAGCTTAAAAGTAGAGTATAAATTGCTGACAGCTAGCAGTTTAAATAGGTAATGTTACTGCAGTCCAAATTCAAAATATCTTTCAAGTGTAGAAATTAAGAAAGCGGTATTGTAATTTCCCTACTATAGTATAAAGCGAAAATAATATACCTATGAAACATCCATTTTTATTTCTTTTACAGTGCAACTGTTTTACAATATATGGCTATTACTGTCATATGAGCAACAATAATATAAAATAGTTATTTTTATTATTATATTCTAATGTGTTTGGCTTCCTAAACACCAGTGTGAATGTAATTTAGGCTGAGAGGGTATATCGCAAATAAAAAAAGGGTTGAGTCCCCTTAAAGTTCAGGTACAAGTCAATTCACCGACTTTTTCTTAAAAACTGAGTTTTTAAGTTTGAGCTCTTAATTTTGAAAGTGCATAACAATAATTTAACTTTAAAATATACAAAATGTTTTGCATTTTTTGAAAGTCTTCATTTGTCTTTTTTAATATTGCAATAAATATTGTATCATGGACTTTCATACCGAGATATCATATTGTGAGATTTTAATATTGTTACATGTCTACTTCCTAAAATACTTTCAGAGGTATGACTACTTATGATCTAGTATCATAATTTTGTTCTTTACTACTACTTTTTTAGCTTTATTTTATGCTGTACTGCTGCAAGGAAAGTAGTCAGAGAATAGCAATAAAATTCTGAAATTTTACCTCATTGATGTGTTTGTAGGTTTTGATCAGGTCTATGGAGAGCTTCCTCAAAGGAGCTAAAGTGGGGTCTCGAAAGCACTGGGGCATGTGCCTCTGCAATAAAAAAAGGCAGAAACACATGTGGATTTAATAGAGGACACATTTTTATTTTTATTTTAACAAATCCATATACTTTTGACTAAAATAATCCAAAGCAATGTGACAAGTAACAGGAAGATTTCATTTTATAATTGAGTACACTTTACCATGTTTATTCACAATGCAAAAAAAAAAAAGTGCATAAACAAGAGCGGAGCATCCAGTACCTGGCTGGCAGTGAGTGCTTGTGTCTGATCACTGTATGGCAGTACAGTGACAGACTGGTCTGTACTCTGCTGGTGACAGTCACTGTACTGCTGGTGCGAATGAGGCATGGGAGCAGCCATCTGAAGACCAGCAGCATGGAAAGAAAGAGAGGGTGCAAGCCGGACAGACGAGGGTTTGCATGCTGAGGTCTCTCCCCCTAGAGGAAATTTAAGCTAAATTAGTGTATGTTAGAACAAAATTCTCCTCTCTCCCTGTGATCCTTTGAACCGCAAACCTCTTTCAGATTATTAAGACTATCCTTTTCTCTCTGTTTGAGATTTTTATGTAACAAAAATGAAGCATAGGTTTGTAGCACTAGAACTAAAACACAATAGGATAGAAAGCAAATATAAACTTGTGTACAAAAAAATATGACTTTATGAATCATTTCACAGAATATTATTATTATTATTATTATTATTATTATTATTATTGTTATAAAAATGCATTAGAAAATAGCAAAATGCATCACTCTAAAAGGAATGCCTGAAAATAAAGACACTAAGCAGGCAAATAAGAATATACCAAAAAAGAAAATCATTTAATGTAACTGTGCAGAAATGAAAGAAAAAAAAAAAAAAAAAAGGTTTTCTTCTCAATTTCTAAATAAAAAAATAAAAACTACAATGCAGACTTCATGTCAAGTACAAAAATTTTTGGTCAGAAATCTGTCCTTTTTTTAGCTGTAAATGGTGATAATTATAAGGAGCTTGCTCATATATCAGCATCTCTTGCCAGGCAACACAATGCACCACAGCCACACAGAATCCCACCACTATTCAGAATCCCAGCAACAGCACCTAATTAGCATAGCCTATCACCAAGAAGATACAGTGTGATTTGGCAAGCCCATCAATGTTCAAGCCAATCACAGAAGAGTATGCAAATAGCCTACTTTTGTTGCCAGGGCAGAGCTGCTCCCATTTTCCAATAAGAAAACAAGAAATAAACAAGAAATAAAATTGAACTTTGGCACACTTAGATGAAGCATCCACCACATTGGAGCCTGACAGCAAAATAGCAGCTCAGACCCCACTCATGGTGTAGGAGCGGAGAATGATTCAGCTGACCTAACTAAGGCAGGGCAAAGAATTCATGTGATCCACAAAATATCAGAGGATGGAAACACTTCTACAGCCTCAAACTAAACCATTTCAACTGAAAAAAGCCTAGAAAATCATATTTTACAGCACATTTTTACATTCATTTAACAATATAAACATTTTGGACTGAAAATATATTTATAAAAAAGTACAGTAAAATATAATTGAGATGTTTCTATTTTTTTTTTTTTTTATATCTGTTCAGCAAAGGCATATTTCTCAATATGGGCTTGATGATTCATGTTGTCAAGGACTGCATGCAGTTTACCAAGAGAAAAACTGATGTATGTCACAGTACAAACAGAAAAGACATTACATTCTGCATTATAGAATATAGAATATATACTGCACATCTAGATCTGTTTCTTTGTGATTTATAAGCAGCCTTTATAACTCAAAGAAGAAATACAAAATGTATAGGCCTGTATTAAAAACCATAAAGATGGTAACACAGTATAAACGATATAAATATTAAATATGACCCTCACTATTTCACTCAAATTTACAATTTTACATGAAAAAAAAACAAGAAATGCTTTTTAGGTTTTTTTCTGTTTACTGATCTGTTTCAAAGGATGAAATTAAGTTAAAAAATATACAGAACAAATTAATTAAATTAATACTTTGTAAGAACAACCTAAAACAGCACTAGCAAATATTACTAAATTGGCATTAAATTCATCCTTTTAAACAAATTTTATTCCATGGCATGTCTGGTTATTGTTAGGCCATGTAATCAAACATACAACAAATTCCCCTGACTATTTTACAGTGACTGTGATCATTAAATGACCTTCTCACAACAACTTCAAACATGTTGAAAGCACATGAACGAACAAATTACGGCCTTCCATCAAACATTTTCCAATCTATAACAAAGCTCTGTATCAACATAAGCGCTCCTTACTTATAGTGTAATAGTGGGTCAGCTCCCTGTAATTTATGGCTTTCAAGATGGCCAGTGACACCTCCTCAAACTGCAAAGTTAAAATGTGTTACATGTCCCAGAAATTATTGCACTTATTTTGGTGCGGAGCACAAGAACAAAAAAGTAGGTATTGCAAACACACACAAACTTCACCCAAGTTATGACTGAGCCACAAAAAAAGAAAACAACTTCTTGTTTTTTTGCTACCCACTAGATAACCCACTTCAAACTATTGACCAAGTGACAAGATGCAGTCATGCCAACCAATGTTCAACTTTAACCATCAGGGTTCAATAGAGTAGGATGTAAAACCAACACGAATAGACGGATTGGAAAAAAAAAAAGAAAAAAAAACTTTACGAACAAATGTTACAATAAAAGGCAAACTCATCTTAATACCAAGCATGCAGTGAATGCATTTGTATGCATGCATTTTTTTTGTTACTTGGGTAACATTGAATCCCTATTTCTACAAGTAAGCCTAAGTTCTCACAACTCCTACAGAACTTTGTCAAATTAAACAAACATACTTGAATGTTCAAAAAGTAAAAAGTTAGCTAATAAAAAAGAAGCCCTCAAATGACACTACAACAGATTAGCTGGATTTCAGCACCACTGAAACTCCAAAACAACGGCAATGAGATGGAAAGAAATGGGATATTGGACAGTGCATGGAGTGTAAAGAGAAAAACAAGTGTAAGCGACAGTATGGATCCTGGTCCTTTTGTGCATGTAGGCCTATTCCTGCATATCCAGGTAAATGCATGCAACTTATTCTTTGTTTTGCACAAACCCTATTTCAGTCACACTATAAGACCGAGCTGCATCACTAAAAGGCCCTGTTAAACTAGGACCACTGTCAATCACACATTTAGACTGCTGCGGGAGGAAGTGATGGACAAAAAGGATGGCATCTGACACGGATCTACCTATGAACTTTTGGAATAAAGTTTACCTCAGGCAAACAGAGGCAACAAACCACGACCATGACCATTTCTCTGTGCAAATGCATCCATATCGATATCAAATGCACTTTTACGTGTATAACAATTACAAAGCTGAACCTTCAGGTGACACTGAAGGGGAATCTCACAACCTGTCCTGTAATCACCTGGTCAGAGACTATTATTCATGTGGGCAAGACGAAAGCATCCTTCTGAAAGCTTTACACAGATTAACAAAGACAAATCTGAGCATTCCTTCACATTAATTATAGATAACTTGATTTAAACCTTTGAACACTGAGCAAACTAAGCGGAGTTAAACTGAGTGATGGTGCCAGGTAAAGCGGACCTTACCTCTCTAGCTGGCTTAGCCATTCATCGGGCTCGATCGGACTCGTTTAACGTCTCCATCGTCACGCTAAAGTCTAAACCCGTACTACATGACTGAGCAATGTTTGCTGGATAACTATGGTTAGGCATCACATCGCTGGCTAATGTCAGCCCCCCTCCCCCGACAGGAAACCAGCCTGATGGCTAACTGACAACACGCTAGTCATGGGGCTTCATCATCATCATCATCACCACCACCAGCGTTACCAGCCAAACACTCCCATCAGACTGATGTGATGATACACTTCTGTAATCACCAGCTGGCACTTTCTGCGAGTGTATAAAATCGTTAGGCTGAGCAAACCTCATCTGTACACACATTTGATCCGACAGGCTGACCTAGCGAAGCTACAAGGGGTTACCTGTTAAACCACTAACAGACTGTGCTAAAATCTGCACAAATGCTCACTAGTAGGGCTTGGGGAGTGTAAAAGCAAATGCTGATGATTGGATAAGCTATCTGGTGCAGGAACAAAGATCGCTAACTGATGTGAGGAAAGTTATTAATCGGCTAGCCATCTAGGCCGAATCAACCTACGTTAGCCTGTAGCTTCTACCAAACAAGCGGTTTGTAAACAAACCTACAACAGCCATATGATTCACTGAACATTAGACCTCTACAAATGTCAAATACTCACCTTTGATGGTGTGATCTTCATTTAAAGTCCCAGATCCAGTAAAGTGAGGCGACTGATCCAGTTTCTCTACGCTGCTTCCGATGAGACACCCCTAATGTATTGAGCCTGACGGGGCTAAATGCCTTCCTATTTCGATTGACAGGTAAAACAGCGTCTTTCCAAAGCGTTTTTGCCCATGTCAGATCTCAGTTGCGTATTAATCATGGTTTATAAGTGGTAAAGTGAAGGCTAGCGGCTAGTTAGCGCTCTTTCTCAGTGACTTTAACGAACGCGGCTAACCAGCTAGCGCTCGGAAACGCACATTCAAGATAATTCGCTTCTGAAGACGTGGAGACGCAATTTAATTGTTTTCAAGAGCAAAACTAGTCGCAAAAAAACAACGACGTAAGGATATCGTAGAAACAGCTGCGTGAAAAGGTGAACAAAAACCGTTAAGCTTTTCTGTCAGTTTTCACAAAATGGCGCGCGTTCCAAACCTGCGCAGCGGACCGGCCCGGCGGACCCGAGACACGGACTACTAGCCCACTAAATATATTCCTGGCATTCCGATTCTTTGTCCGGGTGTCGTTTTCAGTCCGACGCGGTTGGCGAAGCCTTTCCAAAACTGTCGCTGTTACGAGCGCGTGACTGCATTATTCCGGCGGGAAGCGAAAACATTTGAAAGATTAAAAAAGCAACTGACAAAATGGCGACAGCCTGGTCTGTTGCTATGGCAACTGTCAATCAAGCAGCCGAGTACCCGGATGTTCATATGACGATTCGTAAGGAGGAAACAGTAAAGGTTGTTGCTGCACGCCATGTGTCAATCAAGTAAAACTGTTATAGAAACTTTACACAATCGTTTAATCATTCTGCAACACTGCTGCTTTTTATTTAACAAATTATTGTCAGTTTATGCATAGTTTGATGACAATAAACTGTCATACACAATAATACAGTCGAAGTCAAAAGTTTACATACCTTGCAGAATCTGCAAAATGTTAATTTTTTTCCTAAATAAGAGGGATCATACAAAATGCATGTTATTTCTTTTATTTAGTACTGACCTGAATACGATATTTAACATTAAAAGACGTTTACATTAAGTCCACAAGAAAAAATAATAGTTGAATTTATAAAAATGACCCTGTTCAAAAGTTTACATACGCTTGATTCGTAATACTGTGTTGTTACCTGAATGATCCACAGCTGTGTTTTTTTTTTTTGTTTGTTTGTTTATGAGTCCCTTGTTTGTCCTGAACAGTTAAATTGCTCACTGTTCTTCAGAAAAATCATTCAAGTCCCACAAATTCTGTGGTTTTTCAGCATTTTGGTGTATTTAAATCCTTTCCAACAATGACTACGAATCTGAGATCATCTTTTCACACTGAGGACAATGAGGGACTCATATGCAACTATTATTAAGGTTCAAATGCTCATTGATGCTCCAGAAGGAAAAAGTATGCATTAAGAGCCAGGAATTTAAACTTTAAAACAGAATTAAGATGTGGACATTTTTCTTATTTATTTTTTACCTAAATATCCAACGCTTCAGAAGCTAATGAGAGTTTCTACACATACAGTTTATTATACACAAAAGTTTACAACCCTGGCTTTTAATACATCGTTTTTCCTTCTGGAAGGGTTCAAATACACAAAAATGCTGAAAAAACAAATAATTTGTGGGACCTTAAAGGATTTTTCTGAAGAACAGTGGGCAGCTTAACTGTTCAGGACAAACAAGGGACTTATGAACAACTATCACTAAACAAAAAAACACAGCTGTGGATCATTCAGGTAACAACACAGTATTAAGAATCAAGGGTATGTAAACTTTTATACAGGGTCATTTTTATAAATTCAACTATTATTTTCTCTTGTGGACTACATGTAAATGTCTTTTATGTGAAATATCTTATTCAGCTCAGTACTAAATAAAAAATAACATGCATTTTGTATGATCCCTCTTATTTTGGTCAAATAATTAACATTTTGCAGATTCTGCAAGGTGTAATGTAAACTTTTGACTTCAACTGTATAAACATTTATTTTAGGTAAAACATTTATGTGCCGAGTAAAAATGTATAACAAACGATACAGGTTTAGGATTAAATTACAAGTAATGTTTTAAACGAGGACACTGCACGTTTATCATGATGTTGTTTTGTTAGTCTTACTTGGCTGTTTGATGCTGAAAGTTTATTAAAACTTTATTTAGGCCTACAATCTGACTTAGTGTTTCTCAAGTCTCAAGTGATTTCTTGTGTGCTTACTTACAACTTGTCAGACTTATCAGTTATACAGCCATTTGAATGTCTGAAAAACGTAAATGGATTGTGATATAATGTAATGTTGATTTGTTTTATCAAACCTTCATAACAGTTTCAGTATATGAATCTTAGTTGGCTATTACAGCACCATGGACAGCAACAGCTGCACTGAGGAATAAAAACTGTTGGGGGAGACTTCATAGGTAGTATACTATTCTTGAATTTATACTTGATAAAGAAACAGCATAATTTACTACAGTGAACCAAATCTCTCGCATCCAGCCATCCTTTGCCAGCTTGTTTACTGTGAGCCATCAAAGCATTAGTGAATGTTGATGTGATATGACACAACTGAGCTGTCATATAACCCAATGCTATAAAAATCGCAATTTTGAAATTTCTAGATAAACATTGATCATAATTAATCAAAAGTTACAGTAAATGCACTTGTTACAAAACATTTCTTTTTAAATGTAATGCTGTTCTTTTAAACTTTCTATTCATCAAAAAATCCCAGAAAAAAAAGTGTCAGTTTCCATAAAAATATGTAGCAGCAAAAACACTAGTGATAATAAGAAATGTTTCTTAAGCACTAAATCAGATAAGAATGAATTTTGTGAATTATGAATGAATCATGTGACACTAAAGTTTCGATGCTGAAAATGTAGACATAAAAAAAAAAAAATATATATATATACATATACATATATATATATATATATATATATATATATATATATATATATATATATATATACACATACACATACATATACATATACATATATATATATATATATATATATATATACACATATACAAAAAACCAACAACAACACTCTTTCCTAAAAATGTACACTTTATTTGAACTAAGAGTACAAAACAATGGTCAGTATGTACAATACTTGCATGACTACATTCAACCTCTTTGGTTTTGACAGTGGATTAAATGCAGGCAAAATGCACTGAAATGTGGAAATGTGGAAACCGCTATGCAAACTGAAAGCTTGAATTCAAAATCTGCAAGTAGATACCATTAATTGTACTGTACCATTCAACAGCAACAGAGGTATATTTTCAGGAAAATTGACTAAAACTAGCTAACGTAATGTCAAAACACTGCCATTCAGCTAAACCTCAACAATATAAATAGAACAAAAACAAAAAGAAGTTTACCATATTTACAAGTATTAAACCAGAGCACATACAATTCTGCGGCAAAACAATGAAACAAGCACACAGGTGATAATCTGAGAAAAGAGTGAGTGTCAATATACATTATTGAGAGATGATTTTTCATTTTCCGGAACAAAAGGCAACATTAGAACCTAATTTAACATGGTTTTTAGTCTTTGAAATCTGTATGGTAAACAATCCAAGCAAAGGGCATGGTTTTCATTAAACAAGCATTGGTCCCTGCAATATTTTCTTACTTTAGAAATTACTAATTAAGTAATTTGTCCTGTGTAGACATTTTAACTTCAAATTGTAGGTCACAGTCTTTTAAAAAGATGTGTATAAGATCTAAATATTGGTAAATAATGGTCTTCCAAATCTAATAAGTATAATATTGGGATGTAATTTACCTCACTGACTTGTTAAGACCTGAAAACTAGCCAAGTGCTCAGTATAAATGTGAGTTATCATGCTTCACATCATGCCACAGATTAGGTACTACGTGTAATTCTAATGAAAAGTCCCGTACAGATGCTAAAGGCCTCAGTGTTTCTACCATGTGAAACTAAATAGCTGGGACACAAAAATAAAACAAGACGGATCAAATATGAAACCCAATATTATGAATGAACACTTTACAGACAGGTTTCTGAACAGGCTTGATCTTCAATGCAAAAGATTCACATACTTTACAACATACATTATTAATTAAATCCCCAGCATAGGGGAGGCACAGACACATTACAGACGACGGTGGAGATGTAACTGACGCAGCTACTCAGGTCCTCCATAACAGCTTCTGATTTTTTTTTTCTTCACAGATTTAACCAATTTTCACTCCTTCTCGTGGTAAAAGGGATTACGTTCCAATGAATCCTAAGGATAAACAAGATACATAACACAAAACAGTTTAGTTGATTGTTAAAGATATATAATAATTAAAAGGATAGTTCACCAAAAATGAAAATTCTGTTGTTAATCACTTACCTTCATGTTGTTTTGAACCTGCAAGACCTGTGTTCATTTTCAGAACACAAATTAAGATATTTTTGATGAAATCCAAGAGTTGACTACTGACAAGTTGAAGGCCCAGAAATATAGTAAGGACATCATTAAAATAGTCTATGTGACAGCAGTGGTTCATCCGTAATGTTACTTAAAAATAACTGTTTTATTCAACAATTTCTTCTCTTCCATGTCAGACGCTTGCGAGAGTACCACAAAGAATGACACAGAAGAGAAACAAAATGTTG
Organism: Cirrhinus molitorella; assembly: GCA_033026305.1. NCBI lineage: Eukaryota > Metazoa > Chordata > Actinopteri > Cypriniformes > Cyprinidae > Cirrhinus > Cirrhinus molitorella. The sequence goes on from CM065134.1 coordinate 16,056,054, forward strand.
AATAAAGTCGTTATTTTTGTTTTCTTTGCACACAAAAAGTATTCTCGTAGCTTCATAAAATTACGGTTGAACCACTGATGTCACATGAACTATTTTAACAATGTCCTTACTACCTTTCTGGGCCTTGAATGTGGTAGTTGCATTCTGTCTATGCAGGGTCAGAAAGCTTTGGATTTCATCAAAAATATCTTAATTTGTGTTCCGAAGATGAACAAGGATCTCGTGGGTGAGTAATTAATAACAGAATTTTCATTTTAGAGTGAACTATCCCTTTAATTAATAAATATAAATCAGTAAAATCACCTGAATGTATATAAAAACCATGTACATATTAATACTACTACTAATAAAAATGTCAAGAAATCTTACCCTGAATGGCTCCTTTGACATTACACGTCAGCTTTTTGGCTTTGATTCTCCTCTAGCTTCTTGCTCTCTTCTGCTGATCCATCTTCCTTTTCTCCAGTTTTCCAGGATCCTTGCCTACATCCAGATTATACATTATATAATCTACTACTTTGAACAAATCTGAGTTACATAAGCATAGTGCAAATGTGTAAAATGTGATAGTAATGTCTTTACTGTTTAATGAGAAGTTTAGATGTCAGTACCTGTATTTCTTCGTATACAGCCAGTAGGCCAGTCCTATCGCCAGACCTGCCAGAATCAGACCAACAACTATGCCTACAGCCAGTGCCGTCTGGTCACTGTTCTCATCTTTCTGATCTGCTTAAGAAACACAGAGACAAAACATTCAGAATAAGACATGGAAAACTGGTAAGAAAGGGAAGACGGACAAAACATTTAATAACTAAACAAAAGCAAACACTATTTGTCAGGATGCTGGTCATCTCAGCACCGTTGTTTTAGTTTTCTTTAAATAATAGACATTTTTCTATCCTGTACACACAGGGCATTTATTAAATTGACAGTGTAACTGTGTTTTGGCATATGCTCTCTTCCTGTCTAAAGACCAGACCTGATTGTAGACAACAGCTCAGTGTCTTACCTTGTTTGTCCATTGTCACGTCCTCAACAACTGTAATCAGATATAGAGTCATATTAAGTTCCATTTGTTTTGAATTATCATGGAATGAAAAGCCAATTGCATACAGAACTGGAGAAATTATTTATACCTATATTCTAATAACAACAATTCTAATAATAACTCCAAAAGAAACAGCAATGCATGTAAATACAAGAATTTAGATGCTTACAGCCGTGGTTGGTTTTATAATTAAACATTTGTCCAGGGTTAGCCAAAAGATTTCAGTCAAGTAAAGTGAAAGCATGTTAGTCAGAGAAAAGACCAGCATCCCGACAAACAGAACAGAAGAAGAGAAGGAAAGGTGAACTCAAATAAAGATGCAAGAGTTTTAATGTTGTAATTATATATTATCCATGCTTAGAAGTTAAAGTCAACCAAATCATTTAGACAAAACTTTTACTTCAATTAAAAAATAAAAAATACATCTTAAAATTGAACATTTTAAAGGCCAATACATAAAAGCTGCTGCATTGTTATAGTTATTATACTAACAATTTACAATAAGGTTTCATTTAACATTCATTAATATGATCTAACAATGAAAAATAAAGCATTTGTGACCCTGGACCACCAAACCAGTCATAAGGCTTAATTTTTTTAAAATCAAGATTTATACATTATCTGAAAATAAATAAACTTTCCATTTGACAAAGGACAATATTTGTTCAAGATACAACCATTTAAAAATTCAGAATCTGAGGGTCCAAAAAAAAAAAAATCAAATTACTGAGGAAAAAGTTCTTAGCAATGCATATTACTAATCAAAAGTTAAGTTTTGATATTTTTACGGTAGGAAATTTACAAAATATCTTCATGGAACATGTTCTTTACTTAATATCCCAATGATGTTTGGCATAAAAGAAAAATTGATAATTTTGACCCATACAATGCATTTTTGGCTACTGCTACAAATATACCCGTGCTACTCAAGACTGGTTTTGTAGTCCAGGGTCACATGTATTCATCTTAATGTTATTTTACAAATGCTTACATTTTACTAAAATTAAAAAGTATCTGGTCACATTATTTATTGGATCTGACCTAACATTAACTAACAATGTACTATCTTAAGCAAAGAACTGTAAATATACTGGAAAATGTGTTGCCTTATCTTAAATCACATTAAACTTGCTTAAAAATGAGTTGAATCTTGTACAACGTGTATAAATAAAGTTGAAAATTGCATATTTTGATTTATTGATGCATTTTAATGAGTTCAATTAATGTAAAAACTAGTGTCAAAATATCCTAATAACCTGCTGCTGTGATGTCTGTTAATCAAAGAACAAAATTAAAGAGAGGAAATTAACAACTTCTGTACTTTTAAGCTTTATCTTTATATAATTTAGAATAATTTAGTGATTGATAACTTCAGGCTATATTTTCTTGATGAAGGGCACAGGTAGTTTAGCCTATGTGACATTTATTATAATGGATTCATGTGAAGATTGTTTCAAGTTAGAAGTTATTTTTTAAAAGTCTAATAAATGTTAAAGTGATAGCTCTCAATAATACTGTAATGTTTGTATGAAGTTATATATTTAATGGTGAAATATATATATATAAAAAAAAAAAAAAAAAAGAGTTGGAATCAGTGATACTTGCCTTCAGTCATAAAAAAAAGAGGGCATTAAACAAATACATAAATTAAACAAATTCTTCATGTTGTTTCTATATTAATTTAAAGCATGAATGTGAAATTGCAATATAAAAGTATAATTAAAAATGTTTATGTCAGGTAGGATTAATCACGATTAAGATTAATTAGTTAATTTTTTTTTTAAATCGATTGACACTACTAGTAAAAACATTTCGTAACTTAGTCAATTTTTTAGTGTACTGTAACAATTTAGTCATTGTTGGTTCATTTAAGTTAATAAATTAACTAACAGGACCTTATTGTTACCATTTTTAAGTTTAAAACAAATAAACTATTAAACAAATAACAGATGTCTTTTTAGATTCCTACCACATTTGCAATTATAAATATTTTGTTCTTCAACAGTTTTGTCTTAATTTGTTATTAACTTCTAAACAACTTTACAGAAAATTCCTGTGACGCATGAGGGTTCGGAAGTCAGATAAGAAAGTGATAAGAAGTTACACTTACGTGCTGACACATTCATGCTCTTCATGTCAGAGCCCAAGACATTAGAGACTGTGCAGGACACAGTGAGGTTGCCCTTTGGAACGATAGTGATGCTGTATGTGACTTTGCCATGCTCATAAACACTCTCAACCTGCAATTACAGCACATAACATCTATTAATCGACATTAAACATGTATTTACTGTATTTATGGCTATTATAATGTAGCGTATATAATACAAAGTACAAGCTTTTTTGTAAAGGATTATAACTACCACTAGAGAGCGCTATTGCCCTGTGCAGAATTATATTCTCTTTTTGGGAGGCGTGCGCTTAGACAAAGAGACAGCAGCAGACTACATACAGCAATGAGGTAATGCATTTCTGACATCTGATGAGTTGCACTGACAGCTCAATTTGTACAAATACAAAACCACACGATACAGGAAGTATGTAAAAGCCTCTTCATTTTTAATAGCTTCCTCTGTACACGCCCACTCAGGCACACTAGTCGCCTGCTGTGTTTGAATAGTGACCTCATCCTACTGTTTAATGATATGGGTGCTATATCTGCTTTGTTTAACAACCTACATGCATGTTGTCACCGCGAGAACATCTTTATCAGCTTAAATGTGCTGCTGGCTTGATCGATATAAAAGAACTTGACGTTTTCAGGTTCTTTCACTATTGAAAGCTGCAATAAACCCTGGAAGGTGAAGCTTAGACTCTCTTAGAAAAGCCATAACAAAGGCTTTATAGAAGGCTCAGTTTCAGGTTGAGATAATAATAATAAAAAAAAAAAACATAGAAACAAAGCCAAAGAAAGACATTTCATAACTGTAGTTATAGGTAAAAGAGCAGAGAGGATTGTCACACAATACATGTAGTTCATATATAAAAATACTTTAAAATTTTAAGATGTAAATCATATTAGTTCTCTTTTATCCCAGCATTACAATTCACAAGAGAACATAAATAATTAAACCTCATTTTTTTGGAAGGAAAAAAAAAAAGCCATTTTGTCTTGTCCCCTGGTGATATGCACTAAAAAACATGAACACCTGGCAAATAGCCTGTTGTTTTTTTTCCATGAAAACAGGCAATTTATTAAGAAATATTACAGGTTTCATTATTTTTTCCAAACAAAACACGCTTTCTTGGAATACCATTTATTTATTACGAATTTTATAGGTTTTTATCCATGTCCTAAATTTTTACTTTACATCCATTTACCTCTTATATTAAAGTCCTTTTAATTAACACAAGCCAGCTCCCTAGTGACATAATCACCTCCTGTTGCTAAAGAAAGTCATTAGTTACTAGCATTGGCACTAATTATCAGTATCAGGTGATTTGTCGAATTTTAAAACATTTCATTCTGTTTGATAAAGTTACAGAAATCAATGTGACAAAAAAAATGTATCAATAAAAAAAAGACAACTTTTACAATGTTACAAAAGATTTCCATTTCAAATTGGTGTGTCTTTTGCACAAAAATTTAAACACTGTAGATGATAAATGTTTCTTGAGCAGTAAATCAGGAAATTTGATTTCTGGAAAATGACACTAAAAACTGGGATAATGACTGCTTAAAATTCATCTTTCCCATTACAGGAGTAAAAAAACACAAAATATTTTAAAACAGAAAAATTGTAAAAATATTTCACAATATTAGTGTTTTCACTGTATTGTTATTCAAATAAATGCAGCCTTGTTGAGCATGAGATAAAAAAGGGCACAAAAAAACTTTTCAAAGGTAGAGTACTTCATAATAAGAATGTGTCAGATAGTTCAGACTTACATTTGTGCCATTGACACTCCACTGTACTGTGGGTTTTGGAGAGCCTTCAGTCACACATTTCAGGACCTTAGTCATGCCCTCACCACGCTCCTTAATCAGGTTCTTAATGACCGGAGAACCTGCAAAAACAATCAGCCATCAGCTCAAAAATGCTTGTCCAAAACCTTTTCCTAAAGCATGTCTCTGATTTATAGTCTGGTCTTTTTAGACTGTGGTCAACTGTTAAAGCAAAGGGTTATCTCACCTAAAAAATGAAAATTCTGTCATTAATTACTTACCCTCATGTTGTTACAAACCCGTAAGACCTTCGTTCATCTTCAGAACACAAATTAAGATTTTTTTAAAATGAAATACAAGAGCTTTCTGACCTTGCATAGACAACAACACAACTACCTCAAGGTTCAAGGCCCAGAAACATTATAAGAACATCGTTAAAATAGTCCATGTGACATCAGTGGTTCAACCCTAATGTTATGAAGCTATGAGAATACTTTTTGTGCACAAAGAAAACAAAAATACTACCTTACTACCTTTCTGGGCCTTGAACATGTCAGTTGCCAGATCAGATTTCATCAAAAAGATCTTAATTTATGTTCCAAAGATGAACAAAGGTGTCACAGGTTTGGAATGATATGAGGGTGAGTAACTATGACTTTAAACTTAATTAAATTATATGCAAAGAGCACTGCAAACTTACCTTCGACTACTAGTTCAAATTTTCGTGTTTCCTTGAGGCCAGCCGAGGAAACAACACACTCGTACATGCCGGAGTCAGAGTACATCAACTTGTCAAACTTAGGTAGGCTACTCAGCTTGACATTGCCCTAAAAAAAGAGTTTCAGCATTATAGTAACTAGAAAATTAACATAAGCTTTTAGTTTTAATAAAGCAGTCATGAATGATATAGTTTTTGAATGACATGCATTTTATAAAGAGACGTTTATTTTCTACCTTCTTCCAAGTAGTTTGAGCGGCTCCTGAAGCTTTAATATCTAGCGCCATCTCAAAGCTCTCGCCAAGTTTCTTAACAATTTTACCAGTGGGGCTAAGAACCACATCAAGATCTTTGATGAAAGAGAAAGAGTTAGTCACAATTAAAAAAAAAAATAAAATACCCATTTACCCAAAAATGAAAATTCGGATTCTAATTATTCTAATTGATATTATGTTACTACATGAGTAATTGATGACAGAATTTTCATTTTTGGGTGAACTATCCCTTTAAGTATTTCCTTACATTCAACTGTGATGGATTCAGAAGACACAATATCCTCGTTGTCCACCAGCGAACATTTGTAATCTCCAGTGTTTGCCCGGGTGATATTGGTCAAGGTGTATGTGTTGGAGTTCACTGTCTTTTTCTCTCCCTACAGATAAAGAAAGGCCAATTTAGCAGTGGTTTAAGTCATGTCCTAACTGATGGTGAAGGAACAGAGAGCAAAGTGAGTTTCATAGCAGACTTACGTTGATGTAGAAGCTGTAGCTAGAGGGTGGAGGGTTGCCGTCTGCTGTGCATTTGAGGGTCACGTTGTCCCCTTCCTTAAAAGGACCCTGGGACAGCACTTGGAGATTGACCTCCTCAGTAGGGTCTGTGGAGAGAGGGTATGTGTAAAGCAGGGAGGGCAGCATAGAGAAGCCCTGCCAGAGCCCATGCAGATAAGGGCACTTCAGAAAAGCTCCTTATGAGCCAGAAGAGGCCCTTCAGCTCAAGAGTTGAGGCTTTGAGAGTGCTCTCATGGTGAGAAATGCTTTTGAGAGTTAGCAGTGGGGCTAGTACCTTCACTATAACAGCCAGAGGCAAGACAAAACCCCATTCAACACCTAAACACCCTGCTCTAGAAAGGCCAAATCACATATCTTATTTGGACGAAATTCAACGAGCCATTTGATTCTGGTAAGGCCTCTTTCTCATAGCTACTTCAGATGGAAAGCGAGTTATTCTGAATAATCCTGTGAATTATGCTCAACATTAGACCATTAACCACTTCAGTTTTTAATGCATTTGTTCTAAATTGTTTGGAACAGAATTATGGAGAAAGGTGGAAGCGTTAGGTTGCTAAAAATGTTATAGAAATATTATTATCTAAAGAATTTTTTATACGCAGTAAAAGAAAAAAAACAAAAAACTTACAGTTCACGGTAAAGACAAGAGGTGAGGAATCTATGCTAGCAGACCGGATGTGTTGAACCTGGCAGGTGAACTTAGCATCAATGTCTCCCTTCACTGCTGTATACTCCAGGGTAGAAACTGTTGTGGACAGTCGTGTCTCTTTATCAACATCCACATTTGTGCTAATTTTAATGGCTGTAAACAACAGAAAAAAAAAGTTAATGAACCCATGCCTTTCTTTTCTCATTGGAACACAGATGACACTTTAATGACCAATATGGTGCATTTTCATCTTTTTGGAAGTTTTAAAGCATTGAAAACAATCTTCAAATCTTAAATATTTGGGTGAATAACTTATTTCCATCAAATTTGACTCTACCTGCTCCATCAGTTGTAAGTGGAGTCTTATTCTTGAACCATGTGATGTTAGCAGCTGGATTGGCACCTTCAGTACGACACTTTGCTAGCTGAGAAGACAAAAATCAAAACAGTTATGAAATAGAAAATGGATTATTAATATAAATATTTGTAATGTTTTTTTTAAAGAAGTCTTTTATGCTCAACCAAAAATGCATTTATTTGATCCAAAGTACAGCAAAAACAGTGAAATTTTGACATATTTTTACTATTTATAATAACGGTTTTCTATACTAATACATTTTAAAATGTAATTTATTCCTGTGATTTCAAAGCCGATTTCATCACTACTCCAGCCTTCAGTGTCACATGATCCTGCAGAAGTTATTTTAATATTCTCATTTGCTGCACAAAAATAAATGTCGAAAATGGCTGAGCAGATGTTTTTCAGGTTTCTTAAATTTATATAAAGTTTAGAAAAACAGCATCTAAATTTTTTTTAACATTATAAATGGTCACTTTTGATCAATTTAAAGCATCCTTGCTAAATAAAAGTATTAACTGCAATGATTTCTCCCCAGACTCCAAGCTTTTGAATGGTATAGTGTATGTTACAAAAGCTTTTTATTTCAGATAAATGCTGATCTTTCTATTCATCAAAGAATCCTGAAAACAATGTACTCCACTGTTAGCAAAAAATGTTTCTTAAGCAGCAAATCAGCATATTAGAATGATTTCTGAAGGATCATGTGACACTGAAGACTAATGATGCTGAAAAATGTAGCTTTGATCACAGGAATAAATTACATTTAAATCTAATAAAATAGAAACCAGTCATTTTAAATAGCAAAAATATTTCAGACTTTTGCTGTATTTGCTGTACTTTGGATCAAATAAATGCAGGCTTGGTGAGCAGAAGAGGCTTATTTAAAAAATGGAATATTTAATGTTCAAAAACTTTTGACTGGTAGCGTATAAACCATTAAAAAAAAAAAAAAAAAATCACATAACATACCGTAGTCAGTTTGCCGATTGCCATTACAGTCGTTAGGTTTGTAATCTGAGGCTGTGATGGAACCTCTACAAAAACAGGAAACTTTGTTGAACAAAGTGGTTCATAAATGCATCAAATATTTTAGCACTTATATAAAAATCTAATATCTAATATCTAATAACTGGAAACTTTAAGATTTTGGTCACTCTTACTGTAAATGGCCAGTTGAACAGGGTACTCCAAAATGTCTCCATCCTTCACCACCATGCAGGTGAAGGTTCTCTGATCGGCCATGGTCACTTTTGTGATAACAAGGCTGAAATCGTTTTTAATGCTGACTCTGTTGTTGTAGTTCACATCGTTTGAAAAAGTGGCATTTCGATTCTCCTTCTTCACCAGTATGTTGCCATCTTTGTCCTGTTGAGAAAAAAAGCATGTTTAAAAGGGACAACATTCCTGTTTATGTGCAACACTATGGCTCTGTAGCACTCTAAAAACTGTTCAGCCAGTTTTGGGGTTTTAAGGGAGTTATTTCTGGCCATTTAGCTAGGAACTGGAGTAGTTTGTCTAAACAATAGCAGAGGGAGAAGTGATAGTAGTACTGGTGAAACCTGTTTGGAAATAGTTGCTGGTAAGATAAAACACTGCAGATTTATTAAAAAAAAAAAAAAAAAGTGAACCTCAAACTTACATATTTCCATTTAACAAGTGTGACACCTCCTTCCTCAACATGTCCACTGTTGCATGGGATTTCAATAGTGTCTCCATACTTGCCGGTGACAGCACTCACTGAAATGCAGAATGAAAAAACATGACTGTAAATAAAATGCAAAGGTAACATGAGATACACAGCAGACAATGCCTAAAGTAAACATTTACATATATAGTCAAACCAAAATGTATTCAGACACCTTTAACATTTCTCACATTATCAGAGTTTATGCACTATAGTTTACAAAATGGTAATAAAATGACAAGAACTCAGAGTTCAAGTGTGTCAGAACAAATTCATCTTGATAATGTCAGATCATTTTGATAAAAAGGTATGTAATGCATTACAATCAACCAAAAATGCAACTATCAATACTTTTTTGACCAATTACCAAACAATGCTTAATTTTGTTCAGTCTGTGGTGTAAAAAGGTTGCATTAGAAAAGAAAAAACACTTAAAGCAAAACATGGTCAGGCGAAAGTGTCGGAATAATTTTTGTTCCCAAATTTGTATTAATTTTACTGGTAGCCGGTTGTATGAAGAATTGTTGGGTATAATATGTCACAGTTCACTTTATTTTGTATCCTTAAACTATAGTGTCCTGCACTCACTAGTGAAAAAAAAATCTGATTCTGATCATATTGTTATATGTTTGATACTCACAATTACATTTTTGACTGAAACTTAAAGGGTGTTTGCAGTAGCTTTTTATTCTGATCCTCAATATTTTAATATTATTTAAATCAATGCTGCCTGGCTGATTTGCATGCTGATTTGATATTCAAATCCCAAGCACTCATGTTTGTTGAAGGCCAAGAGTCAGTACTTTACTGACAAACAATCACTAAAAGAAATTTAGTATGTATGATACAATTTAATGACGCAGAGAGGTAATAAACTAAATTTCATAAATTTATATTGTAGATTTTTATTAGGTGCTTTAAGGGAGAAAAAACCCACCATTTTCAATGCCATACTAATTTTTGATGCTACAGCTGTGAAATACAAATTATTTTTATGCTTTCAATCATGACTGGGTTTTTATTACACGCGAAATTTGACACGAGCTTCACCTGAAACTAAATATTCAAATTGGAAAAAGGCTTTAAATCCAATTTCTAGACAAACACCAAACAAAGCCAGTTAAACTGGTTGTTGTTTCACAACTGCACTTCTGAGAAAGGGACGTCAACAGTTGGGACGAATAACTGTCAACAGTTAGTAGCACGAGATAAGATGGAGACGCAAAACCGCAGCTTTTCAACAAAATTCCACCGAAACGTATTGTATCAAGAAACTTAATGCTTGACTGAACCAACTTATTTCAGATTTAAAAACGTAGAAATCTGTGGCTGTCGTGACATGTTTAATGAGAATAAAATTACCATTAGCCATTTCTTTATAATCTTCCATCACATGTCCAGAAAAACAAAACGCATACTAAAAAAACACTTCTCAGTGTACAGGTTCATTAAGGGACAGCTGAGCCCATAGGGAGAGAAAAGAATGTGCTCAAAGCTAAAGCTCACTGCAGCCTGTGGCCACACAGGTGTTAGCGTCATTGTTATGCTAACATACATTTCTGTCTTATTGCCCAGTGGAGCGTGGTCCTGCTAATAACCCTTTACCTGTATGGACCTGTCATACATTTTTTCATAGTTCCAGGCCATGATTGCCCCTCCCCCCCCCCTCACAAAATAAATTTCACCTCAAAACAAATTTTGTGTCAAATTTTAGCCATATATTAAGTGAGAAATCATTAACGCCAAAAATAACCCCCTTCAGAATGACCCCAATGAGCCATAACTTTAAGACCAACTGGCTGTATATGTAACAGAATATATCTGAACCCAACTGGTTAGTCTACCCCATAAGACTTATGTCTAACACCTGTCTGTTTTCCAGCATAATTTATAACATGTTGTCTTGCTGGTGATGCTGGAGCTTAGTAGTAGTAGAGCAAGAAAGCAAACGGACGCCGACTGAAATACTAAAAGAGAAAAGGATCGAGTGTCAGAGTGCCCTCAGAGCTTCCAAACCAGCACCAGGTGAAGTAAACAAATGACACTGGCCTCCCAACCCCCTCATGCCTCTGCTCTTTGTTTCATGAACAGGTGCTGCTGCAGAAGCTTCTTCATGCACCTGTTGTTAAAACTCTACTGGAAACGCTCTTGATGGGAAACATCATGTCCTACAGCCTGCGGCATGGTACCAGATCATTTGTTGAAAGCATATGGGCTACAGGGCTTTCAAGTGTTTTCACACTTGGAGTGCAGTGCTCTAAAGTAAAACAGTGCTGACGATCTTTTGTTGGATTCAGGGTTGCCAAGTCTGTGGTTTTACCATGGAATTGGTCTACTTTTACACTGCTGCTGCTGGTTGTTTTTAGTCTATGCATTAAATTTATTTTCCAGGAATGCGATTGTGATTAACCCAATTACCGTTGAAGAGAGAGAGAAAAAAAAATACGTGATTGGGCCAAATTTTGAATTGCAGTTGAACAGGTTTTGTTTGGCAGACCTGGCAACCCTGGTTGGACTTCAAAGTCTGAGAACACACTGAAATTTTTTTGATTTTGAAAAAAAAAGTTCTAACAAATATTAAAATAAATGTAAATTTGAAATTCAAATTTCAACCGAGTTTGTTTTGCTGAAAAGGTAATTAGAAGGGGGGAAAAATCATATATATTTTTTATTATATATAAAAAATTTAGAGGGGTTAAATATATAATTAAAGGGATAGTTTATCCAAAAAATGGACTACAGGGCTTTCAAGTGTTTTTACACTTTGAAGTAAAACAGTGATGACGGTCTTTTGAAAATGGTTTAAAATAATAATAACAATAATAATAATTATAATACAAGCGCAAATAAAAAATATAATATCTATTAAATTAGAAAAATTAAAAAAAGAAGAAATATAATGAAATTTGGAGGGAAAAATATAATTAAAATGACTGTTCACCCAAAAATGAAAATAACCCCCCATAATTTATAAAATATTAAATATGGATATTGTTCCTACACAAACAGATTCATTTCAGAAGGCTTTTATTAATCCCCTGGAGTCCTGTGGAGTACTTTTTAAGATGGATGGACTTTATTGGTCTTCAAAATCTCAACTCCCATTCACTGCCATAATAAAGCTTGGAAGAGCAAAATATTTTTTTTTTATATAGAACTCCAATTGTATTTGTCTGAAAATAGTAGTCATACACACCTAAAATGACTTCAGGGTGAGTAAATCATGGGGTAATTTTCATTTTTGGGTGAACTATCCCTTTAAATTGTAACAAATTTAATAGTGGATTTAGGCTTATGGACCTTACATTATATCTAATGGTTTACCTGATAATTCTAATGAAATGGACATTTTGCAACAACAACAACTTACTTCACAGACAAACCGAACACCACAGAAAGCTCTAAGGAATATAAAGGGTGAACCGGTTCACAGGCAGAGTGGATGTTCGCAAACCATTAACTTGAGGATGAGTCCGTTAAGTGATCCAGTGTCCGACAGGACAGTCCACCACCATAGTAACAATCCCGGAAACACAGACATCCCATGAATTGATTTGGAGCCTGCCTTATTACACCAAATGTCCTCCTTTACTCACTCCAACATGCAAGAGCCATTAGGCTTTCTTGAAAAAGCCATAAATTAACTCTACGACGGGCCCGGAATTGCTCTCAAAACAAAACTCATCAAGTAGGTTGAACTCATAAGTGATAAGTGCACTCAGAAATCACATCCATTAAGTTCTAAATTATGTATTTGATTGCAGGGGCCCCCGGGGACCTTAAAGAATGTCTCTGTCTGACAGCAGATCATGGCAGATTCAATACTGACCCAAAGGATTCACCGATGGCCCCCTATTCGTGAGCAGCTATTAAACTAAATAGAGAACTATTAACAAAATACAGTCAAGCAGCTTCCGTGGAGGTCCATTAACCCCAAAAGCAATTTACTAGCTGAAGGTTATGACAGACTGTTCATCCTGCTGCAGCTGCAGAATGTCTAGAAGTGTCCATAATAATAAAGAAAAGGCAAAATCTTTAAAAATGTAGTTTACTCTCTGTATTAATTTTGGTAAAAAAACAAACAAAAAAAAAGAAGTCATGTGGTGTAACCCTTAAATAAAAAAAATTACCAACTAAATTATAAAAAAAAGGCATTATTTAAAGAAAAAAAATATGCCATTATTAATAGCATTTGGTAAGTACCATTTTACAAATTTTACAAACCAATTTTAAATGAACTTTCCTCAGTTTTTTTTCCTCCTTCCATTTGCATGTCGGTTAGATTACATTTAGATTTCAAATTAACATTCAGTAAACCAGCTTTGCAATTTATTTCCAAAAAGAATATTTTTAATTCTACTACTAATTAATTATTTTAATGATGCTTTTTTCTTCATTATGATATCAAAACATTTTGCATTATGCTCCCCAAAAAATATCAAAATAAATGTTAATTTAGATATTAAAAACTTGCTTATCATAAAAGAGCTATGTATGTGAATTGCATTCATCTATTTTTTTAATAAATTGTTAGTTAGCACAAATAAGAAAGTGTCACAAAGTGACTTGATTGCATAACGCAAGTTATGAGTCACAACTTGGTAACAATTAAGAAAAGTAGGTCAAACTATGTGACTTGCAGCAAGTCACAAAGTTAATCCAGGTTATCAGTTAACCAAGGCACAAGCGTACTTATAGATGATACGCCGTGTAAAATTAACAGATGCTTCAAAGTGTAAAACTAATGAGCATGTTGTGGCAGTCAAAGAGTCTTGACTTCAGATCTTCGCAATTTATGTTCAAGCAATTAAGACTCAGAAGCGTCGTGTGGCCTTTGATTAACAGCATTCCTAACATCAAAGTCATTCTGTCGAACATATATTCTCAAAGCATTTCACAAGACGGCGAGGTGTCTCATATTTTTGCATAGACACAGACAGTGCCTTTATCTCTTTCAAAACCAGTCTCCCTGCACTCAGATGCCTCGGGGCTCCAGGCATTTGCATTCCACAGGATCCTGCCGGGCCCCTTGTGTTCATAACATCAGCGTTTGCTTGCAGCCACTGAGATACCAATCAAATTTGGTGCCAAAACACAGAGGTCACCGAGCTTGTATTGAGAGTTAAATAAGCTTTTTCTCCGGGCTGGGCTCTGAAAGGGCCACCTCCCACGTTGTTAGAGGGCCCATAACAATTCGGCCCCGTATACAGACCACCTTTGGCTGTGTAAACAAAAGCAGAGCAAATATTGATTTCAGAAAGCATGGCTGGTGGGTGTGTGCCGTGCAACGGTTAACTCCCCTCCGCAGGGAGTGAAACAACAAAAAAATAGACAGCGGAACTTAGGGAGTACGAGCTCAAGGCCTTTTCTATCTTAGTGATTAACTTTCATGAATTATGTTAGGCTTAAAACTCTCTGACATGATAGTATGTCACTACTAATGAGCTAAATCTCTCTTTTTTTCTTCACTATGATGATGATGATCTGTTTCACATTCCTTTGTAGTTCAGGGACTGGCCGGATCTGTAAAAAAGGTCACAGGGGTCTTTAACTGTCTTCTGCTTCATGATCCCTGTAGCCTAAGGGTGTACATCTGCAGAAAGCTAAGTAGAAATGATCTTAAACGCAATTTATGCACCGCAGCCCTTAAAGGAACTTCATAAATGTAACATTTTAAACCATAAATTAAATGGAACAATGGTATTTGTTGATGAACTACTGAAGCAGAGACTTTTAAGTTACAGAAGACATGATCCTATTAGCTGCTGGCAAGGAAAAGACCTTCTTTATCATAAATGTATAACTTTAACTGACCCACATACCCAAGAGGTGGAAGCCACAATAGCCTAATTAAACTCTGATGCTCCTTGATGTTACTTATACCTTTAATTTAAACTATACTGATTGTTGACGCTAGAAATCCGTGGCATTTTGGAAAGCCACCAGGTATGGCTCTCATGTTGACAGAAAGCACAGACATCTGGGACAGGTGCGTTTGTGGTTGGCTATGACTTGTGCAGGCTTGCCAGCTCAAAGCAGACAACATCAAAGTTCCCACAAAAGAAAGAAAAGTAAAGATAAGTTTATTCTCCTTTTCTAAAGTAGACTTCAAAGTTACGATGCCAAAAGCTTATGTGAAAGAGACAGAAGTGCTGGGAAAAGGAAACATTTCTAAAGAAGCACAATCAAAGCGCCTGCCTTTTTACTATCAGCATGTGCTGTCCCGTGTCACGTTATAGTGGGGGTTATTAAATGACTGACTTTTGAACGGATAGATGTTTGTTTTCAAATTCAGCATGGATTGCTACTTATAACCCATTTTACTTCTGTTAATCTTTGGGATTAATCAGATTCTGCTCAGATTCATCATTAATCAGATTAAGATCAAATTTAGGTTTAATCAGAATTTGCTCAGATTTAGGATTAATCAGGTTCTACTCGGATTCAAAATTCAGCTCAGATTTAGAATTAATCAGATTAAGATCAGATTTAAGGTTAATCAGAATTTGCTCAGATTTAGGATTAATCAGATTCTACTCGAATTCAAGATTCAGCTCAGATTTAGGAATAATCAGAATCTGCTCAGACTGAGCATTAATCAGATTAAGATCAGATTTAGGATTAATCAGAATTTGCTCAGATTTAGCATTAATCAGTTTAAGATCAGATTTAGGGTTAATCAGATTCTACTCTGATTCAAGATTCAGCTCAGATTTAGGATTAATCAGAATCTGCTCAGATTTAGCATTAATCAGTTTAAGATCAGATTTAGGGTTAATCAGATTCTACTCTGATTCAAGATTCAGCTCAGATTTAGGATTTATTCAGATCACCAATTCTGCTCAGATTGAGAATTAATCAGATGAAATGCAGATTCAGAATTAATTTGATTCTGCTCAGACTGAGCATTAATCAGATTAAGATCAGATTTAGGATTACTCATATTCTACTCCAATTCAAGATTTATTAGATTCAGCTCAAATTTAGCTCAATTTAGGATTAATCAGATTCTACTCAGATTCAAGATTAAGCAGAATCTGCACAGATTTAGCATTAATTAAATTAAGATCAGATGTAGGGTTAATCAGATTCTGCTCAGATTTAACAATCAGATAAGGCTCAGATTTAGGATAAATCCGATTTTGTATTAAGTAGATTAAACTCAGACTTAGGATTAATCAGATTCAGCATTAATTGGATTAGGCTCAGATTTAGCATTAATCAGAATTTGCTCAGATTTAGGACTAATCAGATTCTACTCTGATTCAAAATGTATCAGATTCAGCTCAGATTCAGGATTGATCAGATTCTTCTTTATATAATCTGGCCATCCATATGTGACATCATCAGAAATATTAAGTTGTTTCAGAGGATGAGCAAGTTATACAAGATTATAAAAGACAAACAGACCAAATCATTCACAATAAGACCAGGGGGATGTTCCATAAAACAAGTTTACCAAATAAGCCAGGCTTATTTCAGTTAGTCTGACTTATTTTGAGCCAAATCAAATGACAATAAGTCAGACTAACTGACATAAGCCCGGCTTATTTAGTAAACTTGTTTTATGGAATACCCCCCACTTCTGCTTGTTAGAAGCTGATTTAACAAAAAAAAATTAAGTAATGAATTGAATGCGGAAATGACAAACCATATTCAAATTGCCACCTGATAATAAACGGGTACAAATTTGATTAAAATAAATCTTACAGATCAGAAGGGCCATAAATGTTAAGGCTCTTCTGCAAAAAGAAACATGAACACCACAATGAACACGTCTCCATTTTCACTACACCAACATGCTATATAGAGATACCCTACTGTGTTTCATAATTTATGTCTAGTGTCCATAAAGGATGTCAAATTCTGGTGACAAAATCTAAAAGACTATAAACTACACGACTCACATTGCACAGGACGTCTTGCATGTGAGGTATGAACTTTGAGGTAATTTTTGTTGCTAAAGACTTACCGTCAAAACGCTTAGCTAAGGGAGCCAAAATGAGACCCTCACTGTGGCTAACCACAGGGTCATGTTTGACGACATCATGGTTTAAGAAAACTTTCTTTGACCTGTATTCCTGTGATGCTCAACATAGCACCAATGTCTGCTTCTTTGACGCAGCTCTGAAAACCTGTGTTTTTTTCTCCTATAGGTGCATCACAACATTTTTGGAATTGTACAATAGTAGCAAAACTTGATCTGTCATAACTACTAATCAAACTAGAGGTTAACGAATTAATCAGCACAGATAGTTGCTTTTAGATCTGGTTACATGCAGTTCAATTTAAATGATACAACACCTGTGTGCAAACATCACTTGTGTGAAATGCAACCAAAAAAAACGTGGCTGAAACCACTGAGATGAGGTTACTTCTGCATGGTGCAACTGAAAATAAACGCATTTCAATGCGACTGCGATAATATCACAGGTTAAGCCTAAAGGGGGTTCTTCAGAAGGAAACGTGACACATGAAGAAACAAGCAGAAGTGAAGCGACAAGAGTAAAAATGATTTAGAATTCTGCCTCTGGCCTCACCTTAACCAGAATAAAGAAAGAGTGGGGGGAGAGACAGAGAAGGCGGGAAAGGAGGGGGGAGGCGGTGGTGGCGGCTTTATTGTAATGGCCGGTTTCATTTCCTGAGTCCCGGCGCAAACAGTGCAGGATTAAGAGCTTTCAATTGAACATATACCGTACAGACGCTTCCTCTCAGCTGCTACTATGAAAACAAAGTTTCTCTAACAAAACTAGTCGAACTCAAAATATTAGATGTTTTCAGGTTGAAGACACCAGACAGAGGCACAAGTATTTGCAAATCAAATCCAGTCATGTCATCAACCTCAACAGGGTTAACACAAATCACTTGCAATACATCCAATTTAAAACTTCAGTTTCAGTGGTGCTTTTGAAATGCAGGATAGGAACAGAAGTATGCACTGCAGTAATTCATATGCTAACCCAATGTCTTTTTCAACTGAAGGGCATGTAAAGGAGTTGGGCATGATAACTGCATCTTGGTGGGGAGTATACAGTAG
This sequence comes from Cirrhinus molitorella, assembly GCA_033026305.1. Taxonomy (NCBI): domain Eukaryota; kingdom Metazoa; phylum Chordata; class Actinopteri; order Cypriniformes; family Cyprinidae; genus Cirrhinus; species Cirrhinus molitorella. The sequence goes on from CM065134.1 coordinate 16,074,225, forward strand.
AATTTAATTACAAATGGTAAAGAATCTGTGGGAGACGTCGCAATCGTACATGCATTAGTTAAAGAAAACCTGCCCAACAATATAGTCAGCAGGGGTCCAGAGGAGGTCTTGGAGAAGCCGAATAACAAGAGTGAAACACCCTGACTTTTTGTCCCGAAATGCAGGGTGGATCCAAGCAAGTGCATTAGAGGTTACAAAGAGCCATGGGGGACTTCATACATCTCAATAGACACATTTCTGCAACTCAAGAGTGCCACTACTAAGCACACACATGCCTATCCTGTTGTAAAACAATGTGTCTCTCCTCTTTAGACCAGACAATTGCTCTCTTGTCTTGCCTGATGACAGATAAACTGGTTCTTATGAAGGCCACTGTGAAGCAGAGGTGCTTCTGCGATAAAGAAAAGAGTATGAGCTAGAGGACAACAATAGTATTTCTATTTTCTCAGTAGTACTTTCACTGAGGGAAGCATATTAGTAAATGTCTGAATGGAGGAGTCAAATGAGTTGAATTAGTTTCCTCTAATCTAAGCAAACAGTCTTTTGTTGAGCTATATTTGCTTTCTTTTATAAAGGGACTATAAAATAGATTTAAATGGTTCAACAGGGCAGACAGGTAACTCGAAGTGGATGATTCACCTTTGAATAAAAGATTGTCTCATTCCTACCCAACATTTACTCAGAGTAAATCCATTAGCCAATTAAGAATACAAACAAGATTTCTGACTGCAAAATGAACTTGAAATCAGAATCACAATTAACTTTCAGCATCGTCAAACATATGCCCATAAAGAATGGAAACGAAAAGGTGGCACGAGAAGTGGAACATTTTACAATAATGAAAATAAGCAAATTACTTCTGCAAAACAAACTTGCCTGGAGACAGTTTCTCATGAAATAAATTTGAACTCTGGGTATTTATTTGTCATCAATATGTTCATCAATAAAGGGCAGACCTCTCCAGGTGAAAAGGCGGGGTTTTTTTTGCAGCAAACTGACAGAAACCCACCAGCTAAACTAGCAATGCCGGGTGTGACATTGCAGATAGTGTGTTTTGGGGGAGGGGTGGCGAGAGAACAAAAAACAGATGCTGCACTAAACTACTAGTTGTAAACTCAGTTTGGCTCTCAAACCAATCTAGCAGACAAACAATCACAGGCATAAATGAAACATGATGACCTACTAAGAAGACTAAAAACTCTAATATGTAAAATTTGACTCATTACCAGGACAGAAAACTAGTTGAATTGAACATAAAATGTTTAAATATTCTATATGTACTTTTTCATTTTAACTAGTAACGTTAAAATCAAACGTATCCAAGACTGGTTTAAAAAATACACCTTTTTTTACTCAGAACTAAGGACAAGACGGTCACAAATCACGACACGTTTAAGTTTGACTTCAAACCCACCAATCTTTCAGGACATGACACACTATCATTATGCCTTTGGTCTTCCAGCCCAAAAGGTGAATGAGACTCTGTAAAAGTTGCATTGACAGACAGACCGGTGCCTTACAATAACAGATGTTTACCAGCCGGGCTTTTGTGTCCTTTATTTCTTTCATTACCTGAATATGCTACTGGTACACTTAAGATAAAACGCTATAAAAAGCAGCGCCCCCGCATTTCAATCACTTAACAGAAATAGCTACACAGAGGCATGAAAATACAGTCTCAAATCAATTATTAGTTACTTTTAACAACCAACGCGAAACAGGTGCAAGCAGAAGGTAGTAGCCCAAAGGGAGGGGGCGGGGACAAAGGGAACGTTTATGAAATTAAATGTTACTTTTATACAGAGAAACCTGTGAATGGGTATTTCTGTCGCTTTTGATAAAGACAGCAAATCATAGCTCCGTAAAGTTGAAGGGTTTGGGAAGAATTCAAAGTGAAACTGGCGCGCGTTTTCTCTTTAAAAAGACTTGATATATAATTTCTTAACATGTTCGATCATTCTCAGATTTTAAAAAGCAACATTTCTCAGTTCTTTCATTGTAAATGTCAGGAAAGACGTTCTAAAATGACTTAACGTTACTCGAACGTTCTAAAGTTTAAAATTTACAAAATCTAAAATAATGTTCTGTTACCTTGCTTCATCAGTGATACGGTGAACAAACACGTTAAAAGGGCGGTCCGGCGCATCTTTCCGCAATCTGGGTCTCTCAATCTCGAGAAGTAATATCCTTGCGTTAGCACGTCCTTGCTGGAAAACGCTCTGGAAAATGCAACACACTCAGCATGCGTCAGTAAATTCAAACTTTGAGGTTGTTCCCCACGTGTTACATCTGTAGAAGCCCTGATGGGCGGTTATAGGTCTGTCCTAAAGCTCCTCCCCTGCGCCGTGTATCTAAACTAATTTAACCTAGAAAACATTTCCCCTATCTTATCTCTTCTGCGGTATTGTTTTACTATACAGTATCGTTTTTGTAAGGTTTGATTTTGATATCCTAGAAGGCAACACGGCTTTCATATGAAATTCCCCTTAGAAAACAAAACGCTTCGGGCTTCCTCATAAAGTCTAGGAGTTGTGGAAAAGGTTTAAGGTGGTGGTTGTAACATTATTCACAATTGTTTAACGTAGTTAAAACACTAAAACCGCAATAAATGCTGGCCTAAAACATGTAGGCTAAACATGATTTGCCATCCAACCACTACTGCGGCAATTTTTCAAACTAACTAGAAATTTGAATATTGGCTCAAACAATAGGAACGAAGTTAGAATGGTTAACCATTAGTCTTTCTTTAAGCAATACCCAAGGACTAACTAACTACTGATATCGAAACAGTATCCAAACAAACTAACAAAAATGTTCCAAGAATGGTTTCCCATTAAGTTATGAACATTCTATTATCGTTAGTGGAAGAACGTTTGCTCAATAGTCAAAGTTCTGAGAATGTTCCATATTAGTTATTGCTTTGAAGCTGAGAAACCAAAAAGCTCAATATTTTCCAGTAGCCTAGCTGTATATGCCTTGACATGTTTTTTTACACCTCAGTTTTGTGTGCCTAAGGCTGCGATAATATATAACTAATAATATTAGCTATCCTCATGTTATTTAATTAATCGAATCATGTGCAAAACATAAAATCAGTCAAACAGGTTCAACTGGTAATGATAAGAAAATCTCTTTCAAAGGCTGATCAAATCTAACAAACTGGTACATCAAGAGACATGAATCATTTGCATCTTTCTTTTTCTTTCTCCCTCCTCCCTGTTAGCCAACCCTGTAAACCAAGACACATTTTTTCTCCTCTTTTGCATTTTATTGCCCCAATATTAGCTGAAATCCCCCGTCACACACACTCTTAGTGGCAGGTGGGCTCACAGGGTGGGGTGTTCCCTCATCTCATTCGGTTTGTATTGTACTTCCTCACACCTCCTAATGGCCCGCCTGATAGATACGAGACTGAATGCATGAGGAACAAAGGCAAACCATGATGACTGTCTCTCAAAGGAGAGCCTATGACAGCTCAGAGAGAGTTCATAAACAGGGCACGGTATTTCATTAACATTCTAGGTGTTTTAGTGCTTAGTTTTGCTGGCCTCCTAATAGATATAATTACACAAATTATGTTTTTGCGTATCATTCATCTGATATTAAAGTTTTATTTTAATGTCAACCGCATATTTGCAAGCATGAACTCTGTCAGGTAAACATTTGCCTGACGCAAATGAACAAAGCCATGAAATTTTGCATTGGGACAAACAAAGTCCTAAACAGTCGTCGAACAGATTCACAGTTGCAACACCTCAGATGGGGTGAAATGATGCTGATGAGGAGCGTTTGCTTCAAGTCAGTACAAACCAACAATAATTAGATGCCCAGAAACACGTGAGCTTCACGTATCGTCTGCAATTAAATGTGAGAGAGAGGGACACTCTCTACCAATATGCTCAAAGGACATTCACCCGTTCCACGAGTGTGAATGAGAGTCTCTAAGCAGCAGAGCCTCATTATATTGAATGCATTGGAGGGAGGGGGCCGAGAGTGGAGGATGACACTTTGACCCTGATGTAATCTACAGGTCTGTGGGAGGTGTGGATGACCTTAATGACCTGCTCTGTGTCAGTCAATAGCCAAACTCAAATGCATGAATGCTTCATTAGTTCATCTGACTGTGCTTTGGCAGTGAGAACATAGAAGATTGGCTCGGTTTTTACTTTGCATTTGCTTTTAATAGCGCATTTTATATTATTTTATTTTATTTAACAAAGATTGTGAATTTATTGTTCACAAAGAACCTGTCTTTATACATTATTATCATATCTGCGGTTCAATTGCGTAGCGCTGAAACCCTACAGTAATTGTTAAAATGGTCAAGAATCAGGAATTGCCAACATAAAACTGATCGGGCAGACCAAATCGTAAGTCGTAGAGACTTGAAACTTGCAGAGATAGTATTACTCACACCATCTACAACGTCACCTAGGCTCGCTCCAATCAGCCTTAGGGGGGCACTACAGCGATCAAAAGTACGAAATCGCTCATAACTCATAAAAGTATTTTGGATATTTTGAAAAACCTACTTACGTGAACTAGTCCTGGGTTTTTCGCCAGACTTGAACCAAACCAGTGCAGAAAGATTCTCTGGAGGGTGAATATCAATAATTCTCAAAAAAAAAGTTAAACTTGCGACTCACCGTCAAAAGGGACGGGTGCTTTTACTAAAACGGCTGTAACTTTTGAACAACTTTGCTGTTAATAAGTGTGCTTTAAATATTTGTCATTATTTAAAAAACTACTTTTGCAAACTCCACCAATCCGACCATAGATGGTGCTATAACAGTCATAAACATTAAATAACATATTTTGAATCAAAACAATTTCTCTAGAGAGTGAATATCAATCATTTAAAAAAAACAGTTGCAAAGGGACACCAAAACGTTCGAAGGGGGCAGGGCTGCCTTTACTAAAACGGCTGTAACTTTTGAACGGAATGAGATACCTTCACAGACTCAGAACACTTACGTAAAAAATGTGGAGCTTGGCCACTTGGTGGCGCTATAAGAGGGAAAAAACATAAAAATTACTATAACTAGGTAACTATTTGTCATATCAACGCTTGTGGTCCAAAGGACATTTGCGTAACCCCCCCCCCCAAAAAAATTCTGCCATTGGCAAATGAAGTTTGAGCACCTACTAGACAAGGTTAACGGCGGCCGATTGGAACAAAACTCGTGGTTCTAAAGGTCTGTGAGTAATTTGAAAGAAGGGGGTAAACAATTGTATATTTTAAGTTTTTTTTTCACACATACACACAATATTCCTGTAATACGATATACCGTCTCTGCTGTCAATCAAATTGTTTGTTAAATCATTTAGATGTTAAAATATATATATATTTTTGCAAACTAGTCCTGAGTTTTTCACTTAATCTGGGACAAAAAACAATGTTGTATAATTCTCTGGGCTCTCTAGATCAATAACTATCAAAAAAAAAAAAAAAAAAGAAAATTCTGTCTAAATATACACAAAAAACCTATAAAGCCTAAATGAAAACCTGCTGAGGACATGCAACAGGTGATTCTAAACAACCATGCAAAGTTTCATGGCAATTGGACCACAGGGTTCAAAAACTGTATTTCTATGGTCAAATTGCATTAGACCTTCCCATCGTACAATCAGTTTCCTCATTCTGAATAAACTCCTCCAATCTGTCCATACATGGTGCTATAACAGACATAAATGTTAAAAATCATCTTATTTCTATGGTAAATTACCTAGATTTGCCAAAAATGCTTTTTTAAATAATAATGATTTAGGTGGTTACAGGCTTGCTAAATAATTTGTCATACATTTTTTTTATTTATTGTTATTTTTCATAGCAGCTATATTTATAACTATTGTATTTTTATTAAATTGTCAAGTAAAAATTAAACTCAATATGTAAAAACTATAATACTAATAATTTATTGATTTATTTGTTTATTTAAATCAGACTTTCAAAACCCTGTTTATGAGCTTGTTTATAAAGGGAGGGATATTTAAACTGCGGTTTTTGTGACACTATTCAGGTGTAACCAGTACTTGACCATTACATCATCCTGCAGAAAATGAAAATGACCTCACAGGCCCTGAAAAAATGAAACAGATCATTTTCACACAGCCTTTATGATCAGATAATCGTTCGCCCTTTGAGGCAGAGACATGTTAAAACAAAAAAAGAGTAAGAATAAAGGTTACCTACCCATTTTTTAGGGGGGCAGGGAGTTTTGGTTCCTTATTATGATGTGGTTTGAAGATTTAGAGAGCTTAAAATAATCACGTAATTTCAAAGAGATGAAAAATGACAGGTAGTTTTATGAAATGACTTCCTTGTACAATAAGTACTGTATTGTACTGTTTTTGTTTCTTGCTGTTGTGCTGTAAGCTCTGAGGGACTGATCCAGCACAAAATCTAGTCCAGGTGCAAATCTCAAAGATTAGAGCCCATAGCCTTTGGCTGTCTTTGGAAGATATTCCAGTTTCTGTGTTTTTCAGAGAGAGTCCCACCGACGATGGCTTTCAGCCTCAGGCTTTGAATAACAAGGTGTCTCTCATGTGCACAGGCTCAACATATTGCTTACAAAATATTTTGGTGTGTTAATGAGGAAGGAGGAAACTGAAACTGGAACAATCGGTTCGGACTGTTCGCTTGTGTGAAGTTATCTAAAACAAATACATGAATGTGTCTAAACTACCATTAGGGAGAGTGAACCCACAGTCAGCATGTGAATTATACAGTATTGACTTTAGAACTCATAAGGAAGGTGAAGGAGGGCCAGTAATTGTTGCATGTGTGTCCTTTTTAGTAATTTAAGCTTCCTAATGCTTACAGGAATCAATCAGTTTGTGGGCTCTAATGGTTGGAGACCATCTCACAGTTTGTGAGAACTTTACCATGACCCTGCAAATGCAAAGAGTCCATTAACACAAGAGCCCCCACTTTCTCATGCTCTATATATGAGTTTATAGCCCCACTTTTCCCCAGGGTTCCTTTCCCCCTTTCTTCTCTATTATATAGGTTGTAGCATATCAAACTGTGCCATTTTAAACCTTTTTTAAATGAAGAAGGGCTTTTTATTGAACCTCCACTTGCACTACAATTATGAGGTGTTTTCCTTTTCTGTTATTTATTTAGCATTTTTAAAAAAGGTTGAATGATATAATGTAACATAACAGCTTGCACTTCTTTTGTACATTTCTAAAGGGCACAGAATTGGTGTTTTTATTGTTTTCTGTGGTGAGGTAATATATGAGAGTCTTTTATGGGAGGATTATGATGGTATGGGCATGTAAATATTTGATAACTTCTAAAAGGACCTAAAAGGCAGACCACATGTAGAGAAGCTTTGATTTCTTTGATGTTCTAATGCTATAAAGACATTATCCACTGCAGTATAATCTTGCCTAGTCATAATATTAAACTGAAACTGCAGAAAATGTAGGATATTACACATCACACTACCTACCTTTCATGCTGCAATAAAAAATAAGAAAAAACTCATGGTTATAGCATGGCTACTCTCTTGTCAGACTTTAAAAAAGTACTTACACAAGAAAAAAATGTTTAACTTTGTGCTATAAAACATAAAAAGACGCTACTTGATCATTACATCATCTTGCAGAAAATGTAAATGACCTCACAGCGACTTGAAAATGTAAAGTAAAATAAATAAATAAAAATAATTATTTAATATTAATAATTATTTTAATTAATAAAAAAATGTCTGAAAAAATGTCATAGGCCTTGAAACTGTGAAACGTGAAAATAAAATAAAATAAAATAAAACAAAATAAAATAAAATAAAATACAGGCAACACAACACATTTGGATTTCTGAAAATAACCTCACAGGCCCTGAAAATGTGAAATGTGTAAATAAAACATAAAATAAATAAAATAAAATAGGCAAAACAATACATTAAGATTTCTGAAAACAACATCAAAGGCTCTGAAAATGTGAAACATTTGAAAATAAAATAAAATAAAATAAAAACAAGGCAACACAATACATTGGGATTTCTAAAAATAACTTACAGGCCCTGAAAAATGTGAAACATGAAAATAAAAAAAAATAAAAAAAAACGCAACACAATACATTGAGATTTGAGATTGAAAATAACTTCACAGGCCCTGAAAATGTAAAATGTAAAATGTGAAAATAAAATAAAATAAAATAAAATAAAATAAAATAAAATATAAAATAAAATAAAATAAAATAAAATAAAATAAAATAAAATAAAATAAAATACCCAGTACATTGACATTTCTGAAAATAACCTCACAGGCTATGAAAATGTAAAACATTAAAATAAAATAAACTCAATAATAAAAAAATTAAATAAAATAAAAGCAACACAATACATTGGGATTTCTGAAAATAACCTCAAAGGCCCTGCAAATAATAAAATAAAATAAAAAGGCAACACAATACATTGAGATTTCCGAAAATAACCTCACAGGTCCTGAAAATGAGAAACAAAAAAATAAATTAAATTAAATTTTTGAGTTATTAAAAAAAACAATTGTCCTTATTATTTGGATTTGCATGTTCTTTGCTAAATGCTAAATATTGTTTAGAATAAACTTAAAACAATTCACCAAAACAATATGCAGCACAAGCACCTTCTCTTTAACATTATCTAAATATAGTAATATATCTATAAACAAAAAAAAAATGGTTTGCCCATAAGGAAATCGTATTTTGCCGTTTTTTACAACATGAAATTTTTCATTTAGACCCTAAACAGCCTATTTGAACAACCAAAATATTTAAGTGTAATCTTACATTTTTAGACTGTACTTGTCTGAAACTCTGTTCAGCAGCAGAGGTACCTGAATGAATGCCTGCGGCTAACTACTTCTCCTTTCAAACATCCAAACCAGGTTTAGCTGAGGTAAAAGGTTATCTTTTTTTAAAGCCAGATTGTGTGAGAAATCCTCAAAGGCATTGTGTTGAGGGGAATGCTGTATCGTTTTTTTTTTTTTTTTACTTGGACTCATTTCATAACAATCTCCAGAGCCACTAAAGCCCATTTTCGAATCATTCTAATGAAACACTCGGATGACATATCAGTCTCCTTCATCCCACACATTTACCCCGGATAATGTTTATCACTTTCGTCACGCATCAAAGGAAGCGAGAGATTTCAGATGCTCTGGTTTCCTGATAACTGGAATCCTGGAGTCTGTCAAACCAAGACCAGACGTCCAGACAAAGACCTAATATCTGAAACCAAGATCAAGATAATTGACGAAAAACAGGCCGTGGCCCAAATAAACAATAATGCAAAGCAGCCTCAGTTGGAGGGTGTTGTTGTTGTCGTTTTTCTTTGATTAGCACCACCTATTTTAGTGACAGAAACCAAGACCTACACAACAGAGACGACAAGCCCAATGATCACAAAGGTCTAGACATGACAACCTCAGTATCAGTGGTAGTTATACTACTTTGTAATGTGATGTTTAACCACCAATAACCAATTTAAAGGCTCATCTGACAAACAAGGTGTAGCTAAGCTAATAAAATAAAAAATAAAAAAACATTGTTACTATTGGGATTAATTGACAGGCTGCAATGCCCATTATCCCATATGCTTTTTCTACCACAATAAATGCGTTATAGAAAATGCAACACACTGAAAACCAAGATAAAAAGGCCTGAAATGCATTAGCTTCAGTCATAACACAAAATGAAATGAGCATCTACAAAAGAGGCGAAGAAGCAATTGTCAAACAGCATGTTGTTGTTTCTGTTTAATGGCATGGATTTAATCATGGTGGGAGGTTTAAGAATTTCTTAGAAAATATGAATGCTATGAGTTCCTCCCATTCAATTAGCAAGATGCAGAACAAAGTCAAATGATAAGAGATTAATAGCTAAATTCTTATTTACTTTTTATGATAACACTGGAATTTGTTTGGACATTAAATTGCAGTTACACAGAAGCTGAGCAGAGCAAGGACTGTCGAGGATCTGAGGATGTACAATAGTGTTGATATTGTTACCTAAAACTGTTAAAACTTGTTTTTGGTAATTAATATAAAGTTGAAATAATAAAAATAAAATTAATGAAAAACATATTTGAAAATTAGAATGTTGTCTTACTAACTGAAACAAGAGGGATTATACAAAATGCAAGTTATTTTTTACTTAGTACTGACCTGAATAAGATATTTTACATAAAAGAAGTTTACATATTGTCCATAAGAGAAAATAATAGCTGAATTTATAAAACTGGTCCTGTTTCAAAAGTTTACATAGGGTTGATTGTTAGTACTGTGCTGTTATGATTCACAGCTGTGTGTGTGTGTTTGTTTGTTTGCTTAGTGATTGTTGTTCATGAGTCCCTTGTTTGTCTTGAACAGTTAAACTGCCTGCTGTTCTTTAGAAAAATCCTTCAGGTCCCACAAATTCTTTGTTTTTTCAGCATTTTTTGTGTATTTGAACCCTTTCCAACAATGACGGTATCATTTTGATATCCATCTTTTCACACAGAGGACTCATATGCTACTATTGCAGAAGGTTCATACGCTCACTGATGCTCCAGAAGGAAACATGGTGCGTTAAGAGCATTAAGGGGTGAAAACTTTTGAACAGAACAGAATGTGTACATATTTCTTATTTTGCCTAAATATCATTTCTTTTCAATTAGTACTGCTCTTCAGAAGCTACAGAAGACACTTGCATGTTTCCCAGAAGACAAAAGAAGTTAAACTTACCCTGATCTTCAAATTCAATTAAGTTTTCACCCCCCGGCTCTTAATGCATCGTGTTTCCTTCTGGAGCATCAGTAAATGTTTGAACCTTCTGTAATAGTTGCATATGAGTCCCTCAGTTGTCCTCAGTGTGAAAAGATGCATCTCAAAATCATACAGTCATTGCTGGAAAGGGTTCAAATACACAAAAATGCTGAAAAAAAAGGATTTGTCTGAAAAACAGCAAGCAGTTTAACTGTTCAGGACAAACAAGTGACTCATGAACAACTATCATTAAACAAAAAAACAGCTCTGGATCATTCAGGTAAAAACACAGTGTATGTAAACTTTTGACTGGGTCATTTTTATAAATTCAGCTTTTTTTGTGGACTACATGTAAACATCTTTATTTGAAATATCTTATTCATGTCAGTACTAAATTAAAAATAACATGAATTTTGTATGATCCCTTTTATTTTGGTCAAATAATTAACATTTTGCAGATTCTGCAAGGTGTATGTAAAGGTGTATGTAAACTCAACTGTATTTTTAAAAAATGAAAACATAATAAAATAAAAATTGAAAATATAAAAATAAAAGCTAATTCAACATATTTTATTATTATTATTATTATTATTATGAAATTAATATTATATAATATACAGCATTATATAAAATATAAAATACTGCATGTAACTCAGAAGGAAATACAGCATGAAAAATGTACAGATGTAGATGTTGGTTCTGCATGTTTCATCCTGTCGGGTTTGTAAATCTTTGCAGGTCTCTCTTGTGGAACTATAGAAGTCTGTTTGAGATCCTGTCATGCCATTGACTGAATTTCACAAGCCCTCCAGCACTTTTTCAGACAAAACCCAGCGCTCTACGCTTTTTTCAGACATGGTCGCATTCCAAACAGGGGTCAAACCGCTCCAAATTTCCAAACCCCAAACACATCCGCAGCCAAAGATCTGCTCAGACATCATCACAATTGTCACTTGTCAGTCACGAAACACCCTCCCTGTCTTTCACACTCACAGCTTCCCTTACAAACATGATCATTATTGCATAACTTTCGCATGTCCATGTAGACAGACAATTTCCTCTTGTAGGAATGTATATGTGTCTAAACTTCTGTGACAACAAACAGAAGTAGAACTACAGCATCTGAAAGCAACTCTGTAATATGGAGCACATATTCTTACAAAGTATGCTGGACAATACTGGTGTTTGTATTCTGAACTGAAACGTCTTTGCATCTCTTGAGGCTATAAATCTTTGATGAAGTGGTTGTCTCTAACTCAAAGTGCTCAGATCTCTTCACTCTTCACAATAAAAGAGTGTCTAAGCTGCTTTGTGAACCGGTAAGACTTGTATTGAGTGACTCACAATGACTGCATGAGTTACTGCTAAGAACTACGTAGTTGTTTGAGCATTGTGACTCATTTAATGTAAAAAAAAGCGGTGATGTTCCAGTAAAATGAAGGCAACCGGATGTAAGCCACTTTTGTCTACATTTCTAATGAAGAGTCTGTCATTATTTACTCACCCTAATGTCATTCCAAGTCAAGTCAAAGTTCTGACTTTATAACTTGCAATTGTGAGTTTATATCTCAATTCTGACTTAATTTCTCAGAATTTTGAGTTTATTTCTCACAATTCTGACTTTACAACTTGCAATTGTGAGTTTATCTCTCAATTCTGACTTCATTTCTCAGAATTACAAGTTTATATCTCACAATTCTGACTTAATTTCTCAGAATTGTAGTTTATATCTCACACTTTATAACTTTATAAATATGTCAGTGGACATATTTTTTTATAAAGTCAGAATTGTGAGATATAAACTTGTAATTCTGAGAAATTAAGTCAGAATTGTGAGATATAAACTCAAAATTCTGAGAAATTAAGTCAGAATTGTGAGATATAAACTCACAATTGCAAGTTATAAAGTCAGAAGTGTGAGAAATAAACAAAATTCTGAGTAATTAAGTCAGAATTGTGAGATATAAACTCACAATTGCAAGTTATAAAGTCAGAATTGTGAGAAATAAACTCAAAATTCTGAGAAATTAAGTCAGAATTGTGAGATATAAACTCACAATTGCAAGTTATAAAGTCAGAATTGTGAGATATAAGCTCACAATTGCAAGTTATAAAGTCATTACTGTGAGATAAACTTGCAATTACGAGTTATAAATTCAGAATTGTGAGATATAAACTAACAATTCTGGGGAAATGAAGTCAAAATTGTGACATAAACTTGCAATTGCAAGTTATAAAATCAAGAATTGTGAGATATAAACTCACAATTGCAAGTTATATAGTAAGAATTGTGAGAAATAAACTTGCAATTCTGAGAAATGAAGTCAGAATTGAGATATAAACTCACAATTGCAAGTTATAAAGTAAGAATTGTGAGAAATAAACTCAAAATTTTAAGAAATGAAGTCAGAATTGTGAGATATAAACTCACAATTGTCAGTTTATATCTCACAATTCTGACTTTATAACTCACAATTGCGAGTTTATATCTCACAGTTCTATCTTTATAAATATGTCAGTGGACGTTTTTTACTTAAGGAAGCGACTTTGGACAGAAGTGATGGTTTAAAGTTAAAAAGCATTAAAGATAGATTTATTTATTGCAAGCATGCAGCTTTTCACTTCACACAAGACATTAACTGATGTTTTTTTTGGTTAAACATGTCCATCCTTGCATGGAATTCAGCGTGGTGACAGTTTCATATGGACTTGGCGTGATATTTGTGACTCCCAGATGATTTTCACAAATCATCTGGGTCACCACAATACAAATTGACATTTGCCCTCTTTCGCAATCACTCAGTGATTCAGAGGCCAGACCTTCGCTCAGTCTGAAGCAGAGAACATTACATATCCTATGCATAATGCAGCACATTTTACATCATAGCACAGGCTGCAGGCTTTGTCTCGGGCCCCAGTAATGAATTATGAAAGACAAGCAGCTCCTCTACAGCTGGAGAAGGTCGGGAGACGCGTGTCCGGGGCTGGTCTACACTCAGCAGGGGGTCTGCTATAGGACGCACTCAACCGTCCCTTCCCCTACTGTTGGAACGGTCTGGCACTTCGGCCCTGGACTCTCCTTTACATCTGGGTCAGAGGGTGTAAATGGCACTGCATTCCACTGGTGCAGTTGGTGTCCAAAATCAGAACAATGTAGGATCAAAAAATGTCTGATGTCTCCAAAAATCTGTGTGGCATTTCCTGTGTAGTTCATAACTGTAAATACCAATTGCTACATTGGCGATAAACGTGATTTCATGCTCCAAGCAGCCTGTGAGTGTCTAAATAGAGTTACACAACTCATTAAATGAAACAAAACCAGTTTTGCACATTTCTTCTTTACAGTTGTTTTGCAATATCTGATTGTAATAAGAATATTTAACCCCTTATTGTCACCCGTCCCATCTGTGGTTTACTTCACCATTTTACAAATAAATCCTAATCTAATCATGACAAACTATATATCGTTGGACAGGTCTAAGACTCCTAAGTAGATATTTTACCATTTTTTGTGTTACAAATTATGTAGGAAAAGTAATAGATTAATTTATGACAAGAGTGCACCTTAAAAGTTCTGACCTTTGTCACAAAAAGACTTTCTTTGTTGCCTTTTCCAAATCATGCTTTAGAAATTATATATCACTTGAAAACTTAAAATCTTCCTTTGAAAACCGTTTTAAAATCAGACATTGCATTACCATGGAAAATGTACTTCAAAATCATATTACAAAATGTTTTCGTCCATGAATTATAAAAAATAAAGTTTGAATACTTCATTTTCCCATCTATGTTAAAAAATAGGAGTGACAGTTAACGGGTTAAGAAGAAGTTTTAGCCATCAAAATACCAATAAATAAATAAATAAAAAACTGTGATATATTTTATACACACATGCTGCACAGAGGCAAATAAATGCATCTGCACAAAAAATACAATTGCAGAAATTACACTACAATTAAATTGATCAAAAGTGACAGTAAAGTCATTTATAATACCACAAAATATTTTCATTTCAAATAAATGCTGTTTTTAAAATTTCCATTATGGCAATTACTAACTATTATTTTGTAAATCGAGTAATCTGTCAATTATTCTGATGATTAATCAAGTAATTTGGATAATTATTACTTTTTGTGTGGTAATAAAAATATACCTAAGCTAACAATAGCCTTTAAAATGACATAAAATACATATATATAAAGTATCAAAAGCAAGTAATCATATTTTATTAAACAAAACTGTTAAAATACATAATGTATAATAAACAATAGAGCTAACATTACGCATTATAACAAAAGACTGCAGAGGGCGCTAATGCCTGATAACTGTTTTTACACTTTACTGCGCAATCTAATCCTTGTTTAATATTGACCAAACAACATTTAATTCAAATACCCACTTAATCTTTAATATTTGCCCATTTCTTTACGACAGAAATGCTACAGCCATGGTTATTTCTTGAATATGTGGACATCAAAACATTTAAACTCAAGAGTGAGGGTCTGAGCTTTTATTTTGAAATCGCGATAAACAGTTAGCATGTTAGAAAGATTTGGATGTATTCTCCTGTGTTTGCATAGGTTTATAAATTATTTACCTCACAAATTTGAATAAATGGCACTTGTTGCATTCCCAGATTAATGTTTTGATATTTGGTAACATATTATGGTAAGGAAAGGTAAGGGGAAAAACGCACAAATACTATACATGTTTTGAGAGCTGGTAAACTCTAACTCTGGATACGATCAGCATTGAACAGATTAACCCTGGTCTTAAATTACATGTTTGTTTTTTTTTAGTGAGGACTTGTTATTTAGTCTATAGGGCCTTTCATCTGGGGATTTGGCTCTAAACGTTTTGTTTGGTTAAAAAATATGAGTTAATTTTCCAGCAGCTGATTTTCTCATTTCCTCATACTCAGAACAAAACAACTGCCATTATCTCAAAAAAAGAAAAAGAAAAAAGGCTTAACCCAACATCATAGCAATATTGCACAGTATCTAATATACTGAGTGTTTCATTCACTGCTAATGTTTTACCCACAGTCTCCAGAGACAGGCAGTGGCAGATAGGCCCATCTGTCTGGATATGGTACAGTGCATCAATGTTTCATGATTCCTTTCCTGTCTGGTAATTTCTTGCAAACTCCATCTCCCGAAATGACACTGCTTGTCTATTTTAAATATATCTTCTCCATTAATTAGCTTAACCCTGCCATGCAATTTAACATTACATGAAATTGCATCATAGAGAATTCCATTACGACACAATAAATCACACACACATATTACTTTTAGCCACTGCAATTAGCACATTGCGTTGCAATTGAAATGAAGTCATCGTTCTTTCTAACTAATAGGGTCACGCCCGCATCCTCTTAAGATCCTCCGCCCAGTTTCATCTCAGCAGACGTTCCCATTTCTCAGGTAATGCTCCTGATGACAACCTCACACACAATTAGAGGTTTGCCCAATGGAGGACTTGCATATTTACTTCTCATATCCCACTGTCCCTTGTCATATTTTATTAACTATCCTCATCACCGTATAATGAAAGTCATTTTTACATGCATTTATCACGACCTACTTAGCACCATGTAAATTTTTAATTTGCAGTGGCTCTGACATTACAGCAAGGCATATCACTTTAATATCTCACTGTACTAAATGCTTCTTACAGAATTAATTTGAGGGGTTATGTTTTATGAACAAACATTAGGCTAATTTACCTGTTTACCGAGAGTGAATAGAGAACTGGTACTGTTTGTGTACTGGTACATATATGAAAGCACCTCCATTTATGAGAATATGACTAATGTGTTTTCATCTGAAATGAGAGCTATGCTTACACAGGCATCAATAATCAAACAATAACACAATAATCTGAATTAATCTCACTTTTACGGCAAAAAAATATGGTGGATAGCCTACTCCATTGATCAAAAGTGATGATAAAGACATTTATAATGATACAAAGATTTGTATTCAAATAAATGCTGTTTTTCTGAACTTTCTATTCATCGAAGAAACCTGAAAAATCCTGCTCAAGTGTTTTCAACATAATAATAATAATAATAAAATTTTGAGCAGCAAATCAGAATATTAGAATGATTCTGAAGGATCATGTGACTGGAGTAATGACGCTAAAACTTCAGCTTTGAAATCATAGGAATAAATTACATTTTAAAATATAGAAAACAGGTATTTTAAATAGTAAAAATAATTCAAAATTTTACTGTTTTTGCGTTACTTTGGATCAAATAAACGCAGGCTTGGTGAGCAGAAGAGAGTTCTTTAAAAGCATTACAAATCTTACTGTTCAAAAACTTTTGACTGGTACGTTAGTGTGTTACTTTTGAATCACTGTTTCTCTTATTTTCCTGTTTCGTTGTTATCTTGTTGTTGTTGCTGATAACATGTTCTGAGTTGTATTCATCTGTCGGGTCTAATCTAAACTTTTAATGTGCGAGGCTTCCGGGGTCATCTGCTTCCATTTGTTTTCTCCGTAGCTACTTGGTATTTCTTACCATATTATTTTAATTCATTATCTTAATCATAAAACATTGGTTTGTAACTTAAATAGTTTGCTGTACTTATTAAGTCTCTCATATTCAGATAAAATAGCTTACTTCTGCGACAGGGCTGCCAAATCTTATCGAGGCCTCATCTTGTCTGTCGGCGCGTTATCAGTTTCTTTGCTCCGCTATGTTTTTTTTCCCCTTCCCCACTACGTGAGAAAATGGACGTATGGCGTGAGAACGGTTGCGTGGGTCTTACGTCTAATGCGTAGAAGTTGGCATTCTTGCTCCACGTTGCAAAATAATGTATCCAAAATAAAGATAACAGGAGCACACAAATACAAATATTGAATAACGTGTACCTTTTGTAGCTACTGAAACATTTTAAACCACGCAGAAATGAAATTAAGTAGCCTACGTGAAAGATAATGTACTTTTGAGACTCCACTTTTGACTCTTTGGAGTGAGGCAGCAATATAAAAAAATATCTCCTAAAAGAGTGTTTTGTAAAACTAACTTAAGACAAACATAATGAAACATCACTTTTGCAACAAGACTTATTCTGTATATGGGCAAATTGCTGTCCCACATACATTTATAAAGCATTTAAGTATTAAAATCTTAAATGTTAACTAAGATCCTTATATTATCTGTTGAAGGCCTAATAATGTTTAAAATATCAGTAAGCTGAATATATAAAATCATCATTTAGTGGGTACTTTTAATTGGGAGGTGGCTGTCTAGCCTAGCCCTATATATCAACTTAGGAAAGTTATAAACAAATAATTGTTGCAGTTTATTTCATTGTTGTTATTAAAAATATTTAAGTTCAACGAAATATTTAATATTTTCTTTGTAAATTATGAAACTTTATGTCACGCATCTTCATGTCACTACAGTGTATTTTTTCTTTTTTGGGGGGAGTTATTCCATAACATTCATTTTTATATGTGTACAACTGTTCCGAGTCTCCAGTGAACTGAACCGGGAGAGCGTGCGCGCGACTGATGCTGCGAAAAGTAAGTTATTAATGTCGAATTTTACGATTATTGTAAATGAAAATCATATTTAAGTCAAAACGGTCACTTGTTTGTGAACTAAATCTGCTGTAAAGGGTGATCTATTTAAGCCCACTGAAATGCAGACACGTCTCTATGTTTTTGGTCAAAAACATTTGGTCAAAACATTAAAATAACACAGATCAACGTTAATAGCTCATGCACGTTCATATTTTCCTGCTGCAGCAACTTTAGCAGTTTTTTTAAATGCTACGCATTTAGCCTAGCCCTGGGTGACGTCTGTTTTTATATTATCAATTTTTATCGTTTGGATCAACTATGAGTAGACATATGTTTATTCATAATAACCATACTGAAAATAAGTAAATATTGTTAGCTGGTGCTAACTATCTAGCTAAACAAGCTTGCTGGTGCTAAGTTGAGGTAATTTTTTAGATATAAAGTCCAAATATTTTTATTCAACCACCTAGATAGATGGGCATCTGAGGGAAAAGAAAAGTATGTGATGTTCAGAACATGGTAACTGCAGTAATTATCAAAGTGGGAAGTGATACCCTCTGGGGGCATTTGGTCAGAGGTGTTTTTATCATTATAAAAATATAATTATATTCTTAAAGTGTTCTTCCTAGGCCTCATTCTCATCATATAACCGTGACGTTCTGCAAAACAACAAGCTTTAAAACCCCTTTTTTCCTACTGATGTTCAAATCTGTTTTCTCTCAGGCTGGCAGTGTAAGCTTCACAGTGAACATGACTATATCCCACTCATCAGTGTAGTCCATATCAACATCAAAAATATATTTTAACTCGATATAGCGGTTATTTTTGGAAAATCCCAGGTATTTTAAGCAGTAGGATTATAAAAAAAATATGTGCTAATATAAAATTAAATTAAGTAGCATATATAAAATTGCAAAATAAATCTATCTGTACTTTTGTACTTAAGTACATATAAAATCGAGTACTTTTGTACTTTCACTCGAGTAAAATTGAAAAAGGAGTACTTTTACTTTTAGAGTAATATTTTATTATACGTATCTCTACTTTTACTCAAGTCCTTGATTTGTGTACTTCGACCACCACTGGTCATAACATATTTTCATCACACAGACACTGTGAAAGTGACAAAAACGGCATGTTACATAGGATTATTTTATTATTATATACAGGATTATTTAGATTTTTTGCCATATCCACATACATGCTGCATGTACTTACCTGAGTGGTAGCATTTTTAAATGGTAGTTTTCTATATAACATCAGGGATGCAGAGCACACGTGAGTATGGCCGTTGTATGCAGATTGGTGAAGAAAGTGTGCCTCACTCTCACACAATTTTTGTGTCGTTTCCTGAGCACAAACCCACTGAAAACTAAGCTGATTACTGAGATATATGTCGTAACCACCACCACCACAGCTGATAAATTTACTTGGTCATCTTTATTTCCTACAAATACAAAAGCAACATTTATTCTTTTTCATGTTGGATTTTAGTAGTCTTCCAATACTTGGTTTTGTTTCCATCTCCTTTTCATCTGTTCTTCATTATTTTGCAAGCCTTCTTGCTGTTGGCTGAGTAGAACTGAAATGTTTATTTCATTACTCTAATTAAAAAAATGCAACCGTTTGGAGAGTATTATGTGAACAAAGTATGAGACTATGTAGAATTAGACACTGAATGATATTTATTTAATGTCACATGTTTGTAAAGTCATGTAGCCTACCCCCATGAACCTTTTATGGTTAAAGCTTTACCTGATTGAATTGTGTTTTTATACTTCATAGCTGTTTTATTTTTTTCTTTTGCCTGTGGAATATCATGACAATTAATATTAGTTTAATCATTTACCGTTCTGCCAGTTTTTACCTTTGATATCATAACAGCGATTCAGAAATAAAGTTAAGCATTGACTTGAAGTATGCAGAGGTCTTTTTGGCAGGAGCTGCTGCCATGGTGAATCATAATTTCGGAGCTCCATTGATCAGGGCTTTTTAGAGCTGTGATGCACGCGCTAAACTCAGAGTCAACCTACTCAGACTGGATTGAACTAACTCAATTCAGCTGTTCTGAAACCGAAAACTTTCCCATCTCATGGTAACTCAACTCAGAGTTCAAGTTTAAACTTAGAGTTGGTTGAACCCCCTTATTGAAACAGGCCCCCGAAGTGTGCTAGATAACCATGTGCTGATTAGCATCTTTGAGCTAGGTCCAAAAGTATCTAAAATTGTCACTACTGAAACATTTGGTGGAGTTTTAGTAGTGACATCTTTGTTTTTTGGGTGTTATCCCATAAAATTGTCACTACCAAAACATTTAATCGTTTTGGTAGTGACAAAAGGAAACACATCATCTTTTATTTGAAGGAAATAAACAGAATTTTAGTACAGTAATGCAAATCTTTAGTATGTTTTAGTATGTGGGTTAAAATTCTGTTATGTGATGTGGTCGCTACATATTTTTTCAAGATGTTTCCAACTCTGTAGAATGGCCCATATACATGGCTTCTCAAAGTGTTTTTCAAACAATGGTGAGGCTCCCCCTAGCGGTGCTGCGTTTTAGCAGGAGAGGAAATCGGACAGTTCTCACAATCCTACAAGCCTTTATTAATGAGATTGCATGCAATAAAAGTACAAACTCAAATAAAAGCAAACATGTTTCACAAGACAACTGAATGTTTGAATTTGCAACATATTGCAACATATAATCCCTTTTCCAAAATGAATCTTTCCTTCCTTGTTAATAAGATACAAATTTGCCTAATCAAAGCAAGGCCCTTCATGCAGCTTTTATAGTAACTTTAAGAAATGGTGTCTTTCACCTGTTCTTTTAAAGCTGTCAATCCTAAAGCCTTGAATCTTGCTTTAATGCGGCACAGATCTGTTACAATAAATCACAAAGCCGTTTTAAATGGATGAAACATACAAAAAACAATCTTTGTAATTCTTTCTCACACCAAATGCATCTCTGTACATGTTTGCTTTAAATTGAAATGTCATTTAAACATTTGTGTCTTAAGCATATAAGTTATTATATATTAAACTCGTCTTTTTTTTGGTTGCAATATTTGCATTTCAAACGACAATCGTGTTGTCTGCTATGCCGACAAAGCTTTTTAATTTAAAAAGTCAAATATTAATAATAAGCATCCCCAGTTCCCACCTCCACCAGTGCTGTTGTATTGGTCCTACATGAAAAGAGCTCTGGGATCACGGGAAGTTAACGCAGCATCCGGAGTTTGCGGTAAAACGACACGGCCATGAGGGCAGCGACGGTGCCCACAATGACGAGGACAGCCAGAGCGATGCCCAGTCCTACGGACGCCCCGTTACCGCTGTCCTTCTGTGCACTGCTCACGGCTGGACAGAGTACAAGAAACAGCACATTATTATCAGATTTTCTGCCATTCTTCTGTCAATGAATCACATTTGTAAGGGAGGCTTACCTTCATCCTTAGTGGCAAGAGCTGAAAGAAAGAACAATTTGCAGTTACTGATTTATATAAAATGCTTTTCTCCATATATTATGACAAGGGTAGAAGAGAGTCATACGGGTTTCTGCTTTAGTCCTGATAGGTCCTGAGGTGATGAGAGTGGTGTCTGAGACTCCATCTTTAATTGTCGTTGTCTGGATATCCCGTCTCCTCCTCGTGCTGCATTGCTGGTCAGTGAAAATGAGTGAGGTTTAATGATAAAGCTGGACACATCTATTTGTTCATTCAGTTAAGACCTCAAGCGTGTGGTACCTTGAACTGGGCGCAGGTGCTGGTTTCACAAAGCCTGGTGATGCAGTGGAGGTAGTAGGTGGCAATGGTCAGGTTCTGCTGCTCAATAAAGCGGAAGGCCGGGAAGCTGAAGCGAGCCTTCTGACTGTTTCCGTTCTCTGTCACTGTGGTGAACTGATCCTGCGAGCACCTTTAAAAAAAGGAGACAAGGAGAATTTCACGTATATGTCTAATGACTTTCCATTGTTTTGTGGTTTTGCTGAGTTTATATAATAAAGCTGTAGACACTCTAGAACAACAATTTCTAATTGATCATGAAATATTATTAAAATATACTTTTTTGCCATTTTAATTAAATGTTCTATTATTAAATAGGAATCTAGAATATATAAAAGCTAAAACAAATTAGACAACCAATGAAGTACCATGGCTTTTTGACTTTGTTGTGTTTATAAAATAATTCTGCAGAGACTCTAAATATAATTTCAATTAATTCTTTTTTACAATTTAGTTTTCATTTTTATTTAGATTATCGAGTATGAATATAGAATATATCTAAAAAATCTAATACATTTAAGATTGATATGATTTAATAAATCAATAAAATAAATGTAATTTATATTTAATATTTGAATATAGGACGTGAACTTCCAGTATTTAAAATAATTTTATGTCAAAAATTATTTTAATTAATGAATTATTATTCTCTAAAATATATATATATTTTTGTTATTTTATTCATCATTCATAATCATAATATTCATTATAACATAGTACATATAAAGTAAATTAGATGACATAAATTTTCATGGCTTTATGGTTTTGTTTATAAAATAATTCTGTAGAGACTCTAAATATTATTTAAATGAATTTTTTTATGAATATGGAATATATAAAATAAATACATTTATAAAATAAATTAGATGAGCAATGAATTCCCACGGCTTTGTTGAGTTCAAAAATAATTCTGCAGAGACTCTAAAACAACAACTTCTAACTGATTAAATATTATTATTATTATTATTATTTTTTACATTTTAATTTGATATTATTTAGTATGAATATAGAATATATGATTTTCCATGGCTTTGCATGTGAGTATTTAAAATAATTTTATGGAGCCTAAAATGGTTGTAATTGATGAAAGATTCTTTAAAATTATTTATTTTTTGTTATATCATTTATTTAGACTATAAAACAACAATTACTAATTGCTGACTAATTAAATATTATTTAAATTCATTATATTTTTCATTTTAATTTAATTTATAATAATTCCCATGGCTTGGCAGTATTAAAAATAAATTTATGGAGTCTAAAATAATTTTAATTGATGAATTATTCTTTAAAATAATTTATTTTTCATAAAATTATTTATTTATAATATTTATCATAAATGTAGTATATATAAAATAAATTAGATGACCAATGAATATCCATGGCTTTGAGGCTTTGTTGAGTTTATAAAATAATTCTGTAGAAACTGTAATTTTTTAATTGATAAATATTATTTAAATTAATATTTTATTAAATTCTAATTTAAATTAAATAATTTTTTTATTTATATTGTTTAGTATGAATTTAGAATAAATTAATTTCCATGGCTTTGCTCGTGAGTATTTAAAATAATTTTATGGAGACCAAAACCATTTTAATTGATGAATTATTATTTAAAATTATCTATTTTTTGTTCTATTATTTATTTATAAAATATTTGTTATAAATATAATATATATAAAATAAATTAGACAACACGCAATGAATTTCCATAGCTTTGCCAATCTTGCAGAGACTCAAAAACAACATTTCTAATTTAGAAACATTCTTTTTTATTATATTATATTGATTATATTACATTAACTATTAATTTAATATAAATATAGAATTAGGTAAAATATAAAATAGATTATATTATACATTTAATTTTTTTAAGACTTACGGGACAAAGAGGTTGAAAAAGGTTGAATTAGTGGGTAAGGCTGAGATAGAGGCATAGCATCGATCCAGCAGAACATGATACCTGTGAAGGAGGAGGACAGAATCAGTCAACTTCTACATTAACTAATAAAGGCATATCTTAGAAGAAACATCAGCAAATATTACTCACTGTGAAGTCAAGTTTGCTGCAATGACTTGCACATAGATTCTGGTTCTGAGCTCAACACCAATAGCTGGGATAACAAGTGGAGTTGTGTAGTTTACATCCTAGAGACACAATAAAGTTACAGACACAATATGACATCGATAGCCTATAGATTTTGGAAACTGGGAAACTTTTCCCCTCATTGCGTATTTACTTTGAAGAGCTGCATGCTTAATGTGCTGATGAAGCTACCATTGTTGTCGATCACTGCAATGGAGGAGGATGACCTGAAGAGGGAGGCAAAGGTTAGTGATACATAAAGCCCATGAAAATAATTATTCACTTATTAATTCTTTCATTTTTCTTTAAGTCTCCTATCCCCACCAAAGCTGCATTTATCTAATCAAAAACACAGTAAAGAGTGAAATTTACTTGCAATTTAAAATTATAGTTTACTAATACATTTTAAAATGTGATTTATTCCTTTGATGGCATCAGCAGTCATTACTACAGTCTTCAGTGTCACATGATCCTTCAGGAGAAATCATACTAAAACACTGATTTGGTGCTCAAGAAACGTTTATTATTTATATTATCAGGGGAAACAGTTTAAACAGTTAAATATTTTGCGTAAATCGTGATACATGTTTAATTCAGGATTCTTTAAAGGCTAAAAAGTTAAAAAGAAAAGCATTTACACTCACTTTTGACCAGATAAATGCATCATCGTTGAATAAAAACGGTTAGCCAGACCATAAGCTAGTCCAAAGGTTTACTAGACTGAGAAACTAGCTAAGACCAGCTTAGGCTGGGTTTTAGATTTTTGAATTAAGAATTAATCTATTAAGAGAGTTAAAAGAGCTTACACATCAACTTGTGTATTGTTGATCAGGTACTCGAGTGGATATGCACAGGAGTAATAATAACTCAGCTCGGCGTTGTAAGTTACTGTTCCTACTGTGGGGTCAAATGATCGGACCACACCACTGATGTTAACCGTCTGGATGTTGGAGAAGTCTGAGAAGATGCCGGTCCCTGGAGCACTGGTGGTCTACAAATGAAGACAATGGAATGAATTAGACTTTAAGAGTATGCAAAGATAAGAAAATACAGAGAAAACGGGGGAAACTAAGTAGCTTTTTCACCGTTTTGAATTATTTTCAACTCGACGATGTCATGAGTAGCTATGTATGAGGAACACTGACCCCTGTTGCTAACCTCGCTATTTTGCTGTCTTGGGGCACTTTCAGATTTGGTTTAAGACGTTTTTAAATTAGAGTTTAGTTAATTGGTGTAAACACAGTTTAAGGTGCGCTAATACTCACACGGAAGATGCTGCCGCAGGCATCTAACTGTCGAAGCGGGAAGCTGAAGCGCACGACTGGAGGACTGGCAGTCGCATCCAGCGTTCCTCGACACAACGGATCATTTGCGAGTTTATTCAGAATCAACAAGCTCTCGTTATATCCGGTGTAAATGACCGGGCAAACCTGGATGGCCAGTTTTATAGACTCTGTCCCGCAGTACACTGAGATGTCGGTGTAGGCTGTAAGACAAAAACAATCTCTCTGATGTCTTTCCTGTAAAACGTATTCATGGTTTTGATTGTAAAAGCAGTTACAATAATTGTTTGGAGACAAAACCATGCAGGACAATAGGCCTACCTGGACGCCTGTAGTTAGCAATCCCACAATCAGAAGAAGTAAGAGCCAGGTGGCCTTTAACCAGTGCACCCAAAATCAAGAGGCTGAGTAGAACCATGTCAGCTATCTGCTCTTTATCAATGTCCAAAAATGACCGTTAAATGACTCTTGGCTTCCCAGAGAAAATCTCAAAGAGCTCCTGAAGGTATCCTCGCTGTTAAAGATCCTTTATCTTCTTGAAATCACTGCTGGATTAACTCTGACAGGCTTCAGGCTGTTATTTATATATGTACGTGTGTGTAGGAGAAGTTAGTTGGATTACTTCCGCAGGATTGGGCCAAAACAAGGTCATTTGCCATTTGGTATGGTTGCTTGAGCTCTCAAGAACAATTCACTTTTGTGGATAAGGTGCCAGTACCTTGAGGCAAACCTTGAAACCTTACACAACATCTTTAAAGTCAGGCCATAAACAATGACCACTTCTTTGTCATCTTTTACATCCTGAAACATATTAACATGTAATTTAATAAACTAAGTACAAACTCTTTTGAAGAAGCACACAATATGTGGGAGGTTCCGTCTTCTCTTTGGACCTTGAAGTCTGTCAGTTTGACCTCTGACCTTGGAGGCCTTTTAGGAGGTTTATTACTTTAAAATCTTGATGGTCACTGCATGAAATCACACATGATGGTTGTACACACCTGTTTGATGGTTGTATATGCTAAGAGATT
The DNA here is from genome assembly GCA_033026305.1 of Cirrhinus molitorella. Taxonomy (NCBI): domain Eukaryota; kingdom Metazoa; phylum Chordata; class Actinopteri; order Cypriniformes; family Cyprinidae; genus Cirrhinus; species Cirrhinus molitorella. The sequence continues at coordinate 16,100,671 of CM065134.1, forward strand.
CATTGTGGAACACGCAATGGCTCTACTTTTGAAAGGCAATGGCATCTAAAAGTAGACTACACTCCAATGACTTTCACTGCATATTCAAAAACAGCTGAAACATTAAACTGTTTCAAAAAGGAAAGAAAGTCTTGGTTTGGAATGACATGTGGGTGAGTAAATGATGGCAAATTGTTCATTTTTTGGTTCAACTATCCCTTTGAGAGTACGCCTACGAATGAACAAGTAGTTAGTAATTCTGAAGCTTTTTAAACAGTAAAGTTTTCATAAAAATGCTTTTTTTCCTGTGCTTTTTATTAACATCTAATGAGGTGAAATCTGTGACTGCTAACCTGGGGGTGTTATGTTTAATGTGAAAATGAGGTACAAATTCATAGAAAATACCAATGGAATTGTAATATGAACCTGTCAGCTGAGCTACCTGGGAAGGACAACACTTTTTCTAATTAGGGTCAAATCAGTGTGTTGGGTGTTGGCCTTCTTCTATTGTCAAGGACACAAAACCGTGGAAAATGTTACAGACCATGGCCATGACGCATTCTGTTAAATATCTAAGCAAAACAATGCTGTGGACTTTACACACGCATGAGAGCAAAGACCTCAACGAGCATAAGAAATAAGAGGGAGATAAATAATCACTGCATCGGATTTTTGTAGTTTTAGCCTCACAGCTCTCCCTGCAGTAATCTGGGATTATGTAGAGAGCGGATGCAGATTGTAGTGATCTACTTTGAGAATTGAATTGGTGATTTTTGACAGTGTTGTGTTTTTAATTTTCAATGTCATTTCTTGTGGGTCAATTAAAAAATGGTGTAATTTTAGGCTCAATTCTGGTACATGTTGCAAATTATTTAGGCTATAAAACTGATACAAATACAAATTAGTAAAAAGTAGTGAAATAAGGCATCAATTTGTATTCATTTTTATAACAAAACATAGTCAAAAATGTCCATTAAGTGCAGCTGACAAAATCATTTCGGGAAAAACATGAGGTTGTACATATTTACATTAAAAAAAGAGTTATAATGGCACATCAATTTAATAACACTATAATAACACTATCAATTTAATTCATATTTTAAACTATAAAACAAATTAACAATTTTTCCAGGTTAACAGTGCCTGTGGCATGTTGTTTGTTACTATTGAACCATTTGTGATTTGCCCATCCATGTGTAAAAATAAACTAACAATGTTAATCAATGTTTTCAATATTAATTGGGCGATGTTGTCTGTGGTATTCAGTCTAATCTGTTGCTGTCAGCTAGTATTTAACTAGGAAGAACTCATTTCTTTCTGGGTTTTTATTATTTTTTTTTTTTTTTGTCTTTAAAATTTGCAATGAGTAGATTATTCTACTCATTGCACAAACACTGCCAGTCAAAAGTTTTTGAAAAGTAAATTTTTTAATGTTTTTTAAAGAAGTCTCTTCTGCTCACCAAGCCTGCATTTATTTGATCCAAAGTACAGCAAAAACAGTAACATTTTTAATATTTTCTACTATTTAAAATAACTGTTTTCAATTTTAATATATTTTAAAATAATAGAAATTATTTTTAAAAAATAATTTATTTATTTCTGTGATAAAAACAAATTTTTCAGCATCATTAATATGGTCTTCAGTGTCACATGATCCTTCAGAAATCGTTCTAATATGCTGATTTACTGTGCAAGAAACTTTAAAAGCTTGAAGCCTTGTACATATGTATGTATATGTATATATATATGTGTGTGTGTGTATATATATATATATATATATATTAGTGGTGTCAATCGATTAAAAAAAATTAACTAATTAATCGCACATTTTACCTGAAATTAATCGCGATTAATCGCAATTAATTCTACCTGACATTAACGTTTTTAATTCTACTTTTATATTGCAATAATTTCACTTTAATGCTTCAAATTAATGTAGAAACAATATAAAGAACATATATTTTTAATATTTGTTTAACGCCATCTTGTTTTAAGACTGAAGGCAAATATCACTGATTGATTTTCCCCCCTAATACTTAACCATTGAATATATATATATATATATATATATATATATATATATATATAAAATCATTCAACATTACAGTATCATTAAGAGCTATCACTTTAACATTTATTAGACTTTAAAAAAAAATAACTAATAATAATAATTTAAGTGAACTTGAAACAATCTTCACACAAACCCATTATAATAAATGTCATATATATATAGTAGCTACCTGTGCCCTTCAGCAAGAAAATATAGCCTAAATTATATCAAATTCTAAATTATATAAAGATAAAACTTAGTTATTAATTTCCTCTTTTTAATTTTGTTCCTTAATTAACAGACATCACAGCAACTGGTTATAAGGATATTTTGGCTGCTGTTACTATAAAGGTTGTCACTGCTGAACTTGATCTGACACTGCTTTGACCTATAAATAATAAATTCTTACACGCACAGTTAAGGCAGCTTTAATCGTTTTTTTTTTTTTTTTTGTGAATTCATGTTTTACCTGACGATATAACTACGACTTTGCATGCTCGCAGTTTCATTTGGGTTTAATATAGCCTAATACAGCGCGCGTCGGCACATTTGCGCGTGAACTTCAAGAGCGCACGCTACAAGCAGAGTATATAGGCTGACAGGACAATTAAATTCGTTTTTACCGACATATGGCCTGACAGCATCTCATCTGACCGCAGTTCACTAACGTTTTACTTAAGCTCTCCGTCACCGGTACCGCTTCCGCGGTCGTTCGACTCGCGTCTGGTGCTGAAGTAAAGTTGAGCGCGCATCTGAAAAGTCTCCTGTTTGATGTGTTCGTAAAGACGCTCTGCGCATTTAAATAGCATTTCATAAGCAGTTGTGATTAAAAAATTAATCTCCTGCGTTAACGCGCTAATTTTGACACCACTAATATATATATATATATATATATGTTTATGTAGTTTTTGTGGTGGTTTATGTGGCTGGAATAATGATGCTAAAAAATTCAGCTTTGAAATCACAGGAATAAATAAAAATTTTTTCAAATATATAAGAACAGTGTTGGGGAAAGTTACTTTTAAAAGTAATGCATTACAATATTGAGTTACTCCCTAAAAAAGTAACTAATTACATTACTTAGTTACTTTTTATGGAAAGTAATGCATTACATTCCTTTTGCGTTACTTTTTTAAAATCTGGGCAGGGCTTGCTTGTTTGTTTTTAATAAAAAAAGTTCTATTTTTGGCAAACATAAAAGCCTTTTCACACCAAAAGCCTCAGGCTTAGAGAAAATTGGAAAATTGAATTGGATCATCGAAGGTTGGCAGCAAGACAGTGGTTAATAAAATGGGATTAGATACAAAAAGGGAAATTTGTATTATTTAACATATTTAATCATTGCAGGTTTGCGTCATATTCTGAGTTGAATTTCACAGTTTTTATTCATTTAGAGGAATACTGGATCTTTGGCGTAACTGGCGTTACTTATTTGAAAAAGTAACAGATTATCTTGTCAATTAGAAAGTAATGCGTTACTTTACTAGGTACTTCGAAAAAGTAATATTATTATGTAACTCGCGTTACTTGCAATGCGTTACCCCCACACTGTGTAAGAAATAGAAAACAGTTATTTTAAATAGTAAAAAAAAAAAAAAAAAAAAAACACTGTTTTTGCTGTACTTTGGATCAAATAAATGCAGGCTTGGTGAGCAGGAGAGACTTCTTTAAAAACACAGTTTAAAACTTACTGTTTAAAAAACTTTGACTGATAGGGTATACATTTCATATGTACTCACAGTTTAAAAGATCAATAATAATTCATAAAGCAAATAATCTGAAATCTATATGTGAACAATCTACATTTGTTTTGTGCTTTGCACTTCAAGACATAAAGGATCACAGACCCTGAAACGGATATTAACATACTGAGGTATTTTAAAAGGGACTACTAGATTTAGGGGTGGGTGATACCGATAGCAGTGAAAGAGAACATCATTTTGCAGTTTGCTCACACTGTCAGAGAGGCGTGCTCATGTGAAGACAGTGCTCAAAGAGTATTGAGTTATTTTTGCCATTTATAGGCCTTGAACGGTTAAATACACACACTTGTATGTGCCAAAATCTTTGCAAGTATCCACATAAACACAGTAATTTAGGTCTTAAGTGAAAACAAACAGCTGAGAAAGAAAACTCATAACAGTATATTGGATCCGGGAAGCTCTTAAAGTGACAGCAGTTTAATATTCCTGCTATCTGTCATTCACGTTAATCAAACAACAAAAGAGAGAAAATCTCTTACTGCTTTTGACTAAATTACTTTTGTAACTTTTGATATCATATAGCCCTTATTTAAAGCAAAAATAACTGTATTGTGATATATATCGCTACCGTGAATTAAAATGACTCATATCGTGATGTAAGATTTAGGTCATCCCTCACCCCTGATTAAATTTGTATAATTTCAAATGGGAAAACATGTTTGACAAAGGCGCAAAATGGCAAATTTGTGACATGCAAGAGCATCGACCAAATATTGTTTGACGTATTTCGGTGCACTCAAAATTTGGACGTCATGGTCATCTGAAGCTAGGGTTCCAGACCCCTGTTAGACTAGAAGGGCTGGGCTTCCTGAGCAGCCTGAGGGAGAGGATGAGGAGGCCCAGGCTCGTCACACCCAGCACAACCACACCCGATATCAAGGCACTGGTTACAACACTCAGATGCTGGGAGGGTCCGCTCACTGCAGGGGCACAAAGAGGGGTGAGCGGGGGTCAGTACAGATTTGTGGGGGTGAATGGGGTTGAGTGGGATAGGGGACAAAATCAGACAAGATTGTTCTGTAAATGGGTACCACAGTTGTCATTTGCAGAACTTGACACTGGTGTCCATTGTTTTACTGTGAAAACAGAGCTGATGGCTCACAGAAAGGACACAGCAGAGTGGGGCGGGATGGCATTTAAGGGGTCTACAAATGAAAAACATTTAGCAGGCTAGGTAGTCTTTTTTTGAGCTCTTAAGAAAAATCTTACCAAGTTGTGAGTTGTTGGTTGGTGATTCATCTGCAGAAAACAAGAAAGATTTGTAAATGGTTTTATATTTAACTACATCAATTACATCTCAAGCATTAAACGGAACTATGTAGTAGAAAATCCATTAAAGATTTACATTATTTAAAAATCCACCTTTTTTATACATATTTTGGACTATTGAGGTCACCAATATTTCAAAGACATCAAATAGTTGCACTCGGTTAACTACTGACACTACCTGTTGCTATTTTTATTGCAACACAACTCAGAAAATACTGATACGATGCCACATTGTATCATGGCTTTTGTTGTAATTTTCAGTCGAAGGGCAACAAGAGAAGCGTCTTCACTGTAAGTCTTCACTGCTTTTCCTAGCAAAACGAAAGAAGAAAAGAATGGGAAGATGCCTGTGGACGAATAAAACTTTCTAAAGACCAGCGTCTTTGTTCTCTTCACTTCAGCCCTGATGACTTTGAGGCTTTTAGTAGATCACAGCTACTGAAAGAGCTTACAAACAGTGGAGACAAAAAAAAACGCAAGATGCAATCCTGGCAGGATGTAAACATGCTGACACATCTCCTGACTCTGAAGCCACTAAAGGAGATTCTCAGTGCTGATTTCACTTGATATCCAGGGCGTTCAGACTCCTTGTGCATCATTTAGTTTAAGCCTACACTTATATCCATCACCACCAGTAAGCTTTTTCTGTAGCTAAAGTCATCGTATCAGTACAAGTAGCACCAGTAGCTCACAGAGTGCAAACATTTAATGTCATCAAAATAATGGTGCCCCCATAGTCCAATATATGTATAAAAATATGTGGATTTTATTAAATGATTAGTTCACTTTCAGAACAAAAATGTACATATAATGTACATAGTCTGGGTAATCCGGGTCAATACAGTTATTGTATGTCGAAAAACATTCTCGTTTTCTTCCCCTGTGTATCGCGTATCGCAGAGACAAGAAAATGTTGAAAATTAAAAACTATAAACTGTCAATTTGTTTAGAAAATAACCGATTGTTTTGCTAGATAAGACATTTACAGCCCTTTGAAGCTGCATTTAAACTAAAATTTGGAAGTTCAAACTTGGGGGCACCATAGAAGTCCATTATATGGAGAGAAATCCTGAAATGTTTTCTTCAAAAAAAATTTCTTTACAACTGAAGAAAGAAAGATATGAACATCTTGGATGATGAGGGGGTGAGCACATTATCTGTTAATTTTAGTTCTGAAAGTGATTTAATCCTTTAAACAACATAAATCATCTTAGGTTTTTCTACAACATATTTTAGTGAGAGACACACAAGGCTAAGTTTTTTTTATGTATATTAAAAAAATGCAGCCTTGGTTAACATCTTTCAAAAATAATAAAAAGTCTTACAGACCCCGACTGAAAGGTTTAAGGTTTACTCATTACTCATAATTTTATTCAACACATTGTCATAGAATTAAATAGATTTATTTATCTTTTATACTGTTAATAATTCAAAAACTTGTGAACAAAAATTTTTGCAGCTTTTTCAGGCAATAAACAGATTGCTCTCACCGCTCCTAGTGATTATGGGCCCTGCGGTTATGACGGCGTCCCCTGAGGATGAACCTGATACGACATGTTCATCCACAGTGTCTCTCCTCCTGCGTTTTCCACAGATCTGCCATGAGAGATATTACAGTCAGCGCTCTTGTTCAGCTACTACACGTACAACACATTATTAACCATAAAATATTGACTGTTTACCGGCATTAGTATTGCGCAGTCATCTACGCGACACAGCTTTGTAATACAATGCAGAAACACAGTGGACATCTTCTGGTTCTTATGTTTCACAAAACGGAAAACTTCAAACGCAAAGCGGCCCATTTGACTTTTTCCGTTCTCAAATACAGTTGTCTGTGAATCCTTGTAGCACCTATTTAAACCCACACAAAAACACACCCTCTTTAAACTTCAAATCTCCTGTAATCTACAGATAAACTGATTGTCTTCAGTCATACCCAAACACAATCCCAACCGCACACACACTCACACACAAATGTTTTCATCCAAAAGGCCTTTGTTCATTGTATAGTTGAGCAGGTAATGAGGACTCGAGTTAATGCGCACATAATTTCAGAAAATACTAAATTACCCCAAGAAAAGGTCATAGCGTATCCCATCATTAGGGTTCCCAGAGGGGGTGGCGTAACAGTGATCCATCAGAACATTCCACCTGTGGGGAAAACACAGTCATTTCTGCTATGAATGGGAATTGAATCTCTAATCTAAAAAACAAAACAAACAAAAAAAATCTTAGTTAATAGGGGCTCAAAAACTCAGTAATTACGATATACCTCCTGTCTAGATTTGTAGCCTTAACTGCAGCAAACACGCGAGTCTTCAAGGACAGGCCAGACATTGGTATAGAGATCAGCTGACTAAAGGTTGAGTCCTGTAAAATATGAATATTAAATATTAAACCAATTATATCTTCATTTTAAGAAATGTTATATATGTGACCCTGGACCACAAAACCAGTCATAAGGGTTCTTTTTTTAATAAATTAGTAAGCTTTCCATTGATGTATGATGAAAATCTAAAATCTGAGGGTACAAAAAAATCTAAATGTTGGGAAAATTGCCTTGTTGTCCAAATGAAATTCTTAGCATATTGCTATGCATATTACTAATAAAAAATTATGTTTTCATATATTCATGGTAGGAAATTTACAAAATATCTTCACGGAACATGATCGTTGCTTAATATCGTAATGATTTTTGGCATAAAAGAAAAATCAATCGTTTTAACCCATACAATGTATTTTTGGCTATTGCTACAAATACCTGTGCTACTTATGACTGGTTTTGTGGTCCAGGGTCACTTATTGTGAATCTTTTTAAGCGTTTATAATAATAATAACAACAACAACAACAACATCATCTAATAAAAAGTGGTACAGAAAATGTATGAAACATTTCGTATTGCTACACATCCATACTTTAAAATGCATTTTATTTTATGAACTACAGAGATCACTCACGTTGTAAAGCACCAAACTGAGAGTGCTCAGGAAAGTGCCGTTGTTGTCCTTTACTGATATTGCAGCAGATGAGCTGGTAAAGTAGGTTGAGATTAAAAGAAGATAATATGGCTGTTTTCACAGCAGAACATAAGCAAAGCATTGATTATTCTGATAAATGCAGCACAGTTCTTTGACTAAAATAGTTGTAGAAGTAGGTTGTTACGTCAGAAAACAGACTCACGCAGCCAGCTGGCTGTTGTTGAGCAGGTACTCCAGAGGATAACTACAGCTGAATTTATACACCAGACCTGGCAGGTAGCTGATAACAGTTGGAGGGTCTGGGGTGTCAATGTAGCCCGATATATTACCCATCTGTACCATGGAGATGTTCCCATAAGCATTAACGCCTTGAGATGTAGAAACCTGATTAACAAAACAAAAGAGTTTTTAAGCTTAAATAATCAAATTTGATCTTTGATCACTTCAAAAAATCACTTAAAGGAAACCACAGGTATTAAGACTTGTAATTGTATGGCTTAATATAATGTAAATGATGCCTCTTACTGAAATATGTAGTAGAAAACTGTGAAAGATTTACATTATTTTAGAAAATCTACATTGTTTTGTTCATATTTTGGACTATGGGGGGCATGAAAGTTCTTATAATACTGAAAAAATACTGATACGATGACCACAGCTTCTGACATAGCTTACAGGTGACAATGGATATAAGTGTAGGCTTAAACCAAATGCCATATCATCGGTACATTTTTCCCCACAAGGAGTCTAAACTCTGTAGATATTGAGTGAAATCTGCACTGAATAACTCCTTCAGTGGCTGCGGAGTCATGACAAGCATTGGCATGTTTACATTCTGCAGAGTGGCATCTAGCATTTCTTGTCTCTGTCATTTGTAAGCCCGTTCGGTAGCTGTGGTCGACTTAAAGCCTCAAAGACATCAGGGCTAAAGTGGAAAGAACAAAAACGCAGGTCTTTAGGAAATTGTATTTATCCACAGGCATCTTCCCAATTTTTTGTGCTCTTCTTATCGCTAGGAAAAGCAGTGAAGACTTTGGCCTCGATCAGACGTCTAAAAGGCCAGAGGCGTTTTGTGCAGTGCGAGGCGAATTTATTGAATTGTTTTCAGTTGGCACTGAGCATTCTGTGTGCTGTTTATGTGCCCCTGGCGCCTCGTGTTTTAACCGCCTGCTGCATCTCGCGTTTTTGCAGCAGCGCTCTGAGTGCCTGAAGTTGAAAAAAAAGCAACTTTGTGCAGAAAAGCGCTCGACGTCATCGCTTTTTTTCCATTGTTCAATTGAATGTTTTGATGGTTTCCTAGCAACATAAAAAAAACGCACTGCTCTTTTTTTTAAATGTCACCAAAAAAAAAGGCAGTGCTATGCGCCTTGCGTTTTCAGACATAAAAAGCGCATTTGTTGTGATCGGGGCCTAACATTGCTTCTCTAGTTACTCTTCGGCTGAAAATTACAACTAAATTTTATTTTCTGAGTTCTAAAAATAACAACAGGTAGTGCCAGTAGCTCAACAAATAATGCAACCATTTGTTGCCAATGAAATAATGGTGCCCCCCCCCCCCCCCCCATGGGTTTTCTACTACATATTTCATTGTTTACTTTATAGTTAGCCATACAAGTCTTAATACCCAGGGTTCCCTTTAAAATATACTCATCCTCAGGCCATCCAAGGTATAGATTAGTTTGTTTGCTCATCACAACTGATTTAGGGAAATCTAGCATTACATCACTTGCTCATCAGTGGATCCTCTGCAGTGAGTGGGTGCCATCAGAATGAGAGTCTTAATGACAGACTTATTACAAACACACAGCTTTTTGCTTCACAAGATAACTGATAGACTGGAGTTGTGTGGGTTGCTTGTGGATTATTGTGATGTTTATATCAGATGTTTGGACTCTCATTCTGACGGCACCCATTCACTGCGGAGGATCCACTGGTGAGCAAGTAAATTAATGTTATTTTTCCCCAAATCTGTTTTGATGAAGAAACAAACTCATCAATATCTTAGATGGCCTGAGGGTGAGTAAATATTAAGCAATGTATAGCTATAGATTCCTTTAAAAAAACAGAATAGCTTGGGCAAAAAAGTAAAGCTGATGCAAGTTCAGTGGTACTGAATGATTATAATAATCATACACCACAATGCATGTCCAAAAGCTATAATACCATAGCACTTGTAAGGGAGTAAGTAATTGTATCCCTCACCTCCAGCGTGTTTCCACAGGCCTCCAGTGTGCTCAGGCTTATACTAAAGAGCATAGCCGTGGGAAAGGTGTTGTTGTTTATGAAGCCTCGGCATTGGGCATCTCCATGACGACTGTTCAGTGCCAGGTCAGCATCAGTGTATCCAGAGTACAGCACAGGACAGAGGTTAATCTTTAGTGTGATTGTCTGAACGCCACAGTATATACTGATATCTCTCTCACCTTGAGGAAAAAAACAATACAAGTAAATGAAACTCTCATTATAATATGTATTTCAATTGGAGACAACATTCTTTACTAAACATGAGCTTACGATAAAATACAGCAGAGTCCAAAATTCAAGTAAAGAAATTGCTTCTACTTTTTATACACTATCAGTCAATACTGTTTGGACAGTAAAATTTGTAACGCTTTTTAAAGAATTTCTCTTTTTTTCTCTTCTGCTCATCAAACCTGCATCTATTTTATCCAAAATACAGCAAAACCAGTAATATTGTGAAATATATTTACTATTTAAAATAACTACTTTCTATCTAAATATATATTTTAAAATGCAATTTACGTCTGTGATCAAAGCTGAATTTTCAGTATCATTACTTCAGTCTTCAGTTTCACATGATCTTTCAGAAATCATTTTAATATGCTGATTTGCAGAGTACATTTTTAAGGACTCTTTGATGAAAAGAAAGATCTAAAGATCAGCATTTATCTGAAAAACTTTTGTAACATACAAATACCATTAAAAATCTTGCAGTCAGTATAATTTTTTGTTTTTGGAAAAAAAAAAAAATAGAAATTAATACTTTGATTTAGCAAGGATGCTTTAAATTGATTTTAAAAAAGGTGATGATAAAGACATTTATAATGTTAAAAAATATTTCTATTTCAGATAAATGCTGTTCTTCGGAACTTTCTATTCATCAAAGAAACCTGAAAAAATTCTACTCAGCTGTTTTCAACATAATAATTGATGTTTTTTGAGCAGCAAATCAGAATATTAGAATGATTGTGGCTGGGGTAATGATGTTAAAAATCAGCTTTGAAATTACAGGAATAAATTACATTTTAAAATATATTCAAATACAAAACAGTTATTTTAAATAGTAAAAATATTTTACTGTTTTTGTTGTACTTTGGATCGAATAAATGTAGGCTTGGTGAGCAGAAAATACTTCTTTAATAACATTAAAAATCTTACTGTCTTAAAATGATATTAAAATTATGTTATTAGTGTGCCAATGTAAGTGCAAAGTTTAACTAAATTATTACTATACATTTCTAAATGGTTTGGTATTTGGTTCGTCCCGCTTTTGCTTTAATAACTCCACAAGCAAGAACATCTGATCTTTTGGAGCTGAAAATATTACATTTACTTCATACATTTAGCTTATTTACTTCATAATATTTATGTTACACATTTCTCAAAATCCTAAAATTTCCTGTTATTTACAGGTTTAAATAAAATAGTAATTTCCAGACTCAAACCTTTGGCCCCCACTATATGTAATAATATTTATTGTTGATTTTTCTTTTAAGCAGTGATAATAAATAATAAGTTATTTATTATTTAAAAAAAATGTATTTACACTACTGTTAAAAAAAGCTTGTGGTTGGTAGGATTTTTAATGGTTTGAAAGACGCCTTTTATGCACGAGGACTAAATTTTGTAATCAAAAATAGTCAAATTAATAATAACAGTCATTAATATTGTGAAATATTATTACAATTGAAATAACTGTTTTTATTTTACTTTAATAATATATTTTAAAATGTAATGTACTCCTGTGATTTTTAAGCTGAATTCTCAGCATCATTACTCCAGTCTTCAGTGTCACATGATCCTTCAGAAATCATTTTAATATGCTGATTTTCTGCTCCCGGTTTCATCATTGTTTATTATTAATGCTATATAACAATTTTCTCTGTGTAAAAGAGCAGCATTTATTTAAAATAGAAATCTGTTTTAACATTATAAGTGACTTTACTGTCACTTTTGATCAGTTTAATACATCTTTGCTGAATAAAGTATTCATTTCTTTAAAAAAACACTTTGAACTGACTTTTGAACTGTAGTGTTTATTTGGCTTTTCTTACCAGGGAATCTGCTGTGGTAGTTTGGATCACAGTTGAATCCATTGAACTGTGTAAAAGCTAAATGAATCCCACTGAAAAGCACAAGAGGAACACATATCCACTCCATTTCAACACCTGGAAAAGCAAGCAGAACAGACATTTTTGCCATTTAAAAAAATCTAAATTCAAACAATGACTGGATTATCAGTAACATTTTTGCCTTAATAACAAGACAGCACAATAAAAGTGTAAAGTGTTGACATCCCTCTCTCACCTCAGTCCCCTGATGCAGTTGAGCTGCGCTCCATGCGTTTCAGCCTGCTGCCGGTGAGTGAATGGGCAGCCTGGCATCTCCACAGGGCCGCCCGCACCACGGGCCTCTACCACGGCCAAAACAATGAGCCATTATCAGAAGTCTCAACAAAAAGAGCTGCCCTGGACAACATGGGAAAATCCATCACAATCTCAATGCACTGAACAAATCTTTTTTTATAGAGCCAGAAACATGAGCAGCTTTTACGATTTCCCACTCGTCTCCTCATGGCTTGATCTGCCTCTGTCATCGCTCAATAATGTCGGAGCTCAGTGTGGGACTGAAGGCAGAAATTATGTTTTCATCGGCGGCTGAAGTGACTAAAGGGCCTATTCTCTCTGTCAGTCCATCAGGGTTGATAGTGAGTGTGCTGCTATTGTCACTGTGGCCTCCCGGTTCCTCACGCTTATCTCAACCAGAAACACTTAGCGATCCACTAGAGGAAGATACAATCACAAACTGCCCATTTTTGACATTAAATAGTAAAGCTAATAGGTAATAGCATTTACATATAGCATGTCTGATCTTCATACATACAGCTGAGGTTAAAAGTTTACATACACCTTGCAGGATCTGCAAAATGTTAATTATTTCACCAAAATAGGAGGGATTGTACAATAAGCATGTTATTTTTTTATTTAGTACTGACCTGAATAAGATATTTCACATAACATTTTTAACATAGTCTCCACAAGAGAAAATAATAGTTGAGATTATAAAAATGACCCTGTTCAAAAGTTATAAATATGCTTGATTCTTAATACTGTGTTGTTATCTGAATGATCCATAGTTCTTCATGAGTCCCTTGTTTGTCCTGAACAGTTAAACTGCCCGCAGTTCTTCAGAAAAATCCTTGAGGTCCCACAAATTCTTTGGTTTTCCAGCATTTTTGTGTATTTGAACCCTTTCCAACAATGACTGTATGATTTTGAGATCCATTTTTTCACACTTGGGACAACTGAGGGAAACTATTTCAGAAGGAAAGATAATGCATTAAAAACCCAAAAAAAAAACTTTTGGAATTTGAAGAAAAATAATGTAACTTATTTTGTCTTCTGAGAAACATGTAAGTATCTACTGTAGCTTCTGAAGGGCAGTACTAAATGAAAAAAAAAAAAAAAATTCAGGCAAAATAATAAACATGTACACATCTTCATTTTGTTCAAGTTTACACCCCTGGCTTTTAATGCATTTCCTTCTGAAGCATCAGTGAGCACTGAACCTTCTAAAATCATACAGTCATTGTAGGAAAGGGTTCAAATGCACAAAAATGCTGAAAAACCACAGAACATTAGCGACCTGAAAGATTTTTTTCTGAAGAACAGCAGGCAGTTTAACTGTTCAGGACAAACAAGGGACTCATGAACAACTATCACAAAAAACAAAACAAAACAAAAAAAACAGCTGTGGATCATTCAGGTCACAACACAGTATCAAAAATTTGAACAGGGTCATTTTTATAAATTCAACGATTATTTTCTTTGTGGACTAAAACATATTTTATGTGAAATATCTTATTCAGGTCAGTACAAAAAAATAACATGCATTTTATATAATCCCTCTTATTTTGGTAAAATAATTGACATCTTGCAGATTCTGCAAGGTGTATGTAAACTTTTGACTTCAACTGTGTAACACTTTTCTGGTGTTTTTTGGTTATTTAAATAATAAAAAAAACCTTACATATTGTGTCTTTAATGCATCCTTGCTGATTAAAAGTATTAATTTCTTTCAGAAAAACTAAATCTTACTAAATGTCATTTACTATGAGTCATTATATTGAATTTGTTGGTATGCTAATGGTCACAAAAGGATCAAATGGTTTATTACTGGAGGGACTACAGCTGCTTTTGAAGAACCTTGCACTTATTAGGCTGTTTTGAAATCAAATATGTTGAACTTTTGACAGGGCTATATTCAGACTAAATGGGATCAAATGGCCCCCATCTCCTGAAATGAATACAGAATAAATCCTGAAACCACAACCATCTACTGTACTTCACAACACCCACCCATGAAACGACCCAGATGTACTGTCAGGTGGCTCTGTGCTCTGATTTATCCTGACAGATTACATGACATTCAATTGTTTTTAGTGATCACTGTACTTAGAGCAGCTGCTGAGGTCAGAGCTGGGAGGACAGTACATTCTCATACAGTCATTCAGAGTTTTCTAGGTTTAACTCGAGGAACAGTTGAACTAAGTAAGCATATAGTATACTCCCATATAGTTAATATTTTCCTCAGATGCGTTTATATTATTTGATCAACCACATATAGAAATAAACATAATCTAACTTAATTCATTGCATAGAAGTAAATTCAGTATGAAAAACAATGAATATTATTATTATTACCCTCATCATTTTTTCACAGAGAGGCCTTTAGGTCTATGCCACTAGCAAAAAAAACAAAAAACAACAGATGACCATTTCATTTATTTTGTTTTAATATAACTTACAACGTATTGTATAGTGAATAGCCCACATGGTACAGGCTGTATCTATTTTTATGTAAGTTATGTACACATACTTTGCCCACCCATCCTGAGTGAAAACTATCCGAAACAACTGATAGTAAGGGACTTTCGGCATACATGTTTTGTTTGTATGAATAATAAAACCTTTGAAATTTGACTACAGTTTCAAAGGAGTACAAGAGATGTCAGCTAACATTTCAGGGTACACCATGTTTTTCATCGCTCACTGATGTTGGACCCTCCTACCTGTGTTTTTCCCGCCGTTATTGTTTTATTTTCCTAAGCAAAAGAGAATTTTCTTTTGTTAAGCTGCTTATATAAAGATATTTAAGCATAATATTTCTCAATAAGGTGGGAAAGGCATGTGGGTGTAGATTTAAGCTGTTAAACATTTTCGAAGTTTCAGTAAGAACGTGATTTTATTTAAATTTAATGTAAATTTATTTAATTGCATTAATTCACAAAATAAGTCATTAGATGCTCACCAGCTGATGCTCAGACGGAAATAAAACAACTGTTTTGTTGTTCCTTGGGCTATATGATTAAAACGCATGGTTTAGTCATTTAAATAAAAAACGTTAATTAGATCTAGATGTTTTAAACTAAGTACTCATTAAACGTGAGTATGTTTTTTTTCTCCCACATGAAAGGGTGAGGAAATGTGATGTTCAAATGTAGCATCACAGGCGCGTCTCCGCTGCCATCGGCATAATGCTTCGCCTGCGCCCTCTAGTGTTCATATCAGGTGGCGCATAGCCGTAATGAATGCCGTTACATAGCACATACATGCAAGCCACCATAACATTTGTTTCTGAACTAATGTTCAGCAGATAAACGCTGCAATAACTGATTTCAGTGAATTTAAAATATGTACAGTATCTCAAATCCCTCACCATCATTTCAGCAATAATTTTAGTATATCTTCTTAAGGGACAAAACTAGGCTATAGAAATTAAACTTGGATATATTTTAGAGTAGTCGATGTGCAGCTTGTATAGCATTATAGATTTACTGCCCTCTAAAAATAACTCAACATACAGCCAATATTGTCAATATAGCTGACAACAAAAGTGAGTACACCCTAAGTGATAACAGCAGTATGTTGTTTAGCCATGCAAAGCCACATGTCCTTTTCATCATGTTTATGTTTTTGTCTGCTTGACAGGACCATACAAAGTTGTGTATCCTGTATTAGAGCAGTTTAAATTTGGTGCCTTAAGTACAATTCTCTCACACTGACCACTGGATGTTCAACATGGCACCTCATGGCAAAAAACTCTCTGAGGATTTGAGAATTAGAATTGTTGCTCTCCACAAGACGGCCAAGGCTATACAAGGTTCAGTAACACCCTGAAACAGAGTTACACTACAGTGGCCAGGGTCATACAGAGGTTTTCCAAGATGGGTTCCATTCGGAATAGGCCTTGCAAAGCCTGCAAACAGTTTGCTGAAGACAGCCTGTCCAAGACCATGAATTACTGGAACCATGTATGTGTGGCGATGCCCTGGTGAGAAGTATTAAGAAAATGGTGTCTTGTCAAATACCACTAAAACCACAGACCATAAACAAGATTCTTTAATACATATAAAAATAAAAATACAGCAAAAACAGTTATATTGTGAAGTATTATTTCTATTTAAAATAACTGGTTTACTGTTTCCGGATATTTTTAAAGATTTATTTTTGGCTTTATTAAGATCATCATTGACAGGAAGCGAAGTGGGAGTGGGAGAGAGAGAGAGGGGGGTAGGGTCGGGAAGGGTCCTCGAGCCGGGATTCGAACTCGGGACGCCCGTAGCACAGCAGCACTATATGTCAGCGCACTGCCCACAAGGCTATCGGCACCGACGTTTCTGGATATTTTTAAATGTAATTTATTACTATGATAACAATGCTGAATTTCAGTATCATTACTCCAGTCTTTCACATGAACCTTCAGAAATCATTCTAATATGCTGATTTGATGCTAAATAAACACCACTTCTTATTAATGTAGAAAATGCTGCTTAACATTTTTTTGTGGAAACCATGACACATGTTTTTCAGGATTCTTTGATAAATAGAAAGTTCAAAAGAACAGCATTTATTTTAAAACAGACATTTTTATAACTTTATAAATGTCTGTAACTGTCACTTTCGATCAATTTAGTGCATTCTGGCTGAATGGAAGTATTATTTTCTTTATAATAGGCTTACTAACCCTTTAAAAAATACCATTCTCCAAAAATCTTTTGAAGAAAGAAAGTCACACAGGTTTTAATTTCTATAAAATACAATAAAAACACTAATATTGTGAAGTAGTACTGTTTTTATTGTATTTTAATTTTTAATCAAATAAATGCCTTAGCGAGCCTAAGAAACTTTATTCAGCAACATTAAAAAAAGCTTAATTATTTCAAACGCTTGACCCATAGTGTACTCAGGGTCTGTGCACATTAATTGCATTTAACTATATGAAACAAATAAACTAATTTTTTTAAAAAGAAGTCTCTTCTGCTCACCAAGCCTGCTTCTTTGGGTCTTTCTATTAATAAAAAAAAATCCTTAAAAATGTACAGAAAAATGTACAGAACTGTTTTAAATATTGATAATAATAATAATAATAAAATGTCTCTTGAACAGCGAATCAGAATATAAGAATGATTTCTGAAGGATTGTGTGACTGTAGTAATGATGCTGGAAATTCAGCTTTGATCACAGGAATAAATTATATTTTAAAACATATTCAAGTAGAAAGCAGTTTGTTTTTTAAAAATATTTCACAATATTACTGCTTTTTCTGTATTTTGTGTCAAATAAATGAAGGCTTGAGCAGAAGAGACCTCTTTACAAAAAAAAAAAAAAACCACACAATACAAATCTTACAGTCCAAAAACTTTTACTGTGTATCTTTCAAGGAAAATCACACATGGGGTTTATGGCGTGTGGTTTTTATACTGTACAAACTGTATTTGCTATCCTCTTACCCTAACCCTACCCATCACAGAAAACGTTCTGCCTTTTTATATTAAAAAAAAAAAGTATGTTATAAAAACTTGTTCACATTGTAATACCAATGTCATTATACTTGTGACCTTGGACCACAAAACCAGTCATAAGGGTCCATTTTTTAAAATTGTGTGTGTGTGTGTGTGTGTGTGTTTTAATCATCTGAAAGCTGAATAAACAAACTTTTCATTGGTGTATGGTTTGTTAGAATACTATATTTGAAAATCTGGAATCTGAGGGTGGAAACAATTAAAATACTGAGAAAATCGCTGTTAAAGTTGTCTAAATGAAGTTCTTAGCAATGCATATTACTAAACAAAAATTAAGCTTTGATATATTTACAGTAGGCAATTTACTAAATGTCTTCATGGAACATGATCTTTAATATCCTAATGATTTTTGGCATAAAAGAAAAATAATTTTGACCCATACATTGGCTATTGCTACAAATATACCCATGCTACTTACGACTGGTTTTGTGGTTCAGGGTCAGATTTGTGTCCTCAAAAACCATATAAACTTATACACGTGTGTAAAAAGTATGTAAAAAAAAACGTATAGGTCCTTTTTTTCATATTTCACATATAAGTTACATCGTAAGGACAGATTTATCAATAAATATATGATGAATATTTTTTGATGGTGTTGACCCAAGAGCGCATTTAAGAGCATCGTATATTAGAAAACACCTGTTAATTTGATGTTTCTGAAAATAATAATTGTGTCTAGGACCTGTACTGGTCACTTGAAAAACCTGGAAAATGTAAACTGTTGCATTTAATTGCTATTTGTCTAAGTATTCAGTAAGTGAAATTTAGATTTTATTTAAATGTTAAGATAATCAAATACACATCTTTCTAATCAAAAAGCGTGTCAACAAGCGTAAAAATATCCGAATATATTCGTGATTGTCCCTTTATTCCCAGCGCATTTGTAATGGTGAAGGCGTCTGCCTGATCCAGGATCAGCAGCATCAGCGGCCAGTGTCCTATATTCCTCCAGTTCTCATGGAACAGCACAGGCCCGCCATTTCACTGAATGCCTTCGCTGCTCTTCAATCCTGCGGGCTTACAGAAATAAGACACGCGGCGGTTGAACGGCGGGATTAGTGTCGGGACATGAGAGATGAGTCAACGCGCGATTGAAACCCGTAACAATGTAACAATTCCGCCTGAGATATTCGCTAACATCATTTGTGGATTCATCATCGTGTCGCGCAGCGGATAACTGTGCAAGGCTTCCCATCTGCCTCCTCTTGTCCGACCAATCTTTGTCTCCCCGTATTCTCGTATCGGTACGGCAGGAGGTCGACCAGGAACTGTGAACACTATTTAGTAGCAGCGTGAATTTCAATATTCATACGTTTTATTTGATTGTCGATCGCTGGAAAGCGTTGAAGAAGATGTCTGGGCAGAGCATTACAGACAGGATAACTGCTGCTCAGCATAGCGTTACTGGATCAGCCGTATCCAAAACAGTGTGCAAGGCAACAACGCACGAAATAATGGGTCCTAAAAAGAAACATTTGGACTGTAAGTATTATCAGCGGGGTGTCTGATATGAATTTGCGGTGATGAACGTGTGAACAGCTGTTGCTTTGATTGTTATGGCTAGGATTTGGGGCTATTGTACAATGGGCAGGCCCAGGTTGTGCTAAGCTAATGTGCTTAGGCTCCTATGTAGTAATATTAGAAATACAGGGCATTTATGACAAACTGACATGCATTACTTTTCAATCTGTCTGAAGCAGAATGTGCTGTAATGCTATTTTTTTAATATATAAGCAAGAATGAATGGATTGTCATTTTAGTTTGATCCCATAATGCTTTTATAGAGTCTAAATCTATTTTAATATAGTTTATGACCTAATGTGAACCTCCTCAGCATTGCCATACTAGTAAATTCTGGTTAAATATTAATTACTTACTGGGAAGAAATAAATTAGTGCTGTTGTTTTCCCCAGGCTGTTGTGCATGGGTTACTCTAAGGAAGGTGTTTCAGGTGTATTTCAATTGTTAGAAGTTCATTCGGATTTGATTCTCATATCCATTTGGCGACAAGCTGGCAGGTGGTGTCAGTGAATGCTGTGCACCTTCTATAAGAAGTGCTGGTCTAGTGCCAGTCTAGTAAGTCTGTGCTTGAGAATAGATCTCTATTTACGTCTGTCTCAGCCAGGCCTGACTACTCTTTCATTAAGTTCTTACAGTGTTATAAGACAAGCTATGACATGCTTGGAGAACTGTAGTTAGGATTTTTAAAAGGGAAAATATCATATGGAAATTGCTGTGGATGCTTGGAATTTTATGCGCCTTTCACAGCTTTGTCCTCTTAGTTTAGTGAGGAACTCATTTTTTTTATTCCCATGTCTTCATATGAAACTTTTTGATAACTACAAATGCATTTGGCTATTTTAATCAGCAGTTTAATTGAATACAAGTAAACTTAAAGGGATAGTTCATCAAAAAATTGAAATTCTGTCATTAATTACTCACCCTCATGTCGTTACAAACCCGCAAGACCTTTGTTCATTTTCGGAACGCATTTTAAGATATTTATGATGAAATCTAAGAGCTTTCTAACCTTGCATAGACAGCAACACAACTGATACGTTCAAGGCCCAGAAAGGTAGTAAGGACATTGTTAAAATAGTTCATGTGATATTAGTGGTTCAACCATAATGTTATGAAGCTACGAGAATACTTTTTAAGTATAGTACCATGACGCATGAAAAAGTATCGTCTAAGCATCATAAAATTACGGTTGAATAACTGATGTCACATGGACAATTTTATCTACGTCCATACTACCTTTCTGGGCCTTATACATGTCAGTTGCGTTGCTGTCTATGCAGGGTCAGAAAATATCTGAATTTGTGTTCCTGAAGAATGTCTTACTGGCTTGGAACAACATGAGGGTGAGTAGTTTTCATTTTCGTTTTTTTTTTTTTTTTTTAGCCTTAAAAGGATAGTTTAGCCAAAAATTAATATTCTTCCATCACTTACTCCCCATCATTTCATTCCAAACCTGTCTGTCTTCTGTGGAACATAAAATAATACATTTTGAAGAAATACTGTACTAAATATTTCAAAATATTTATACTAAACATTGTGGTGTACTAAAATAACTACTGAAATAAAAATAAATAAAATACATTAGATATGACACCTTTAACATTTCTCACATTATCACAGTTTAGAGTTTAGAAAATGGTAATAAAATATGACAAGAACTCAGAGTTAAACTGTGTCAGAACAGTTTGATAATGTCAGATAACTTTGATAGAAAGGTATGTAATGGATTACAATCAACCAAAAATTCAGACAACTGTTAGTATGACATATTTACTCAACTATCAATACTTTGTTGACCATTTACCAAGCAATGCTTAATTTTGTTCAGTCCGTGGTGTAAAAAGGTCACATTAGCAATTAAAGAAAAACACTTAAGCAAAACATGGTCAGGTCAAAGTGTCTGAATCATTTTTGGACCCAAATTTGTATCAATTTCAGTTTCTGGTAGACCACTGTATGAAAATTTTTTGGATATAATATGTCACAGTTTACTATATGTAAAATTACAAACACACAGCAAAATTACTATAATTTAAATGAAAGATTTAAAAATCTAAATTTTATCTGTTTTGTATTAAATTGTATCTTCTTTTATGTTCCACAGAAGAATTAAAGTCATACAGCTTTTACAGTTTTTGGGTTGAACTATCCTTTCAAGTCCTTTTCATAAATTATGGTTACTTATGGTTGTTTTCTCATCAAAAAAATGAACTGGCCTGGCATGTCTATAGTTGTAGAACAGATAAGATCTGACTCTGAACATTTCTGAACATCTTTTGTGGTGAGGGCTTTGTTTCTCTCAGGAGTAGGAGTGACATAACTGGATGAATCAAAGTTGGCAGTGTTCTGGAGGCAGCTGCCTTACACCAAACCAACCGACCAACCACACGACTGAAGTCAACCTCATTCATTCAGAAAGTAGCAGCTCACCAGAAACTGCACTACATGTGACAACTACACCACAACTGTTTCACTACCCTGAAGCATATTTGCAGAAGTGCATTAAAGGGATAGTTCACCAAAAAATGAAAATTCTGTCATTAATTACTCACTCTCATGTCATTCCAAACCTGTAAGACCTTTGTTCATCTTCAGAGCACAAATTAAGTTATTTTTTGATGAAATCCACTAGCTTTCTGACCCTGCACAGACAGCAACGCAACTGACACATTTAAGGCCCAGAAAGGTAGTAAGGAAATTGTTAAAATAGTCCATGTGACATCTGTAATTTTATGAAGCTGCGAGAACCACTAATGTCACACTGACTATTTTAACAATGTCTTTACTACCTTTCTGGACTTTGAATGTGTCAGTTATGTTGCTCTCTATGCAGGGTCTGAAAGCTATTGGAGTTCATCAAAATATCTTAATTTGTGTTCCAAAGTCTTATAAGTTTTACAACAACATATGGGTGAGTAATTAATGACAGAATTTTCATTTTTGGGTGAAATATGGCTTTAAGTATTTAATCTAGAAAGTCGAGCAGAGTTAGTAGTGGGCTATGCAATTCCTTTTATATAATCTAGAATAAAGCACATTTTATATGTAGAAAAGCTTATATATGTGGGCCCTCTCCACAGAGTGTTAGTTTTCTGTTTTATGTTATAAATGCATGGTAATCCTTTGATTTATTACATTTTAAGCTCTATACCAGTGCAGTATTTTTCATTGACTCAGTTCACGCAGTTATTAATGTCAGTAGGTAATGGAAATCTCTGTTTCTATTGTAGACCTGATACACTGTACCAATGAGATGAATGTGAACATTCCTCAGCTGGCAGACTCTTTGTTCGAGAGGACCACCAACACCAGCTGGGTGGTGGTCTTTAAGTCTTTAATCACAACACATCACCTCATGGTATACGGGAACGAGGTGCGTGACTGTGGGAGAGCTGTCCACTTTTTAATAATATTTTTTCCATATGCTGATAAAGTTCTGCAAATAATTCTATGCATTATTATTTTTTTACTTTGGTTACAGCGTTTTATTCAGTACTTGGCCTCCAGGAACACATTATTCAATCTCAGTAATTTCCTGGACAAAAGTGGCCTACAAGGTGCAGTATTGAACTATACACATTTATTTTTAGACTCTACAGAGGTTTCATTTTTCTTTCGTGCTCATCTTTGGATGCATTATTTAAATCGTTGTACATTAAGCATTGATTTTAATTCACGTCACTTGTTTTATAGTACTATTTATAACGTTTAATTTTTACAGTATTTTATCTTGTTAGTAGCACTTTATTTTTGTGATCCTACTCCTTAAAGGGATAGATCATCCAAAAATGAAAATTCTGTCATTAAATACTCACCCTCATGTTGTTCCAAACCTGTAAGACCTTCGATCATTCTTAGAACACAATGAAGATATTTTTAATGAAATCCAAGTGCTTTCTGACCCTGCATAGACAAAACTAACTAGTTCAAGGTCCCGAAAGGTAGTAAGGATATTGTTAAATAGTCCATGTGACATCAGTGGTTTAACCATGATATTACAAAGCTATGAGAATATTTTTGCGCTCAAAGAAAACAAAAATAACAAGTTTATTCAACAATTTCTTCTCTTCTAAGTTAGTCTTCGTTGCACGTTCGTGAGAGTACTATGACATATGCAGCTATTGTAGTCCTTACTACCTTTCTGGGCTTTAAATGTGTCAGTTGCGTTGCTGTCCATGCAGGGTCAGAAAGCTCTTGGATTTAATTAAAAATATCTTAATTTGTGTTCTGAAAATGAATGACGGTCTTACAGATTTGGAACGTCATCAAAGAGAGTAATTAATGACAGAGTTTTTTTGGGGGGTGAACTATACCTTTAAAATTTGTTATAAATAAAATAATTTATGTCTTAACTGTGATATTTATTGGTTTCTCTCTAGGTTATGATATGTCAACATTCATTCGGAGGTATAGTCGATATCTGAATGAGAAAGCGGTTTCATATCGACAGGTGGCATTTGACTTCACAAAAGTAAAGCGTGGGTATGATATTTTTTTTATACATTTTCTAAAACGACTTTGAATCTAAAGGTAGCATCTAGTTCCAGCTTTCTCTAGTGTGCTGAATTTTACATTAAGTGCATTATGTAACTCAAACAGTGATTCATTTAAACAGCAAATTGTTCAATACAAAGTTTTTTTTGGTTCTAAATCATTTGAGGGGGATTTGTGCAGCAATAGGTTCGAAGTGCTTGCATTAAGTGCTTGAAGTCATTGCGCTGGATCATCCACTAAACCTCCATGCACTGATCCCCCTAATGTCATTTGACCTATATTTTAAAATCTTTTCCTTAAGGGTGGATGGAGTGATGAGAACCATGAACACAGAGAAGCTTCTTAAAACCATCCCCATTATACAGAACCAGATGGATGCCCTTCTGGACTTCAATGTAAGTTTGAGCTGATGGCTGATCTATATACATGCATGTTCACTTCTAATAGGTGACTTATATATATTTATATATTTCAAATATGCTTTTTTGTGTTTGTCCAGGTCAATGCCAATGAACTCACCAATGGGGTTATTAATGCAGCCTTCATGCTTCTCTTCAAAGACTCCATCCGACTTTTTGCAGCTTACAATGAAGGGATAATAAACTTACTGGGTAGGTCTTTCTTCTCAATTCTAAATAAATAAAGAAAATATTGTATTCACTTTTATATGAAAGATGCACATTACAGATTTGAGGTAAATATCATCCAAAAAATGAACATTTGTTAAAAATCTACTCACCCTCAGGCCTAATCAAAACAGATTTGGAGAAATTTAGCATCATGTCACTTGCTCGCTAGTGGATCCTCTGCAGTGAATGGGTGGCCAAACAGCTGGATCCACATTAATCCAGACCATCAATTAACATGTCGTGAAGCAAAAAGCTGCCTGTAACTCGTTGTGTATGAGGAAAAAAGTCAGAATTGTCAGATATAAACGCGCAAGTGTGAGAAAGACAGAATTGCAAGATATAAACTCACAATTGCGAGGTAAAAAAAATCAGAATTGCAAGATACAAACACACAGTTTGTAGAGAAAAAAGTCAGAAATGTGAGATATAAACTCATAATTGCGAGGTAAAAAAATCTGAATTGCAAGATACAAACACACAGCTTGCAGAGAATAAGTCAGAATTGCAAGATATAAACACAGTTCGTAGAGAAGAAAAGAAAAGTAAGAATTGCAAGAGATATACTCATAATTGCGAGTCCGAAGTCCGAAAAAATCAGAAATGCGAGATATAAACTCAGAAATGCAGGAAAAAAGTCTGAGTCACAAGAAACACACAGTTCGAAGAAAAAAAAAATCAGAATTGTGAGATATAAACTCACAATTGTGAGAAAAACGACAGAATTGCAAGATACAAATGCAATTATGAGAATAAAAGTCAAAAACGCTAGATATATACTCGCAATTACAAGAAAAAAGTCAGAACTGCGAGATACAAACACGCAGTTCTGAGAAAAAAAGTCAGAATTGTGAGATATAAACTCAAAATTGCGAGAAAGAATTCAGAATTGCATGATACAAACAAGTCAGAATTACGAGAAACAAACACATAGTTCTGAGTGTCTGATGACACTCAACTCTACCTCTCATTCCATCCTGATGATCTGACGATAGCTGCTCCCATCTCAGCTTGTCTAACAGACTTTTTTTTGCTGGAAGAAGGACCATCGCCTTTAACTAAACCTTGCCAAGACTGAACTGCTTGTGTTTCCATCAAACCCACCGTTTCATCTCAATTTTAGCATTCAGTTCGGCACATCAACCATAACTCTTTCAAAAACAGCCAGAAACCTTGGAGTTGTGATTGATGAGCAGCTCACTTTCTCAGACCAACTGCCTGGTCCTGCTTTGCTTTTGCTTTTGCTTTATTCAACATCAGGAAAATCAGACCCTTTCTTTCAGAACATACTTTACAACTCCTTGTTCAATCTCTTGTTCTGTCCAGACTGGACTATTGCAACGCTTTCTTGGCAGGTCTTCCAGCCAGTTTTATTTTCAGCCAAGATTAATTTTCAATAAGTCGAAAAGAACACACGTCACACCTCTCTTTATCAATTTGCACTGGCTACCAATGGCTGCTCGCATAAGATTCAAGGCATTAATGTTCGCCTACAAAACCACCCTGGCTCTGCACCCTTTTACCTAAATTCACTACTTTAGACTTACGTGCCTTCTAAAAGCTTGTGCTCTGCGAGTGAATGGCACATTATTGTGCCATCCCAAAGAGGCACAAAATCACTTTCAGACTTTTACCTTAAATGTTCCCTCCTGGTGGAATAACCTACCCAATTCAATTCGAGGAGTTCTTAGCCATCTTCAAGAATCGGCTAAAAACACATCTCTTTCATCTTCATTTGACCCTCTTAACTCTAGCACTCTCTATTCCATTTCTATTCTTAAAAAAAAACCTAACTTCTCTATTTATATCTTCTATCTTTTCTATCTTAAAAAAATCTATTCTGTTTTTTTTTTATTATTTATTATAGAATTTTAAAATCTTGCTACATATACTGCATTAAGCTAATCTGACACTTGTCATAGCACTTACACAGCATTGCTCTTTTGTTGATTTTGATTGCTTCTGTTGTCCTCATTTGTAAGCTGGGAGGTTTTAAAAGAGTGCCAAGGGAATTATACAAATGAATATACGAATGAATTAATTACTGTAAATGAATGTACCTCTGAAGGTTCTGACTGTCTTCAGAAAAGATTCAATGGCATTTTGTTTATTTATTTGTTTGTTGATTTTAAATATAAAACTTGGTGAAGTGATTTATGTGTCAGTACTTTTTAAACATTTAGAGCTAGACTGATATACCGTTATCGATATGAGCATGTCAAAGATATATTGGTATCAGTAAATATGCTACAGATTTGAACTTTTTTTTGTACAGAACGTATAGACCTTTTTCCTGAGTAAACAATGAGTGCCGCCATTACACAGATTAAATGCTCCTAAATATTAAACTGCAAAAAGACTATTTAAATACGAATCCTCATGTTCTGTGATCATTTGATTACCAAAAAAATACACAACACAGACATTGTGTAGAAAAAATAAAAAATATTATTATTACCAAAATAATAATAATGCAGTAACCTGGATTGGCAGTAACCTTGTTTATTTTCTTAATTTAAGTTTATTCTCTCTCTCTCTCTATATATATTTATACACACATAGTATTATTTGTGTTTTAAAGTTATTTATAATAAGTGATGTGAAGTGTACTGTTAAGTGCACTGATGTCAGGCTCATTTTGGATAATAAAGTTTACTGTTAAATTCTTAAATACCCTGTCTCCATTACATATTTTTGTCACATCATTATAAGTGTTTGATCACCACATTTGCTAAAAAGTGTTTCTATATACAGTTGAAGTCAAAAGTTTACATACACCTTGCAGAATCTGCAAAATGTTAGTTATTTTACCAAAATAGGGATCATACAAAATGCATGTTATTTTTTATTTACTACTGATCTGCGTAAGATATTTAACATAAAAGATGTTTACAAAGATGTTTATTTTGTTCATTTAATACTGCCTTTCAGAAGCTACTTACATGTTTCCCTAAAGACAAAATAAGTTAGATTTACACTGATCTTCAAATTCTAATTTAAGATGCTCTTAATGCATCGTGTTTCCTTCTGGGTCACCAGTGAGTGTTTGAACCTTCTGTAATAGTTGCATATGAGTCCCTCAGTTGTCCTCAGTGTGAAAAGATGGATCTCAAAATCATACAGTCATTCTTGGAAAGGGTTCAGATACACAAAAATGCTGAAAAACCATAGAATTTATATGACCTGAAGGATTTTTCTGAAGAACAGCAGGCAGTTTAACTGTTCAGAACAAACATGGGACTCATGAACAACTATCACTAAACAAAAAACACAGCTGTGGATCATTCAGGTAACAACACAGTATCAAGAATCAAGTGTATGTAAACTTATGAACAGGGTCGTTTTTATAAATTCAACTATTATTTTCTCTTGTGGACTATATGTAAACATCTTTTATGTGAAATATCTTACTCAGGTCATAGTAAATAAAAAATAACATGCATTTTGTATGATCCCTCTTATTTTGCTAAAATAATTAACATTTTGCAGATTCTGCAAGGTGTATGTAAACTGTTGAGTTCAACTGTATGTATTCAGTTCGTATTCTAACCTATATACAGTACCAGTCAAAAGTTTGGACACACAAATGGCAAGTATTGGTACTATACTATAAAATAGCCTACACAAAAATATCTGCCGATATATCGGTATCTCTCTTTTGTTTTTACCCCCTAATATCGGTACATTGGCGTCAAAAAACCCATATCGGCTGGGCTCTAATTTCCAGTGCATCTTAACAATACTGTGATAATACTGATAACCATGATAATTTTGATCACTATAATCGTGATAAGAAATTTTCATACCTTTACATCCCTAGCTTCCATATTCCCCAGTCTACAATACCTACAAAAATTCTGTTGCAACTTTTGCAACCAAAAAATGTGATGGTAACCTATTTTAGTTTATACACATGCTATTTATAATTTCTACACATGCACATAACATCATTCATCTTTTACAGAAAAGTATTTTGATATGAAAAAAGTCCAGTGCAAAGAGGGTTTGGACATTTACAAGAAATTCCTTACCCGAATGACCCGGATCTCGGAGTTCCTCAAAGTGGCAGAGGTGAGATTCTCATGTGTTATTCTGGTTAGCAAGGGACTTTATTAAAAGAGCGCTATGTAACATATTTGTTGTACTCACTTCACAGCAGGTGGGAATAGACCGTGGGGACATACCTGACCTCTCTCAGGTAAGACTACACTTTTATTCAGACTTTAACACCTGCACTCGTTCTGCATTATTAACTATCCTGAGTATTTTCTGAAACTGCTCTGCTTTCTTTCTTATGTTACTTTGCACAAATGCATTTCTGACTTAAAGATGCATGCAGATCATTAGGATGCGCACGTTACTAAAGATTTCTCACCTTTTCTGTCTTAACTTTTCCCTATCTACAGCAAATAAAGGTGTTATGGGCTCAGTGGAGATTTCAAATTAATTATAATAATAGAAATAGAATCATGACTTTCAGTTATGACAAGTATGTTGACTTGACCAATAATACAGCAAAAACAGTAATATTATGAATTATTTCTATTTCAGCATCTTAAAATGTAATTTATTCCTGTGATCAAAGCAGAATTTTAGCATCATTACTCCAGTCTTCAGTTTCACATGATCCTTCAGAAATTATTCTAATATGCTATTATCATCATCATCATCATCATCATCAAATTTTGCTTCTGAGTATTTTAGTTGAATGCATGATACATTTTTTCATTCTTTGATCAATAGAAAGTTCTAAAGAACGGCATTCATTTGAAATAGAAACCTTTGGTAACATTATAAATGCCTTTACTGTCACTTTTGATCAATTTAATGCATCCTTGTGGAATAAAAGTATTATTTTCTTTAAACAATCAGAGAAATCTTGTGATTTTATAGCGAATATGTTTTTGTAGTTACGCTCAGCTCTAAAATATTTCCTAGGTTAGAAATCATTTTAAATGTAATCTCTATGAAATAAAAAAACAAATGATAAAGTAAGTGTAAATTATTGATCCAACGGAACGATAAACCTGCATATACAGTACAATTACAGCACAGAGAGATTTCAGCCAGCAAAATGATGATGAGTATATTCTTGAGAGTATAGTTTCATGATTATAATAATAATGTTGCTGCATCACAAGGCAAATGCCATCATAGTCTTATTTAAAAGCAGATTTGAACTCATGCATTATATGTCTGACCAAGACCACCTTTATATTCTGTATTTCCCTTTATCTTTCCACCTTCTGTCCACCTTCAGTTTACAGTGTGTGTAAGTACTTTTCTGACTCTTTTCTGCACTCCTCTGCACTGATTAATTCTTATTGCCAATAAGCTATTTACTGTCTTTGCATTGGCTTGTCAGTGCTGTATTCCTGAGTCAATGTTTGTGCATTCCCTCAGGCCCCCAGCAGTCTTTTAGATGCCCTGGAGCAACACTTGGCTTCATTAGAAGGGAAGAAGGTGAAGGACTCCACTGCCGCCAGCAGGTGGGCCATTCATATGTCACATTTGGAGCTGAATACAAATTAACGAGTTCTAACAGAAGCATTATGTTGACAGGACCTGATGGATTCTTACTTATAAGAGTGCTGTGCTTGACAAATGCAGGAGTTCTGTATACTCTAGGTGTAAATTTCTCTTTCATACTCACAGAAGCCCAATTTATCTCTCCCCGGCTTTTGTAGGGCAAGCACACTCTCCAATGCTGTGTCATCTCTGGCCAACACTGGCATGTCTTTCACCAAAGTGGATGAAAGGGAAAAGCAGGCAGCTCTGGAGGAGGAGCAGGCGCGATTGAAAGCTCTAAAGGTACATAACAGGACACATATTAAAAATAATTTTACCCGCAAGAGGAAAGAATTTCCAGTATTTTCCATTCACTTTTGCTCATTTTTCTTTAGTTTATTATAGATATCCTAGGTGCATATGACTTTCTTCTTTCAGACGAATACAATCCTAGTTATATTAAAAAATGTCCTGGCTCTTCCAAGCTTTATCAATCAGTGTAATTTTGACAGTGAGATTTGTTTCGTACGCACACAAAATAATTTAGAGGATTCACGCCCCTATTTTAAAATACAGTTGCCACTCTTTAAAGTGTACAATTTGTATGTGGCCTTAGAGGACAATATTTTGTTTGTTAGATTAATCATGGGTGTTTCTTATGTGTCTGAACCATTCCCAGACTATATAATGCATGGCAAAATGGCAACAATGGTGAAAATCTTGTTAACGAAAACTGATTATCTGGCTACTCACGTTTTTTTAAACTTTCAAGAAAACAAAGCTTAGTGTGCAACTTACTATGCTACTACTGTTCACACTTTGAGTTCTGGGATGAATGGTTGCCAAATTTGAAACGTTGAATAATAATTAACAGGTTTCTTCAAGGGAAGAAATGTGTTGAAACCTGAATGAGCTTGGTATCACATTTCAAATAAATATCACGCTAATGAATGAAAAGTGGCTGGTAGGTTATTCCCCATGCCAATCAGATGGCTCCTTCCTGTCTAAAAGGTTTCTTGGCTTCTTGTAAACAGGAACAGAGGCTGAAGGAGCTCTCCAAGAGGCCTTCGTTTGCCACTACTGACACTTCTCCGGTCTCCACCACAGCAGCATGCATCAGCACAGCTCCTGCCATCGACCTGTTCTCCACTCCCAGCTGCTCCAATGGGTTAGCCAATCAAATCACTTCACAGTGTGATGTCTCTAGACATGCAAAAACTGCATCGAAAGTTTACATACACCTTGCAGAATCTGCAACATGTTAATTATTTTAGCAAAAAAAGTGGGATCATACAAAAAGAATGTTTTTTTTTTTGTTTCACATAAAAGAGGTTAAAGCTGCAATCCGTAAGTTTTGTCTTTGTCGCCATCGCTGTCTGAAAACCTGCAATTGCAATTAATTACGGAATTATCTTCTATGCGTGGGTTGTGCTCTGGCTCAGCTCCAGTGCGGATTAATCTAATGTTTCGGTAGCTGTCAGTCACCGCACCGTTGTAGAGTTTCACTGTATTTAGGAATCACAGATTAACAGATCCAAATACATGGCCCAAATAAGAATTTTCATCGGATATTTTCATATTGCTAGAGTAAGTAGCAAGTCTAAAACACTTATTGTGACCAACAGAGGAAAAATGCTACAGGTGTTTAAATCTAATGATCGTTTATCTCATATCACATCAAACTAGCAAGATATTATTACTGTTATACTGTTCTCAAATTGTTCATGTTAACAACATCAGCATTGCGTAACTACGTATTGTGTATTAGCGTTTCTGTTTGTATACAGTCTAATCTCTGATTGACATAAAATTTGAATTTCATATCAAAAAAAGCAAATCATTCTTCCTTAGGACCGGTGTTCTCTTTAAAATACAAACCTTGTGTAATGCCACGTAGGCTGTCTGCAAACAGATGCATATTTAAAACTGGAGTAATAAACAATCCAGCACCTGCAGCATTCTCACATGTGGTTATGTTACTAGCCGGGATGACTTCTTTATGTTTACAGACGTGATGTAATGATGCAGTGGCATGCTTGAATTTCCAGCGAAAACCTACTCCAAAATTTATTTTGTATAATTTTTAACCAAAAAAGTTACAGACTGCAGCTTTAACATATAGTCCACAAGAGAAAATAATTGTTGAATTTATAAAAATTAGTCTGCGCCGATAGCCTTGTGGGCAGTCCCGAGTTCGAATCCCGGCTCGAGGACCTTTCCCGACCCTACCCCCTTCTCTCTCTCCCACTTCACTTCCTGTCAGTATTGATCTATCCTGTCGTAATAAAGCCAAAAAGGCCAAAAATAAATCTTTAAAAAAAAAAAAGAATTTATAAAAATTACCCCGTTCAAAAGTTTACATTCACTTTTGAAGCTTCAGAAGGAAACACAATGCATTAAGGTGTTATTTACCTTATTTTGACTTACGGGAATCATGTAAATATCTTCTGTAGCTTCTGAAGGGCAGTACTAGATAAAATATGACATTTAGGCAAAATAAAAAAAAATGTACACAAAAGTTTACACCCGTGGCTCTTCTGGATCATCAGTGTTTAAACCTTCTGTAATAGTTGAGTTCCTTAGTTGTCCTCAGTATGAAAAGATGGGTCTCAAAATCATACTTGTATACAAAAATGCTGAAAAACCAAAAAAAGAATTTGTGGGACCTGAAGGATTTTTCTGAAGAACAGCAGGTAGTTTAACTGGTTAGGACAAACAAGGGACTCATGAACAACTATCACTAAACAACAACAACAAAAAAAAAAACAGTTGTGGATCATTCAGGTAACAACACAGTATTAAGAATCAAATGTATGTAAACTTTTGAACGGGGTAATTTTTATAAATTCAACTATTATTTTCTCTTGTGGACTATTTATAAATATCTTTATGTGAAATATCTTATTCAGGTCAGTACTAAATAAAAAATAACATGCATTTTGTATGATCCCTCTTATTTTGCTAAAATAACATTTTGAAGATTCTGTAAGGTGTATGTAAACTTTTGACCTCAGCTGTATATTCCATCTACATAAAACTCTATTGGTTAAATCAGTTGGAAATCAGGGCATTTTTGTTTTGTTTTCGGATCTTCAGTGCCCTGAAGATGGAGAGTGACCTCTTCGACTTGCAGACTAACTTTCAGTCAAGCATGCAGCCCGGAGCCTCTGTGGCCACGGCATGGGGAGGTGAGACCCTTCTCCGAGTTTCAGCATGCTGTAGCCTTCTCTGTGTTAACTTGAGTCTCGTTCTAATGTCCTCCTGTTCGACTCTTTCTCTCTCTCCTTTTGCCTGCTCAGATCCTTTCTCTTCTTCTGAAGCTGTAGATGACTCCATTCCAAACCTAAACCCTTTCCTAACCAAACTTGTTGTTGATGGTGCTCATCTACCCGTTATGTCATCAGATGGTGTTAGTTTCTCCTCTAGGACGTCAGGTCATGAGATTTTTGGTGGTAAACATGCTTTAGTTTCTTTCTTCCAACCCACCCATCCACCCATCCAAAGTGTTTTATTAGTTTGAGTTTTTCTGGTCGCTGAAAGTCCCTCGTTGTTTTGCATGCACAGTATCCCGTTGTGTCTAATCAGGAATCCTCTGATTAAGTTCGGTCACACCGTTCTTCCAGTTGAGCTCGACGTCTGAGTAAGAATGCAGTCTGTAAGTGGAGACTAAATGGAGGTTAGGTGGCAGTACTATAGATAACCCTCAAATTATGTTTGTACACATAGAGCTTTGTTTTGGCTTTGTTCTAGTAGGGCTGTTTCATTAATTACAGTTTTTATCTCGATTTAGAGCTAAATTTAAAGCAGTTGTAAGACCAGAACAACTGGAAAAACTGTTAACTGGGTGTATAGAAAGACAAATAAACAAGATGATGTACATTCTGATTAGATTACTAGTCCAAATTTAAAGAACAAAGAATAGGTTATATACACCACCATTTAAAAGTGTGGGGTTGGTAAGAATATTTTAATGTTTTGGAAGTCTCATGCTCATTATGATTGCATTAATTTTAATCAAAAATACAGTAATATTGTGAAATATTATTAGAATTTCACATAACTGTTTTTTATTAAAATTTTATTTATTCCTGTGATTTTCAGCATCATTGCTCTAGTCCTCAGTGTCACATTATCCTTCACAAAATTATTTTAATATGCTGATTTAATGTGTAAGAAACATTTTTTTTAATTATATTTGATAAATAGAAAGTACAAAAGAGCAGCGTTTTAATTTTTTTAAACATTATAAATATATTTATTGTCACATTTGATCAATTTAATATATCCTTGCTGAATTAAAGTATTATTTCTTTCAGAAATATAAAATATATATACATAGGGCCCTATGAAATCAATTTTATTATTTTTTTTTTTTTTTCCAAATAGCATTATTACCGATAAGACTCAGCTTTAATAGTTAAATTAAAAATATTAATCAAATAGCATGTCTAATTACTTGAAATCATGAAACTAACACAATTTAACAGCAATCTATTAAACGTTTAACAAAAATTACATTTTAAGGCCCTATCTTTTTTCCTCAAATTCAACTTTATTTTTACCAAATTCCATTCATTTATGAGATTCCATTTTAATAGTTTCATTACATTTTAATAATCAAAAGCACATCTAATGAATTGATTTTATAAAAAGTTACTTATTATTTTATTTAATTCTTTCTTGAAGAAATACTGTGTTGTTTATTTAAAATTTTCTAGTAAATAAATTCTGGTGAATAATTTATGGTAATTTTTTTTTTTTTTAAATAAAATAAAATAAAAATTGTATTAGTAGTAGTACTATCATTACATTAAGTAAAATATTTCTGTCACAATTTCTTCAAGTCAAACCACACTTTGTTTTTCTCAGATGTTCATGAACTCTCAGAACATGCAGGATTTCACATTTAAATAGTATTTTGTGGTTTAATATTCACAGACAATAGTCCATATCACATTTTCATTTAAGTGTACTGACCTACTTTTGATTTATTTATGCAGAATTTGGCAAATTCTGTGACATTTCTGCGTTATACAGTAATTTTCGTTTTTATGACTGAATTCCATCCGCGTTTTCTGCATCACAGAAATCATAGGGCCCTTTATATATAAAACTACGCCTAAATGTGTTAACACATGCGATTGCTGAAATATAAAAAAATAAAGCTCTTTTTAAGACTTTGTGTGATGAAATGTTAATAATTATCAAAGGTCAACAAGTGAACGATAAAACTTGAGTAGAAGCCGGCATACAAAAACGATGACAAATAAATATTTTATTCTGAAGTGTTGGACAGCAAAACTTTGTCAAAAACCACGCATTTCATTCCAGTTTTCACCTCAGTCTACCTTTGCTTTGTAAAGGTTTAGTAGTCAAACTCTAAAGCTATAAGTGAATGATTGTTTTTCCTTTTCCACTATAGATCAGTACAATCCCTTTATTGATTCAAGTTCATCTGTATCAACCAATTACAAACGCACTGTGCGGATAGAGCACTTAATCTCAGGTACCATGATGCAAACCATCCCACCTATGTTTCCCCTCTGTCTGGAAACATAGGAGCACTGAAGCAGTGTACAGGGACTAACCTGTGATGATCCCTGCTGGATGCTGTTTGCCTTCTGCACATGGCTGTCTTAATATTGCTGTTTAAAATACGCTCTTTACTAATCCACTCTGAATCTCAAATGTCTTTATGTCTGTAATGCTTTCTGTGTTGTTTCTCCTTCTCCCCGCCTGCCTGTCAGACTCGTTCGGTCAATCGTCTATGGTCCAGCATCTCCCAAACCCCTCTCCCTTCCAGTCTGAGCCCTCCACTGTAGCAGGCCTATTCAGAGGTAGGGAGCCTGTGGCTGGAGGTTGCCTTGTGTGACGCTGCGCCCCTTTGTAATATATGTTTCCCTTTGTCTCTAATGCTGTCTGATCTAACATGATATTATACCAAACAAAACCAGATTCTTAAAGGGATAGTTCACCCAAAAATAACAATTCTGTCATCATTTACTCACCCACATTATGTTTTTATGGTCCTTTTTGGAGCTTGACGGCCTGAAAGACAGAAGTTGAACTATCACTTTAACACGGTTCTTGTGAATGTGTATTGGTTCTTGTAGTTTTTCAGGATGTCTTGTGCATGATTGTAGTTTACCCTCCACTAACTTTGACATGTGACCATGGACACTAGTCCACTTATTGGCAGGACTTAGTATTTTTGATTCTGGCATTGTTTTAAACTTTTGTATTCTTCAGACGCTGTCCTAGTCAATATTGTGGTTGTTGTTAGAGGGTTTAAATGGCTTTTTGTACCTTTTGAAGGATATGGAGCTCCACAAATCCCTCCTCCACAGAGCTCAGGGGAGCTGCGTGTTGACTTTGAGTCTGTTTTCGGTACTAAAGCTGCCTCGTCCAATAGCCTGGATACAGATGGTAAGACATTTCAGTCAAAATCTAATGAAAAATTGAAAAATCAACATATAATCAGGAGTCTCTAAGCTGACAGTATTAAGTGATTTTACACTTGGCTTTGTTTCTTATTTGCTATATAATGTATATGTAAAGCACTCTGAATCACCACTGTGTATCAAATATGCTATATATAAATGTACTCACCTGTCTAATTTGTAAATATCACAGCAGGGATTTTGAAACCCACTGTGGCCGGTTCAAATCAGTCCTGTCAGCTTCCAGAAAAACTGGTGTCAGACGATCTGGATTCTTCCTTGGCCAACCTTGTTGGAAGTAAGGGTCAATTATTCAGAAGTTGATGCTAAACTTGATACTAAAATACATACATTGTTAGGGGCCATTTCACATAGAATGCAGGTAGATGCTGCAAAAAATGCAAGTGTAATGGTTAGCGATGTCTATTTAGTGCATGTTTACATAGAGGAAACAACGGAAATGCAGCATAGTGGATTTCAACGATGTGTTCTCTGTGAACGACCCCTAATTTTAACCTGATCTCATGATGAAAACGTACATGTCTGTTTCGTGACATATTCGATGTGAAATGTCACAGTGGTGCTAAAACAGTGTTTGTTTGTTTTTTCCTCCGAACAGATGCGTCATGTTTTTTAACAGAATTAGTAAACATGTATTCTGCATGCTAAGTCCAATTCCGCACCGGCTGAGCTACTGAGCAAGCTTGTTACGCCCGGAAAGTGAAACATATGAAGCTGTAATCATAACTTTGTATGAAACCGATTGCAAGTGCTCACTGTTTTTCTGCCTCCAGTGTTTACTTCTGTTGGAAACTGCAGTGATATGTACTTATTGGTATGTATTTCGCGTCTTGCGAAAAAGTTCCCACAGGTACATTTTTGTCATGAGATCAGGTAGCCTAATTTTAAAACTTTGTTAAAAAATTTAAATGTAATAAATATATATTTTATAAAATAAATATTTTCTCACTCACAGATCTGGGTATTGGAAATGGTACCACTAAAAAGTAAGAGTGTTGCCCTTTATGTTGCTCAGTATATACATTTTTCTTATTCTGTTTTGGTTTTAATATTAGTCAGCTGTTTTCACAGTGATATTCACTGGAACCAACCAGGAGAGAAAAAATTAACTGGTGGAATGAACTGGCAACCCAAAACGGCTCCTTCTACTACATGGAACCCTGTCTCTATGGTACAGCTTTACTTATTGTGATAAAATTGCTCTGTTCTAAAACCCAGTGAGCTGCCTACATAAGCAGCTACCTTCTAGGGAAGCATCCTTCCCCCTTCAAGAGATAGTTCAGCAAAAAATGAAAATTCTGTCATTAATTCATCACCCTCATGTCATTCCAAACCTGTAAGCCCTTTGTTCATCTTCAGTACACAAGATATTTTTGATAAAATCTGAGAACTTTCTGACCCTCCATAGACAGCAATGCAACTACCATGTTCAAAGCCCAATAAGGTAGTAAGGACATTGTTAAAATAGTGTGACATCAGTGGTTCAACCGTAATGTTATGAAGCTACATGAATACTTTTTTGTGCAACGAAAACAAAAATAATAACTTTCATTTAACAGTACAGTACCATGACGTATGCAACTATTTTATCAATGTAGTTACTACCTCTCTAGGCTTTGAACGTGTCAG
This sequence comes from Cirrhinus molitorella, assembly GCA_033026305.1. Classification (NCBI taxonomy): domain Eukaryota; kingdom Metazoa; phylum Chordata; class Actinopteri; order Cypriniformes; family Cyprinidae; genus Cirrhinus; species Cirrhinus molitorella. The sequence goes on from CM065134.1 coordinate 16,139,058, forward strand.
TTGTGTTGCTGTCTATGCAGGGTCAAAAAGTTCTCAGATTTCATCAAAAATATCTTAACTTGTGTTCTGAAGATGAACAAAGGTCTTACGGGTTTGGAACAACAAGAGGGTGAGTAATAAATGACAGAATTCTCATTTTTGGGCGTCCTATCACTTTGAGGCTGTGCCCTTCATACACTATTACATTTTCTGTAAAATTTTCAACTTTGAACAAAATCTGCAGAATGGCTTTAGGTCGACTTACCCAGACTGTAATTCTGGGCATAAATCTGTACAAAAAAGTTGAGTGGTGTATTTTAGTCTTTAGGTGATAGATTCAGAACAATCTTTATAGGGAGCATATGCAAGAATGCTCTGCACAGGCGACTCAACTGAACAATGAATTGGTTAACACAAATATTGGTTAAAATAATACATTTGTATTACATTAAACTGTTTTCATCAGTCTTTCTTGGTATTGGAAAGAAATACCATTTATTAACTGAGGTCACTAAAGTGCATTCTGAGATTTGGCTAAAACAAGGTGTGTTAAGTTTTTGGAACCGAGCGACTGTAATAAAAGTAATCACATATGAACTTGGTGTTCTCATTAGTCTTTCTTTGTTTTATAGCCACCATCTATCATGGCTTTCCCTGCTACAACACCTACAGGAATGATGGGATATGGCATGGTTAGTACCTCTGTAAAATGTATTTTAGTATTACTAAGATACTATTATAGTATTTTTATATAGTATATTTTCTGTTTTTGTTTAATTAGTCACAGTTTAAGTCATTTTGTTGTTGCGTTTTTGTCATTTTTACAGTTTTTTTTTATTTAATTTAAATTTGTTATTTTAGCATCAAGTTAAATGAAATAAAAAAGGATTGTTGCTTTGACAGCTAACTGAAATAAAATGTTTATGTTTTTTTTCTGTTTTACATTTTAATTCAGTCAGTGATATTTTTTTATGGTTTTGGTTTCAGTTAAATACAATAATCCTGCTGTGAAACCAGCTGCTAGAATTGACCCTTCGCAAATAGCTGACCAGTCATAATACAGAATCTGCCATTTTGTCCATCAAACAAATCAGACAGGAGAGTAGATTAACTTCAGTAGACATAAACTTGAAAAATTGTGTGTATTGACATCTTTCCACAGTTAAAATAAAGTATGTTCTGATGTTCATTTATGTTTGTTTCATACTTTAAGTAAATATGAAAAGACAATCAGTTCACATGCCGTTGAACTGAGGCAAAACAGTAATTATTGTTGGAATTTCTTTTAAAAAAATGACCAAATTTAAGAGACCTTGTTTCATACTAAAAGATGTGCTCTGTCTTGTCTGTTGGGATGTTGTCAGTTTCTTCTTTGTTCCACGATGTATTTTTTACTGCGTGAGAACGGTCAGTTGACCCTTTGCAAAAACCTGCCCTCATTAGTTGTCCGAGAAACTATGCTGCTCTCACACTACACGTTCTCACATAGTGAAAAATACATTGTGGAACAAAGAGGAAACTGACAACACGCCAAAAGACAAGACAGAGCAGGTTACTTCTGGTATGAAACAAGGTCTCAGCTTTAAAATGTTGTAATTTTTCAAGAAATTCAAACAATAAATACAGTTTTGTGGCTCTTTAATGTTTTGCCTTATTAGATCAATGACACGTGAATCGATTGTCTTTTCTTATTTACTTAAAACATAAATGGATAACAGAACATAATTTATATCAACTACGGAAAGGTGTCAGTACACAAAGTTTCAGGTCAACTCTCCTGTCTACTTTGTTTGTCAGACTTTGATTGGTCAGATCGCCTGTAAATCAAGCTGTTTGCGACAGGTCAATTGGGATTACTGACATTGTGAGCTGAATGATCCCTCATGGTTGTGATTTTTGTAGCCTCCACAGTTGCCCTCTATGACCATGATGACCCAGCCCACAATGATGTACACACAGCCGGTCATGAGGCCATCCAATCCATTTGGATCAGTGTCCAGCGCACAGGTACAGTCCCTACAATCTCTCTAACCCTTCATGTACATTATGTTGTTCTTGTGATGAATGTAGCTTTCTATTAACACTCTTCATAATCATGGTCCATTGTGTTCTGATGGGCCATGAAGACAGAGAACTCCCTCCCAAACTGCAAATCATTCCTCTCCTCCTCCACATGTGCTTCTCCCTGTCACTCCAAGCTCTTTCCTTTCTCTCTCTGTGTTGTTCTCTCTGCATTAGCCCTCCGCTGCCTCTAGCCCTTCCAGTCAGAGTCCTCTCAGAGCCCCAGGACAAGACCCCTTTGCACAGCTCTCTCTCAAGGATTTCTTGTAGAGCTTCGTCTTTTGTCTAGGTACCGCATGTGTTTGTGCTGATGGTCTTGCATGCATTCATGTTCAGTTTCATCTCGTGCCTCTTGCTAGATGTAGACTGTACAAATAGATAGCACGTATGGTAGTAGTCAGTACTTGGTGTCCTTAGTTGGTTAGCGAAAACAATTTAAATGCCAAATAAATAAAGAAATATATGAGCATTGTCACACGAGTAGATGTGGGATATGGTTGTATATCGGCATTACTGAGATTTATCCATAGGTAATTACAGTGTGCCAATATATAGCCATAGCTCAAGTCTACTCATGTGATATCGTGTTTATACAACAGTTTGACCGCACAAGTGTGTAAATACATAAGAAACAACAATGTCCTCTAAAAACCCTCTTTTTTTCTTTTCTAAAAACCCTCTTTCGTGCAGAACTACTTCCTTCTGCCACAGATTCAAATCTCAGTTTGACAGTTTAACAGCTGAGACCAAGCCTCCATTAGAACTAGTAACAAAGAAACGTTGTTTCATTAATAGGTTCATTAAAAGCTCACTATATTATGTGCAGCATTCATTCTTCAGCTCAATCTCATATTCACAATAAAACATTAGTTTGAATGTCCGCTGTGAAAAGCGTTATCTCGTAATGTTAATATCCAATGACAGCACTTCTCAGTGTATTCGTTGCATCGAGCTGCATCAAGCTTTTGTTGAAAGTAAAAATATCTTGCGTTTATAGCGCCATTTACTTTTCAATATAAAAGTCTTTACTGTTGACTCATAAAAACAGTCTCTTGTCGCCATCTAATGGTGGAACAATGTAACTAAAATATTATTAAACACTACTATTAATTATATCAAATATTATTTATTGAATAATAATATTTAATAAACAACGACAGCCATTAAATACAGTGTAGAATTTAAATAAACATTATGAGATTTTGCCAAAACTATTTGCTCTGGAACAAATAATAAATTAATGAGACCAAAGCCTGCATGTTAGATTTACCCAAAACAAATTATATCTCATGTTTGACCACTATAGAGACATCAGAGTCAGCGGCAAATTCCAACAGATCTGGTCGAGGTGAGGCTGCACTCGACGGGTTCATGAGTGCTGAACGCCTGCTGATGCCCTGGAGCTCACATCTCTGAAAACAAAGCAAATTTTCAAATAGACGTTATCTTTATTAATAAACTGCATATTTGAAGTCTAAACAAGTACATTCTCGCCATGAGAAATACTGCAAGCGAAGTGATACAAATGGTGAAGAGTTGTGTTATTTGAGGACCAGAAAGAACTGTTATAGAGATTAAATGTTTTTTAAATGTTAATTCTTTTTTTATTATTTTAAGTAATTTTATTATTTTTTTAAAAGTTTCATGTTACTATTAATTTAATTAATAATAATGGGAAAAGTTCACCTTTAAAATTGTGATATTTAGGCCTGAAAATAGTCAAACCAAAATTTACCAAAATTTCAGACACCTTCAGCATTTCTCACATTATCACAGTTTATTCACTGTAGTTTAGAAAATTGTAATAAAATATGTCAAGAGCTCCGAATTAAACTGTGTCAGAACAAATTCTTCTTGATAATGTCAGATAACTTTGATAGAAAGGTATGTAATGGATTATCATCAACCAAAAAATCTGACCACTGTTAGTATTTATACAACTATCAACACTCTGTTGACCAATTACCAAGTAATGCTTGATTTTGTTCAGTCTGTGGTATAAAAAGGTTACATTAGCAATTTTACACAAATATTTTGTGTATAATATGTGACGGTTTACTTTATTTTGCTATCCTTACTGTAGTATCCTGCACAGACTAGTAAAAAATATCAAACATTATATCTGGTGTCTGAATAATTATTTGTTTGATTTGTTTGAATATAATTGTTTTTTCTAGTTAAACGTTTTAGAATTTTAAATATATTAAACATTTAATTCTATTTTTCATTGATTTATTTAATTATGTGTAAAATACCAGTAACAATAAACTACTGAATTCACCTTTAAAACTGATATTTATTTAGGTCTGAATATATATTTTAATAAGATTTCTATATGGATTTTTTTTTTCTAGTTGTGCATAGATATTTCCAGATATTTCATCACTTTTTCATTTTCTGTGAGTGCAGTCTGTATAAAATGATTTAATATACTTCTCCAGTAACCACAAACTGGAAAAGTCATGAAGTAGAAACCCTGCAACCTCTGTATCACCAAACTCTCTTATTTTTCAACCCCTTTTCTCTAACCTGTCACACAGAGACTATTTACAATCCAATCAATTCATTCATAAATGTGTCACGTTATGGACAAGACGTGAAGACTGTATCTTATAGACTTAACACTGTTGTTTAAAGCATCTTTTAAATTGTACGTTTAATTGTTTTTTGTTTTTGTTTTTTTCCCAGATGCAGTTTATGTAACACAAATTGAAGTTGCTCCCTGATGTCAAACCATTAAGCTCTGTCCTCTGTGCTGGGATGCTCTTCAGAGGACCAATCCCACAACATACTCGACGTCAAAGATGTAAAACAAGTGTGTTGAAAGACTGGGAGCATACTGCAATCATTTCGTAATTTGTTTAAGATGTCAAGTGATGCTGCTGTTCAACCCATAAAGGGATTCCTCATACATTTTATAATCTGTTAAGGTAGGTAAGGGCATTGAGAGACTTGGATATTTGTGTTCCGAGAAGCTATAGTTTGATTTTCCCGCTAGTTTTTTTTTTCTTCCTTTGATCGGGAGCAGAGGTCTTGTGGCGAACGTCGACCTAAATCGGAGTATAACTCAGCATCTGATATAGTACGTGTTATGAAATAGTAACAGTAACTTTGTTTTACATTTTCTCTTTTAGTTTTGACTTTAATTGTATTCACCGGTAGACCTTTCTTGCGTGTCGTTTGTATTTATTTATGATTAATGCCTAAAAAATAAAACGGGAGAGTTTACAAAGTACATCGGGGGAAAAATATAAATAATAATTCAACATTATTCATGGGTGTTGGATTGTATAATGAAGGTTTAGACTTTTAAAATAGATATTATGTGAAAAATACACCTGTAAGCTAAATGATAGAGCACTAACTATTCTCTAAGTTTTATGTCTAGAACAACTTCCCGTAGATGAAATGTTTGCAGCCCAAGGCTATTGGGAGGGTAATCATTAGTGAATGGTTTGTTATACTGTTTAGTCAATACTGTGCTTAGGGGTTTTGCAATGAGATATTTGTTGGGAGTAGAAAAGCACTTCCTCCGTGACTTTGAAGTGTTGCACTTGGGAAGGGAGGTGTTCTGCATTATGCATGGCATGCCATCATTTTCACACGGACAGTTAGATATGGCTGCCCCTGATCTGATGTTAAGAGTTGCCCTCATGCTTCAGACTTCTCGTCAAGTTAAGCGCCCTGCTCTCTAAAAGTCCAGAAGTACTGAACCGGAGCTGGACGCTCCTCTAGCTATTGGTCACGGACAGGGTTATCGATATCGCTGTAAATTTGTAGTGTAAAATATGAGAAACGCTGACTGGGAGACGGTTCGAGCACTGTTGATCGGTGCTTTTATGTATATATACATATAATCATGTAGGCAGTTTGTCCAGGGGTTGGCTAAGGATGGTTTGAAATATGAAAGCAATTCAATCAAATCCGAATTGACCTACGTTTTACCGAATAATTTCTGTGTTGTCCTCACGGATCTTTTTTTTTGTTTATGTATTTAAAAGATGTAAGAACAATTAGTGAACTCTTTCTTTTTCAAATAAAGTGCAGCTTCCACAAATCTTGTGTATGTTTGTTTGATGGTCATGCATTCGTTCTTTCAGCTCGACATGGTGGTTAATCATGTACTAACAGTTGAAGTCAAGTTTACCTTCCAGAATCTGCAAAATGTTAATGATTTGAGCAAAATAAAAGGGATCATACAAAATGCATGTTATTTTTTTTATGTAGTACTGACCTGTAAAAGATGTTTACACACAGTCCACAGGAGAAAATGATAGCTGAATTTATACACTGTGTTGTTACCTGTATGATCCACAGCTGTTTTTTGTTTTGTTTAGTGATAGTTGTTCCCGAGTCCCTATCTGTTTGTCTGTTAAACTGCCTGCTGTTCTTCAGAAAAATCCTTTAGGTCCCACCAATTCTTTAATTTTTCATCTTTGTGTATTTGAACCCTTTTCAACAATGACTGTATGATTTGAGATCCATCTTTTCACACTGAGGACAACAGAGAGGCTATTACAGAAGGTTCAAACGCTCACTGAAGTTTCACAAGGAAAAACGATGCATTAAGAGCCGGGGGTGAAATCTTTTTGAATTTGAAGATCAGGGTAAATTTAAATGATTTTGTCTTCTGGGGAACATGTATATATCTTCTGTAGCTTTTGAAGGGCATTATTAAATGAAAAAATATGACATTTAGGCAAAATAAGAAAAATGTACACATCCTCATTTCATTCAAAAGTTTACACCCCTGGCTTTTAAGGCATTGTTTTCCTTCTGATCCATCAGTGAGTGTTTGAACCTTGTGTAATAGCTGCATATGAGTCCCTCAGTGTGAAAAGATGGATTTTAACATCAAACAGTCATTGTTGGAAAGGGTTCAAATACACAAAAATGCTGAAAAACCAAAGAATCTGTGGGACCTGAAGGACTTTTCTGAAGAACAGCGGACAGTTTAACTGTTCAGGACAAACAAGGGATTCATGAACAACTATCACTAAAAATAACAACAAAAACAGCTGTGGATCATTCAGGTAACATCACTGTATTAAGAATCAAGTGTATGTAAACTTTTGAACAGGGTCATTTTTATAAATTCTAGTATTATTTTCTTTTGTGAACTATATGTGAATGTCTTTTATGTGAAATATCTTATTCAGGTCAGTACTACATGAAAAATAACATGCATTTTGTATGATCCCTCTTATTTTGTTGAAATAATTAACATTTGGCAGATTCTGAAAGGTGTATGTAAACTTATGACTTTAACTGTACAAATACACTTAAACATAACTTATTAAGTAGGAACCTGTAAATTATCATTTGTATTCAATTAATCTAAATAGTACAGTTCACTCAAAAGCCATACATTAAAACTTAGAAGCTTAATTGAGGTATAAAATTGTCTGATAGATTTAAGAGTTTGTGCTTACTTGCCTCTTTACACTATGTGAAATCTACCCGTTTCTAAACCTTACTCCTCCTTGTTAAACATAAACCAGGTTAAACTTGTTCTAATATAAACTTGTTAAGGGAATCTAAAAGACGCCATTCTTATATTTATTTACCAGGTACGTACCAGGAAACAAAGTAATGTATACCCATAGATGTGTGATCCTTAATCTGTTTTGAATGAACTGAAGTGATTCAACGATTCTCTTATAAAGACAGTTATTTGTCGCCACCTACTGGTGTATTGATGCAGCCTGCAGAAACACTGAATAGAGGGTTTACACTTACTTCACGATTTGGTCAGTTACCCGGGTATGCAGCCATATTGGCGATACTCGGATGTACACAACAGCATGGATTTCATGGTTATTGTACTACTGAATACGTTGTACTGCTAGTTTATGCTGTCTGACCACAGGAAAAATGTGTGGAGGCTGCTAAATCTTATAGAGAAGGACTTAGTAAGTAGGAAAGGGCGCAATGTTTTGACAAAGTAAATAGGTGGTAAAGATATGTACAAGCAGTATTAATTAAGATATTAGTCTAATATTTCACCTGCCTGACCGGAAATGATAAGAACAAACACAAATGTTGTCAAGATTCTTGCCCTGGAAATATAGGTTCAATTTGGCCAACCGCAAACGCCTTTTGTTCCTTAGACAATTGTTAGCACTCTTCTTCTTGATTTGTTATAACTTTTGGCAGTCCAAAATATAGCACTCCAAATGTTTTTCCTGGTCCAACTGATTAGTACAGCCCAAAACATGACAATAATTGACCATTTTCAGCAACAATAATAAGCAAAATATGCAAGGTTAGTTAAGTTCAGTGCCGCCAATATGGCCAATTGATGACATTGTGTATAAGTGTGGGTGTGGCCATTTGTAAATTGAATGTGTCTGGCTTCCGGTGTCATTGCTTCCAGCTATTTTTAGCTGTGCAAAACAGAAAAGGCTTACTTCCGCTTTAAAAAAATAAGGTGTATAGTCCCCACCATTGACTGTCTGAAACAAAAACAGACAAGCTAAGTGATAAAATCAAAAGTCACGGTTCTGTTGTATATCAGCATTCGCTAATCAAATTAGGACCGTTGTATAACAGCAGTAGCCTACAGAAAAACGGAAGACTGAAATAATGTTGTTTGCACAGACACTGGCTGACTCTGAATTACTAATCACACTCAAATTAAATAACGTATTAATATCATTATGGACGTATGTTTTACATAAGATGGTTACAAATGTATCCATCATTCATTGGGTTTGTACTGTTAATTATGAGAACAGCCTAAGTATTCCGGTTCTCGTACATAAATGTACAAAACATACTAATAAAACAAATTTAAAACGCACTTGAAATTACAGACCATGTGAACACAATTAAAATCTTTGCGTAAAGGCGTACAAGATAATGCTGTCAATTTACATTCTTTTTAGATACAACTTTAATGCGTTAACGTTACGCGAGGTGCTCGCGTTGAAAAACGCCCGCCGTATATATCCGATTGAAGTGTTCTACCTTGAGGCGTCGCGTCGACCGCTCAAACGCAGTCTTTGATTGCTCAGCTAGAAGCCGACGTCAAGACTCCGTCCAATCCTGAGAGACGCGTCGCTCATACAGTGAAGATGTGTTTTGTACTGCGCGTCAGTGAGGCGCTCCAGACGTTCAGCCACGGAAACAAGGTGAGCTAAAACATTTCATATCGACATGCACCTGTCGTTGTTTTTCAAGATTGTTTTAGCACTCTAGTATATATTTACGAGCATCTAAAGGTTTCATGAAATACCTGAATATATTCTTCAAGGTTGTCACTTTTTTCGGCATTGAGTAAACTCTGTGAAAAGTAAAGTGATCGATAGACTGACATAAATCATATAAAGCTGTATTTACACTGTATTTATAATACTGGATTAATAATCTCCGGTTGGTTTTGATCTTTTAGCGAAATGATTATGATGTGAAGGAAGTAATTGTGACAGGTTCTTATCTGATCGCCAGTTCGCTTCTGTACATATATTGCACTGATGAACACAATGCATTTGTAACGTTTAAATATAAATTAATTATGGAGGTATAATGAATCTGAGAAAACAGAATAGAAAAGGAGCACATGAATCCCGAGACAGCAGTGATTTTATCACTGCAGACAGGAATACACCACATTATCCTGTTTTTTAAATTCAATTACATGTCTGTAAGGTCAACAAATAAACTCCTAAAGCTCCAAGGTGTTTCTTGTGGTAAATTATTTCCCATATAAAATTAAAACATATTGCTTTTCATAAAATGCTGTTTGTTTACTAAGAACTTGTTCAATTTAATCCAACCTAATGCCATTTGCAATGAAGAGCCTCATTTGATGAGTCAAAAGCCCTTTGGACAAAAACAGGATTCAGGATGTGACATTACAGCATCAAATACTGCAGACCAACAAGCATGTTTTGTTTAATTATAATTTCAGACTTGAGTCAGACCCTCATTAGAGAATGCTATATTATTGTTTGCTGGTTATTTGTATAATGTTATATATTAGGCTGCCTTTGTCGTTTCTTTGAGGCTTGTTTTGTTCCAGGTGTAACCTAAAGTAAATAATGTTTCAGTGAGCCGTTTTCAAATATTTGCACACTTAACGCGACACGCTGGTGTCCTAAGCATTAAATATGGTCATATGATCGTGTAAGGAAATATTTTTTTTAACAAATGGATTCAGGTGTGTTCTTATTTTTTCTGTGCATGGAAATAAACCAATATGAATGGAACATATTATAGCTATTATCTGACATAACTTTTAAATTGGATCAGCATTATGCAATTTGTGTTCAGTAGAAAAGTTCATCATTTGCTTTATCTAAAGGTCTGCCCCTTCTCATGGTCAACTGACAGTGCCGTCACATGTTTTGTTTAATCTCAGCGTTTTCAAAACAGGCTCTCACTCGACTTCATTGTGCACTTATTTAGAATCACATTTCATTCCAAATTACATCAAATTCAGCATACTAATTGGGTTATGTCTGTCCTTTCCATTAAATAAATGACTGAATAATACTCCGATTATTATACTTTATAGAAAAAACAACTTGATCTGAAAGAGACTAATGGAGAATCTCAGATGTTTTGGTGTGCTCATTTCAGGTACCGTAATTGCGCATAATGAAATGAAGGTGATTCACGGAGAACAACAGATAGCAGTGTGGACTCTGTGAGTCTTGGTATTAAAAGTCCCGAACTGCGAGAAGGACAGCGATCATCATGATAGACCTGAGCCACCTGAGCGAAGAGGAGCAGGAGATGATCATGACCGTTTTAAAGAGGGACAGCGAGTTGAAGAAAGCAGAGGAGGAACGAATCAAGTAAGACTGCAAACTGAGACTCACAGCGTTACAAATACTTGGCACAATGGCTGGTTAACGTTCACTAGAGCAGTTTGCAGCACTTTGAGGGGGAGGGGGGGGGGGGTTTCAATTTCAAGTGAATGGTGTTGTTCTGAACTTTCTATTCAGCAAAAATAAATAAATAATTAAAATAATAATTGTAATATGGGAATATAGGAATGATGCTAAAATTCAGCTTTGAAATCGCAGGAATAAATTACATTTTAAAATGTATTTAAATAGAAAACAGTTATTTTAAAATTACAAAAATATTTAAACATTTTACCATTATTTGGATCAAATAAATGCAGGCTTGGTGAGCAGAGGAGACTTCATTAAAAAAAAAAAAAAAAAAAAACATTAAAAACCTTACTGTTCAAAAACTTTTGACGGGTGTAAATTTTAACATTATACATTACTCTTCAAACTTTTTGGGTTAGTAATTATTACTTTTACTCATCAAGGTCAAATTAAATAAATCAAACGTGACATTAAATAAATGTATAATGCAACAGAAATTCAATTTTATATCCTGAAAAACTGTATTAGTTTTTTACAATAAGCAGCCTGTTTTCAACATTAATAATAATAATAAGAAATGTTTTTTGAGCATCAAATCAGCATATAATAATGATTTTTGAAGAATCACATGGAATTGAAGACTGAAGTAATGATGCTGGATTAAAAAATAAATATATAAAATCACAGGATTAAATTACATTTTAAAATATATTACAGTAGAAATGTTTTTTCAATTATAATAATATTTCACAATATTACAGTTTTACTGTATTTTGGACCAAAATAAATGCAGCCTTTGTGAGCATAACAGACAAAACATAAAAAAATAAAATCTTACTTGCCTCAAACTCAATGCACATAATGATGGCCATTTTACACATATCTAATGAAATACATCAAAATACAACATAAAAAACATGACATTAATCCACAGACATTCACCCACATGAACGCCACTGCGCTAACAAATTATTTGTTCTCGTATTTAATGCTTTGAATGGAGACTGGAAGGCTACATAAAAGGAAGAATGCAGAATCTGGCCATGTCTGGGTGATTTCCCTGTGTTCAGCCTCAACCGTACTCAACCTCATATAAAAGGATTAAGTCTACCCTTGTGGAATAATTGTCTTGGCCTTTTCACATGACCAACATACTTTCCCCTCCTTCAAAAGCGAAGATGTGTTCCAATGGTTGTTTCCCAACACATGATTTTAATCAAACCATTTTGAACACTGCAAATGTTCACAATGTCTTTATTAAGGTTGTTTTGAAATTGTAACTATTTGTAGCCTTAACCACCTCTCAAACAAGTCATAGTATAATTAGTAGTTTTGACCTCTTAAGTTGTTTTTCCTCAAGGAATCATTTGATAAGTCATCATTAGAATTACGTAACAGGGTACAGCTCCTGGGAACACTGATAGTACCTAAGAAGGAGCCATTATGAGAGATTTAGTATTTGCAAAGCAAACAGAGTCAGTAGCGAAGACTGTGAAGGAAGAGTTTGTCCCGACTCTTTGGTCATAAGAAATGTTATTGATTTAGGAGGCTCTAATACAGGAGAGCTGTGTAACGCAATAAAGTAATAAAGTGCAATGAGGTACCGACATTTGGAAAGCTTAGTTTATGCTCCTTCTACTCAAACAACTGCCTGACATATTTGTACATTAAAAGAATTCAACATTTTGTGAGCAAACAATAGAAGATGTGATAAATGAAGTGCTTTCAGTCATTGACTGCTGATGGAGTAAACTAATTTGCGTCCTATGGAATGCATGATATTTGTCCAAAAGGACCATGCTGTGGTGAGACTATATTAGGTTAGACTTTTCTCACCCCAAGTTGAACCTCTCATTTTATTCTTAGACAGCTGCAGAAAGCCGTCCCAGAGGAAGACAAACGCAAGTTTATGTCAGGAGAATGGTTCTACGAAGCAAAGTCACAGAGACACCAGGACAAGATTCATGGCTCTGAAATCATCATGGCATCAATGAAGCAAAGGAAACCCTCAGTTGTTGGTGAGACCAAAACAGTTCACAAAATGCTTTGTTGGCAAGCATGTCAAATGCCAAACATCTCACTTTCCTCATATATAGAGTATTTAACCAAGTCATGGGGTGGCAGATCCAGAAGCATCAGCCGAAAGGATAGTGATGGCATCATGACGTCACCTAAAGTTACACAAACTACTGAGTCCTCAGAGCAGCTAAAGGAGAGGTAATGCTAAATGTTCACGTACAAAAGCACAGACATCAGCATCAATAGGTGCAGTTGGCATAACCATACACTGTATAATTACACACATTGTCTATCTTATCTAGTAGCTCTGTGTTCATCAATTTATCCAGAACAACAGGAGTAATAACTCTTCAAGCTTGCCAGAACCCATTGGTTTGTACTGTGTGTGCAAACTCCACCCCTTCTAGGCATTTTGTGTGCTTTACAGGTGTGGATACCTCATGATTTGAAGATCTTTATGACTCATGAAGGGTCAACAAAGGATTTTGCATGCTGTCCTTTTAAAGTACTCTGCCTGTAAAAGTTTAATTGATCCCGGTCATTGCAGGATGTCTTGTAGAACTTTAGTCCAAATGAGCTTGCTTTTGTTTCTTATGAATGCAAGCATAAAAATGCAGCTGCTATTTATTTTTAAATTAGGGAAAATGGTGAGACATTAGCAGTCCAGCAAGAAAAACTAAACATCGGCATGAGATCACCATCCAAGGTATGTAAGTGCTCATAATACTGCACAGCCATATCAATAATTACTGTATGTTCTTTGGAAAAACACTTATAGGGGTCATATCATAAGGAATCAATGTTTGTTTATCAAAAATGATGTGGGAAAATAGTTCCTACTGAACTTACCGCTGACTAACGGCTGTCAAATAAAAACATTAACACACTGTATAGACATCAACAACACCTATTTGTATTTAGAAACTTGGTTCACCTGGTCAGTATGAGGTACTAAGGAGGATACCGCCAAAATATAACACAAGCTTTGCAAAGAGACTGTTATTACAGGATGGGGCAGAGCAAACAGTACAGTATATTGGACTCATCAGCAAACCTGCAGCTTGTGAATAAACACAGCTGTTTCTCATGTCACATCTAACCAGAGTGCGGAGGTTTAAAAACATGGGTTAAATCTATGTATCAGAGACAGAGTGGAAATGGTCATGAATTTTATCTAAAATTCATATATTCTGTAACACTACAGCAGAGATGTTTCCTTAAGAGGGCAAGAGAGGAAGTGCCTCCTCAAAATGTAGGATGAAAAAAAAAATTGTAGTACAAAAATAAAAAAACGGTAATATTCAAACAAATTTACGATAGAAAAGTGACAGCTGTGGTTGCCAGAATTGTACCGTAAAAAATATGGTAGCAACGTTTTACAGTTTACGGTTTTCAGTTAAATTTACAAGTAAATACCGTAATTTCATTAACTGATATAATTGTAATGTACCAACCTATTGAAGTTTTGAAATCTATTTTATACCTTTGTAATACACCGATAACCACCAAAACCAGGTGGTGATGAGAAAGTCACATAATAAACTAAAGCCCATCAGAAGCAGCTTTTAAATATTAACATATATAGAAGGTGCACAGTGTCATTCACACAAACACTAAACACCATCATGGTAAGACACATGAAACTGAAATAACACAAACATTAAGTTAACAATATTAGATGTAGCATACAACCCTAATGTGCAAACCTGCTAAGAAAAAACTAAGAAGAAAATGTTATTTCAACAAAAAATCATCATCAAATAAAAAAAAAAAAAGCTGAGAATTCTGGAAATGTCAATTTCGGTTATTTACAGTCTTTTACCGTTAACCATTTAACAAGTTTTTACTGTTAAATTCACTGTCATTTTTTTACAGTAACATTAAAAAGTGTATAAATGAGTCTTTTTTCTAAAGAAACATTGTCCAATAGAAACACCAGCCAGTAAAGTTACAGCCTGAGTCCACGTCTCTCTTGCCTTCCCTGAGCCCATTGATTTTTAACAGACCCCCTAAGGCGTGCAGTGAGTTTGGTGGGGTTTAATTGAGAATGAATGGAAGAAAGTCACATGAGAGGATGCAAGGCCTCCATCGCGATATGATCGGATAAGACTGGTTATGATCGGCTGTGATTGGTTCATGTGATAAATCTCGCCTCTTGTGAATCAGTCTAAATTAACTAAATAATGGCGTTAATGGGAAAAATAATTTAAAGTTAACAATTCACACACTTAGATATTCAGTAACCAATTTGTCAAGTCAAAATAAGACTTAAAATGGCATGAAAACATGATCTGTTTGAGTTTTTAGTGAGTTATTATTTTGGAATAAATATACAATTCTTAAAAACACTAACTTGATGAGATTCATAAACAGAATAGTTTTTTAGGGCCCAAGCCCTTGGGGGTGGCCCTATTGTTTTCCTTAGGATTATTATAGACTCTTGATGTTATAGTGTATCCCTTTCATTGCTGTAACCCTTAAAACTAGACTGCCAGTGGGTTGCTGTAAATGTATGTGCTCTCTGTGCACCGTTTTCCTGATGCCACCGGGGTGGCGACTGCATTGGTGGCTTCGCCCGCCATCGCTGCTTGCAGCTATATACATTTTTTCCTTTTCTGGTAGTTATGATAATATTTATTTAACCAAAAAAAATGTGACTGGGACATGAATTTACATTTACTCCTGATTCCAGAACACCACCGTATATCACTGCATTACAGGATAAGAAAACAAATAAAATTACTTAATAAAAATGTATGATATGACCCCTTTTAAGTTCAGGTCACTCTAGTGTGTGAAATTTGAGTGAAAGTCAATATTAAATGACAAATAAATCAATATGGCATCAATCCGTGTATTTCTGCATAGTGAATTTTGTCTCTTTACCTGGTTCTAGCCAAGGCACAACCCATTCAACAGTGTTCCAACAGAGCTTGATTTTGAGGAATCTGATATCCACTTTACATCAGGACCTGGACTCAGGAATTCATTAGACAGAGTCTCTGATTCACAAGGTTTATGTACCAACGTCTTGTATAATGTTTATGTAACGTGTAATTTCTATGAAATTTGTAGTTTTGTGTTTGCTTACAAGTCTCACATTTGCAGTAAAACATCAAGAAGCAAGTCATGATGAAGTTAATACTGAGGTCTTCAACACCCCACACAACCAACCTCCTGGTCAAAAGCCTGTGCCAAAGAAAAGGACCAAAATCAACAAACCGCAAAGCTCTGTCTCAGACAGCACTAGCTCTATGTCCGTCCAGAGTATATCCAGTCAGGGTGTGTCCACCACAGAAGGCTCAGGTATCAGATCTCCAGCACCAAGAAATATCCCCAAACATAGCTCCAAAGAGCCCACTATCAAGAGCCAACTGCGACAACCAGTAGTATCCCTAAGTTATGTTCGCAAAAACAAAAGTCAAGAAAATGATCCTGAAGAATCTAAGCTTTCTCTAGGTAGTACAGAAGAATCAAGTAGCAAAACTGAAAACAAAGAGCAAATTAGCTCTCCTTCACCAATGAAGTTGCCAAAGTCACGTTTACCAGTTAGAGCTTCATCGCAACTGATAAACCCTCCACAAGGCTTACAAGAAAAGCCAAAGGTAAAACCACGTCTAAGTCTGAACTCTATCACAAGAGCAGATGATGGCAAAAAAGTGGAAGAATTTGTAAAACCAAGAAAAGAAACGAATGGTTACGTTCCTCAGACATCAAGTATGGAGTCAGAAAGCCAAAACAATTCTGGTGAAATTGAACTTCCTCGTGAGAATGCAATGTCAGCGTTGACTGATAACTCGGAAAAGCTACTGGATGAGATCACTGCCCCTCAACCTACACTGCACAAATCTGAGAATATGGAAAATCATAAACTGGAAGAAAACAATAAGAAAACTGTTGATGGTATGACTGATAAGATTTGTTCAAGGAAAAAATTCACCCAAAAATGAGATTTATTTTATTTACCCATCCTCATGTCATTTCAAACCTGTACGACTGACTGACTTCTGCCGAACACAAAGGAGATCATTTATAGGGTTAGTTCACCCCAAAATGAAAATTCATTCATTAATTACTCACCCTCATGTCATTCCAAACCCATTAGACCTTTGTTCTTCTTCAGAACACAAATGAAGATAATTTTGATGAAATTCAAGAGCTTTCTGACCCAGCAAAGATAGCAACGCAACTGACATGTTCAAGACCCAGAAAGGTAGTAAGGACCAGTGGCGGCTCGTGGGTTTTAAAATAGAGGAGGCACACTAATTCTATTGGTCTGGCGATCCCTGTCGATTGTTACTATTAGTAAGCTAGTTATTTGCTTAACCGCATTAAAATGGCTTTTTGGTTGCTTTGAGTCACAAAAACGGCACACATACAACAGGATAATATCATTTCACTCACCTGGCCTATCACTTAAAGCAAACATCCATAAAAGTCTGTGTTAAAAGAGAGCTGCCTGTGCCACGACTGCTGTAGCCTATATCCAGCATTTTCTATTCAGTTTATACATACATAACCACTGTTTTAATGACAATTTGGCAATCTTTTGGCGATCAAATATTCAATATTGCTACTCGTCTTAAGTACTTGGTACTTTATCAGTACACCAGGAGACTAATATCACGTCATTTACGTCTCTATGATGAATGATTCCAGAAGGGAGGCTAGCCTCCCCTGCGAGGTTTCCTTTCTCAACACTCCTCAGCCCTGAAAGTAAACACTCGATGGTGATTGGCTAATTTTTGTTACCAACGGAGGCACAAGAGCGCAGCTCTCTCCCGGCCTCCCCCTCCCCTTCTCTATCACTTAGCGGTTGTAATTACATCAGCAAATTCGGCACAGTTGCGACAGAAAAGCGGTGCTTTTTTAACTTCAGTCACTTGTATATGAAAATACAAACAAACACATGCACGTTCTGAAACATGATCTTGATGAATTGTGAATTTTATTAATATTAAATTTAATATTAATGTCCCATTTTCACTTCAAAATTTTGGGGAAGCTGTGCCTCCCCTGCCTCCCCTGACGAGCCGCCACTGGTAAGGACATCTTTAAACAATCCTTGTGACATCAGTGGTTCAAACTTAATTTTATGAAGGTACGTAAATACTTTTGTGCTGATGCAGGAGCTGGCATTCTGACGTAGAATCATCCATCTCATCCAAAAGAGAAGAAATTGTTGAATAAAGTTATTTTTGTTTTCCTTGCGCACAGAAAGTATTCTCATTCATTAAATTATGGTTGAACCACTGATGTCACATGGACTGTTTTAACAATATCCTTACTACCTTTCTGGGCCTTGAACTTGGTAGTTGCATTGCAGTCTATGCAGGGTCAGAAAGCTCTCAGATTTTATCAAAAATATTTTAATTTGTGTTCTGAAGAGGAATGAAGGTCTTACGGATTTGGAATGTGAGGGTGAGTACTTGATGACAGAATTTTATTTTTTGGATGAACTCTCCTTTTAATATGCATGCAGTAAATTTTGGATAAACTGCTGACCATTTCCCAAGTACTCCAATCAGTTTTGGTGAAAAACAACCTGATATTCAAGCAATTGTTCACTCATCCAGCTCTTCCCACTCTAGTCTCGTAGGTGATGGAAATGTTTACCCTTCTTCTGCCTCAACAAACCAACTTAAAAGGTACTGCCACCCATATTGAAAATTCACACAATTGGATATTCATTACATTCTCCTTTGTGCATCCACTGTGGTGTTCTGCAGAAGAAAGAAAGTCATATGGGTTTGGAATGACATGCAGGTTAGTAAATGATGACATGATTTTCATATTTGGGTGAAATAATCTTACATTTAAATTATTGCTTACAATAGTGTTGTGTAGATTCTGCTCTGGCCATTCAATGCAATACTGTTTGTTTTACAGATCAACAGTTTTCCAGATCCCTCAGCATAACAGATACATTCAACAAGACAGATGCCTCTACTGACTGTGAGACTGACAGCAGCCCCCTTGTCTTCAATATAAAACGAAAGACTGATAACTCAAAACAAGAAGACGCCAAACTGGAAGTCATGACAGATGAACATATTCCCACACCTACTGATGAACAAGGAGATTCCATTGCCAAAGTTCTTGAGTGGTTTAGTAGAAGCTCAGACAGCAGTGATATCCTTGATATAGAGAGCAATGTCCAGGACATGGAGGACGACACCAAGATTGATGACATAGACTTTGAAGATGACATTGATCAGAGATCTAAACCAAGAGATAATGTATACTTGATCATACCACGCCAAAGTGAAGAGGTTCCATCAGAAGTCTTTCTACAACAGGAAGATTGGGGAAAGGAACATGGTGTTGATGAGCCTCCCCAGAATGTTCCTAAAGAACGGAGAAGATCTGAATCTGCTTCTTATAAAGAACCTCTCATCTTGAAGCCTTCTGTTGACTCTGGTTATACAGCAAACAATGTACCTCCAGAGATCCCAGAGGTGAATATTTCTGTAGGTGGAAAACTTAGTCAAAATGAGAACAGAACAGAGAACAAAGTCAAACTGGAAAACACTGACATCAAGCAGACTCAACATCAGCCAAATGAAAGAACAGGTGTTGAAGAGAACCAGCGACCAAAGATTGCAAATTTGAGATCATTCTGGGAGAAAGAAAACATTGGTCCAAAGATTTTGATCGGCAAATCTAGTGCACCTACTAAAAATGAACACTTCATCCCTAGTGATATTAGCAGAAAGCCAACTGAAAGTGTAGAGGACCAACAGAGCTTGAAAGTAACATCTATAGGACATCAGAAAAGAGAGAAAATTGGAGAAGATTTAGACCTTGAGCATGTTGGAAGTGCTAACACCACCTATAAAGCTCAAGAACCCTTTTTTGCAGAAGAATCGAAAACACAATTGATATATGCCAATCAGAAGACTGACCAAATACGTGCATGCTCTCCCTTAGAGAAAGATGTTACTCTTCCACAATTAAAATCATCTTCGCCATCACTTGACAGTGGATCCTTGCTAGCAGGTCAAAATGGTGATAGCAGAGGCACCATTAGCATCAACAGTAGTGATGCAGATCACACTTATCCAAAGGATTTTGAGGCAAAATCTAGAACTGTACCAAAGACCAATCAAGTGCCTTTTGTTAAGCAGAATTCCCAGCAAGAGAACATGGCAGAGAGGATTAAGCAACTTAAGTCTTTCTGGGAGAAAGAGTCTAGAACATCAGCAGTGGCTCAAAACAGATCAACTACTACTGCTCGACTGAACCAAAGATTTACAAAATCTGAGTTTGATCTCAGAACCATAGGTATTGAGTATGATGATTATGAGGAGGATGTTGAGGACAGTACTTCTGCCAGAGGCAGACTGTCTCCCAATTTCTCTATGCATCCACTACGGAAGGATAAACCAGTTGTGACGGATGGTATGAGCACTTTACAGTTTAAGAACCTCCGAGACTTCTGGGGAGGTTCACCTACAAAACCTGGGCAAAGGTCGCCGGTTCTTGAAAGTGGAAATCAGAGATCCTTAAGTCCACAAAGTCAAAATGAAAGATCCAGTGTCAAAGACTTTGTAAATGAGAGCCAGAATAACAAAACATCCACACCAGCCAAAACTAGAGTCTTCCAGTCTCCCTCAAAGAAGAGGATTATGTCAAGACAAGAATCTGGATCAAAAAACGATCAGTTGCATGTGATCTCAGGCTCTCAGATCTCTTCAGAATCCACAACGGTAACTAAACCTCAGGTTGGACAAGAGTCACAACCTAAACACAGTAGAAGAAACAGCAAAGGCAGTCTGAATGGAAAAGCAAATGCCATGCGACGAGCCGCCAGCATGTTTTCTGTGAACACTGCAGTTGAGGAGCAGGACATAAATCTTCAGTCCAAGAAGTCCCTGGGCCCCACTCTGCAACAGGTTAAAAAGCCACCAGAAGCTAGCATCACACAGTCCAGGAAAACACAGGAAGCTAGCTATACCCTGCCGAAAACATCGCCAGAAATCTCCTGGAGAGACAGAGATAAAAACTCTCAGAGAAGACCGTCACGTACCTCAGAGGATTCTGACTCTCAACCTCTTGCTAGGTCCTTCATCCCACGGGACTATCAGCATTACCTTGGAATCACAGAAGACGAAAGTATGTACACTCCACCTCCAGTTACAGAGCAGGTTGACAATTTCATCTGCACTTCATTTACGTCATCACCAGAGATACATCGTAGCTGTAAATGTACCCCTGTGAAAACCAGTACTCCACTACAGGGCTCCCCTGACCTCCAAACCAGGAGAGGAAGCCTGGGACGTCACTCAACCACACAAACTGATGGAAATGCCATTAAGGGGAATCCAAACCGTGAGTATGACACTTTTTCTTTTATTATACTGTACAGGTTTCACAAACCAAGAACTCTTCATGTATATTTGGAATCCAATGTTGGATAAAAGTGATTGTCAAGTGCATACATGAATATCTATGGGAGATTTTCCATGCGTTTTACACTTACATTTATGCATTTGGTAGATGCTTTTTTTTTTCAAAATTACTTGCATTGCATTTAAGCTGTACATACATACCAAGTTCTGTCATGAAACTCTAGATGGTTACTCTAGCTCACTGATTCATGTTGCATATGCAGCCAATGTGATTGCTGCTTTTCATTTAAATGGCTGGTTAGCATTCACTAGTTCTCCTGAATCCCTCCAACTCCCCAGCTCCAACTGTATATATCTGAAATGGGTTAATCATTCTTATTATTCTGCTTCCTTTTCCACTATGGAAGTCTATGGCAGCCCATAGAACTGCTTATGGCAAAGTTATGAAATTTGGTACACAGATAGAGGACAGTCTCAATATAAAACACAGCAAGTTTGTAGTCTCTAATTTAAACTCTATAGTGCCACCACTTGTCCAAAGTTTCACTTATGTTTATGCTAATAACTTTTGAATCATAAGGTCTTTTCCCTCTGAATCCTTGGCTCATGCCGAGTCAGATTCGGAAGGTCAATTTTTTCCCTATTTTTAACACCTCGAGAAACATACTTTTTCAAACTTGTCCTAGATGGGTTGTCTGATTTTCACCAAAATTTGCTCATATTATCTTTAGCCCATGCTGGAAAAAAGTTATGAAATTCAAGTTGATTAGTCAAACTGTTTTCGAATGATGTGCAAACGAATTTAACTAAAAGCATGCAAAAATGGATGTGAGGCTATATCTCCAAAATGGTTTGGCGTATTGAGATCAAACTTGGTGTGTGTTATAACAACCAATATCTGAGGCAACCTGCATTAGTTTCGGCATAGTGCCACCTAATCGTCAGGAGATATGAAAAATTGCTATTTTTGCTTAACTTCTGAACGTTTTGGCCAAAAATCACAAAACTGGTCTCTTTAGATTTGGTGGAGCATGCCGAATCAAACCACTCCCCAATTTCAGCCTTTTTGGGGTGTTGGCCATTTTGAATTTTGTTGTAAAAGCAGCTGTGATAATCTACACAACAACAACAATAACCAGCATTGCAGATATATTCTGCCAGGACCAATTGTCATATCCATTACAAGGATAAAATCAGTATCACAGTATCAGTATCAGTATGCTCTACTGTTTGAGCTACAAGAACAGTTTAACAACTGCCAGGTGTGAATCTTAAATCTGATTACTTGGAAAAGTAATAATACATCTCTCCTCATCATAACACAGGATTCAAGGAACAAACTACATGCCAGAGTTTAATACTTAGTGATTTCGAAAAAGTTCCTAACCATAAGTATAAGCATGAAATGCAAATTAGGCATGTGTAATGAAATCAGTGTTGTATTAGAATTTCTCACAGCTTCCCTTTCAAGTGTCAAATAGTAAGTGCTCACATTACACAGTAGTACAAGAAAAGTGAACAGAAGACCAGCCACATTCTTCTTGTTTCTTGAATTAATTCTTTACATCTCTATGGAATCAAACTTACACTATTAAATCTTACAGGTGAAAGTGAGAGTGCCATTCAGAAAGCTTTGAGACGATCTTCATCTAGACCCACGTACCATAAAAGCATGGAAGACATCAGCACTTTTCCTAGTAAGCATCAGTCGTCTCTATCTATATCTATATATCAAACTATAGTTTTTCAGCTAAAAGCACCATATACATATTTAGCCCTTCCTTCCAGAGTTTACTTACCATGCAGTAGCAGATCTTCCAGAGTACACCTTTATTGTCATATTGACAACAGAATCTGTTCTACTTTTTCCTGTGTTTTGTCATTGTGATCTCTTCCCTAAGGACAAGACCAAAAATTCAAACAAACAAATGATTACATGCAGAGCAACTATGATGGCAAGTTGAGCTTAACGTCTTGATATGGTTTATACAGTTGAGGTGAAGTTTATATACACCTTGCAGAATCGGCAAAATGTTAATTATTTCACCAAAATAAGCAGGATCGTACAAAATGCATGTTACTTTTTATTTAGTACTGACCTGAATAAGATATTTCACATAAAAGATTTATCCTGATCTTCAAATTCAAAAAGTTTTCAAACCCTGGCTCTTAATGCAATGTGTTTCCTTCTGGAGCATCAGTGAATGTTTGAACCTTCTGTAATAGTTGCATGAGTTCCTCAGCTGTCCTCAGTCTGAAAAGATAGATCTCAGTATCATACAGTCATTGTTGGAAAGGGTTCAAATACACAAAAATGCATTTAAAAAAATAAAATAAAATAAAACAATTTTTCGGACCTGAAGGATTTTTCTGAAGAACAGCAGGCAGTCTAAATGTTATTTTTATAAATTCAACTGTTATTTTCTCTTGTGGACTATATGTAAATGTCTTTTATGTGAAATGTCTTATTCTATAAAATAGCATGTATTTGATTTTGGTAAAATAATATTTAGCAGATTTTGCAAGGTGTATGTAAATTTTTGTCCAACTGTTTGCACTAATTTTGCTGACATCCAATTTACACATTTATTAGCTTTCTATGATATTGGCATTTGCTCTGAATTTCTCTCCTGATGTCTTATTTAAGACTCTAGCACACTGGTCCAGACTTCCTTCGCCACATCAGATCCAGAGCAGCTAAAGCAACTCAGCAAATCAGTGCCCTCATTCCTGCAAAAAGAAGTTGGTTAATTTGATATCTTAATTTTATCTATGATAAAAGGCCAGATCAAAACAATATGTGGTGCTCTAAGTGTCCGCTTTTGTCCTGTTTTTTTTTTAGAGTGATGGAGGAGAGAGTGACTCTGAGAGCAGTGGTGTACCACAGTGGGATAACAGACAATTCACTGATCTCAGCAACTACTCTGGATCCACCTCCCTGTCATCTGTATGTTCATAATCTATATATTATATTATACCAAACAATGCTCTTGAGGAAACAGAACCTGTCAAGTATCCTACTTGCCTCAGATATGGTTTGTGTGTTATGGTTAATTTCTTAAAGCCATCATGAAGCACCAATCACAAACCATTTTATTTCTGAACCTGACTATCATAATCCAAATTAAACATAATATTCTATGAGGGCTTTATTTTAACCAGATCTTGAAGATAAACGTTTTACTAATGTACGTTGATGAATGCACAGTAGAAAAACTGCTTAGAGTTTAAATCTGATTTAATTTGATTTTAAAGGGATAGCTCACTCAAAAATGAAAATCATCCCATGATTCACACAAGCCATGTTATGTGTATATGACTTTCTTCTTTCGGACAAATACAGTTGGAGTTATATAAAAAAAAATGTCTTGGCTCTTCCTGTCATGTGTTTGGACTTGTGTTCCATGTTTTACCCCTGTTTCAGTTCCTGTTTGTCCATATTTGGTTGTTCTCCTTAGTTAATTATCAATTAGCTCCATACCTGTTTCTGTTCTCCCTAATTGTTTTACATATGTTTATAAGCCCTGTCTGTTCCTTAGTTCCCTGTCTGCTATTTGTTATGTCAATGTGTGTTGCTACCCCTTCTGCTCCTGGTTATTGTTTGGATTATGTTAAAAATCTGTCATTGGATATTCCTGTGTCGTGCGCTTCCCTTCAGCCACACCGCCCGTGACAGAATAGCAGACCAATACTATTACGGTCTACGGCAGAGTGGTCGGACATTGGAGAGGTATGTGGAGGAGTTTCTTGAGCTTTCCCTTCGGGTGGGCTGCTCCGACGTCTCTCTGTGTTGTGTTTCAATTGGGGTTGGATGAGAAGACAATCCGCTGCATTCTTCCTATGTGTAATTTTTCCTTGATCGAGCTGGTTAATCTTATTTTTTTTTTATTTAAATGGTTCAAACTTTGAGGCTGAAGAAATAAAGGAGAATTTAAAGTCTTCTCACTCAGTCCCTTCTGAAACCCATCATGTCAGCTCACATCTCGCCAGGACACCCCACATATCTCACCAATGGTTCCGACCACCTGCCAATCCCAAAATACCCCCAGTGCTCAAGTCTCCCGAGTGCCCTCCAGAGCCCGCTCCTTTTGAACTCTTTCGGGCTGGTAGAACCCTAATTCCCCCCAAGCTACTTGAATAGCCATGACTCCCAGAACTGCCTGATTTGCCATGGCCTCCTGAACTGTCTGATCCACCATGGCCCCCCGAGCTCCCTGATCCACCATGGCCTCCTGAACTGTCTGCTCCACCATGGCCCCCTGAACTGTCTGCTCCACCATTGCCCCCCGAGCTCCCTGATCCGCCATGGCCTCCTGAACTGTCTGCGCCGTCATGGCCCCCCGAGCTCCCTGATCCACCATGGCCTCCTGAACTGTCTGCCCCGTCATGGCCCCCCGAGCTCCCTGATCCGCCATGGCCTCCTGAACTGTCTGCCCCGTCATGGCCCCCCGAGCTCCCTGATCCGCCATGGCCTCCTGAACTGTCTGCTCCACCATGGCCCCCCGAGCTCCCTGATCCGCCATGGGCTCCTGAACTGTCTGCTCCACCATGGCCCCCCGAGCTCCCTGATCCGCCATGGCCTCCTGAACTGTCTGCTCCACCATGGCCCCCCGAGCTCCCTGATCCGCCATGGCCTCCTGAACTGTCTGCTCCACCATGGCCCCCCGAGCTCCCTGATCCGCCATGGCGTAAGGTCACAGACTTTGTGTTCCATGTTTTACCCCTGTTTCAGTTCCTGTTTGTCCATATTTGGTTTTGTTCCTGTTCTCCTTAGTTAATTATCAATTAGCTCCACACCTGTTTCTTTTCTCCCTAATTGCTTTCCATATGTTTATAAGCCCTGTCTGTTCCTTAGTTCCCTGTCTGCTATTTGTTATGCCAATGCATGTTGCTATACCTTTTGCTCCTGGTTATCGTTTGGATTATATTAAAAATCTGTTGATGGATATTCCTGTGTTGTGCACTTCCCTTCAGCCACACCACCCATGACACTTCCAAGCGTTATAATGGCAGTGAACGGGTGTTGAGATTTTGAAGTCCAATAAACTGCATCCATCCATCATAAAAAGGGCTCCGGGTGGTTAATAAAGGCGTCCTGAAGCAAACCTTTTTGTTTTTGTAATAAAAATATCCATTTTTAAAAGGTATAAACCATAACTGTAGTACACATGCTCCCAAGAGAGTGGCATTCCAGCGGATGACGTAGACATAGCGTAGGCAAGCCCCGGTAAAAGGTGACAAACATGGAAGTGCAGAGGAGAGAGCAAAATAAAACACCGGTCACAAATTAGACGTTTTAAATATGGATATTTTTCTCACACAAATGCATAGATACACTTCAGAAGCCCTTTATTAACCCCCGGATCCATGTGGAGTATTTTTTTATGATGGATGGATGCAGTTTATTGGACTTCAAAATCTCAACAGTCACTATAAAGCTTGGAACAGTCAGGACATTTTTCAATACAGCTCTGATTATGTTCATCTAAAAGAAGAAAGTCATATACACCTAGGATGTCTTGAGGGTGAGTAAATTATGAGGTAATTTTAATTTCTGGCTGAACTATACCTTTAAGCACATTGGTGTACTGGAAATTATTCAATACTGTATTTCCATCATCCTCAGGTTAGCGGCAGTGTTGTGAGTGTGTACAATAGTGACTACAGCAGTGTTGATGTTCAAGGAAGCATCCAGTTTTCACTAAACTATGTGCACAAGTTGCGGGAGTTCCACATCTTTGTTGTTCAGTGCCAGAATCTGGCAGCAGTTGACACGAAGAGGAATCGATCTGACCCGTAAGTCTGTGATCTCAGTATCATCCAACCTTTCTTCTATAAACAGAACATTTTTCTCTATGGAGAACTTGTTCTTTGTTTTTCAGGTATGTCAAGAGTTACCTCATACCTGATTCTGCAAATTTGGGAAAGAGAAAAACTGCGGTGAAGAAGAAAACACTGAATCCTACATACAATGAGATTCTTAGGGTAAGAGCATCACTAAAAGAATGCATTAATTCATAGCTGTTTTACTGTCACAGTTAGCTGAAATACAGAGTTCTGGCATGAAACTCTAGAATGCAGTCTGATAGGTCTAACTCAATCTGACAACATGACATCATAATCACATGGCACAGCCGACTGATTATCTCCTGTATCAGTAGCCAATGAGCTCACTGCTCAACAGTCAAATACATGACTAGTGCTAGATGTAGCAGTTTTGCAGCATGCTTCAGAAACCCTCCACCTTCCCCAGCTCCACCTGTATAGATCTGCTACGAGGTGATTCATGTATGCTATGGGGGTTATTCATATATGTTATATGTGCAGCAGCAGTATTTCTTACATGCTTACAGCAGCATGTTGAAGATGTATTGGCAGTAGCAAGCCTCTGTACTTGCTCTACTGCCACCACAGCAGCAGCAGCAGCGTAGCAGATTTATTCCGCCAAGACCAAATACATGCAAATCCCTCCAAGAGTTGTCATGACAGAAATGTTGATAATAGGCTGTTTAAAGGTGGCATCGGATGCTTATTTTCCACAGGTTGGTATGATTCTTAAGGTCTTAATGAAATGTCTGCAACATACTTTGGGTAAAATTCCTCAATGGTCAAGTAAAACAATACCATTTTACCTTGTCAAAAACACCTCTGTTCACAGAGAGCCATTTCAGTGCATGTCTCTTTAAATGATAATGAGCTACTGCTCACTCTACCCCTCTCTTCTGTTTTTTTGTGTAATTTGGTGTCACGTTACCATCAAAAACAAAACTAAACCACTGCATCCTTAGTGATTACAATATCAGGAGAAAATTAACTCTTACGTTCACTTTTACATCCAACTACGTACAACTGGCTAAGGGTGGAAATATGCTAATATGGGAAAGCCCGTTAGCAGTCGTGGGCAGGGCCTGAGCAGTATGATGTCACACTGCTCAGAAAATCAATACGGCTTGACAATTGAGACTGTTTAGGTTTTTTGGGTATTATAGGGTGGTTTTGTCCACACACGGCTAAGACACATTTATATGCAAACAACATGTAAAAGTTAATTTTGCATCCGATGTCACCTTTAATAGCAGATTCCATTGTGACAACATGCGTTACTATTGGGTATGTTCAATCTAATGAAATTTCTTCCAGGTTTTAATGGGGAAGTGTAGGCTCCAGTCTCCCATACATTCATTATACCCAATGACTAATAATCTTTGTTCATTTTCATTTTTGATGCGTACAGTACAGAGTCCGATTGGAGTACCTGATGTCCCAGGTTCTCAACCTTTCAGCATGGCACAATGACACATTTGGTCGTAACAGCTTCCTGGGTGAGATAGAGCTTGACCTCTCCTCTTGGGATTTTAATGATACAGAGTGGAAGCTTTTACCTCTTAAACCAAGGGTATAGTATGAATTTGTTGATCATTTCATTTACATGCCACTTGTGATACACATTATTTTCAAAGTTAAAATACTTCATACACTAAAATACAAATATATGATCTCTTACTTTCATGTTACCTTGCCTATATTATATGCTAAACAATATGTAAAGACCTTTCAAAATATTCAGCCTTGTTGCATATGACATTGCATATGCCTGTACCCATCATACACTATGCAATTTTCTGTGAAATCTGAAAAACCAAAAGTTTACATACATCTTGCAGAATCTGCAAAATGTTAATTATTTTACCAAAATAAAAGGGATCATGATATTTTTTTATGATAATTTATAAAAATGACCCTGTTCAAAAGTTTACATACACTTGATTCTTAATACTGTGTTGTTACCTAAATGATCCACAGCTGTGTTTTTTTTGTTTAGTGATAGTTGTTCATGAGTCTCTTGTTTGTCCTGAACAGTTAAACTGTCCAATGTTCTTCAGAAAAATCCTTCAGGTCCTTCAAATTCTTTGGTTTTTCAGCATTTTTGTGCAATTGAACCCTTTCCAACAATGAATATATGATTTTGAGATCCATTTTTTCACACTGAGGACAACTAAGGGACTCATATGCAACTATTACAGAAGGTTCAAATGATCACTGATGCTCACTAAAAACTTTTAAATTTAAAGATCAGTGTAAATTTATTTTGTCTTCTGTGAAACATGTACCTTCTGTAGCTTCTGAAGGGAACTAAAACTACTTTAAAAAAATATATTTAGGCAAAATAAGAAAAATGTACACATCTTCATTCTGTTCAAAAGTTTTCACCCCCTGGCTCTTAATGCATCAGGTTTCCTTCTGAAGTATCAGCGAGCGTTTGAACCTTCTGTAATAGTTGCATATGAGTCCCTCAGTTGTCCTCAGTGTGAAAAGATGGAACTCAAAATCATGAAATTCTCCAGACTGCAAAAATCTGTGCAAAAGTTGGGAGTATGCTGGAGTATTTAGTTTCTCTGCTATTAGCGTCATCTAGTGGAGCTGCAAAAGTAAAACATGTTTTATTTTTGGTTGAATTATGTCTTTAAGCTGTTTTGTTCTGATTCTAGAATCTCTTTTCTCAGACCACAAACAGCCTCCAGCCATCTGATTTAAGAGGACAGATGAGACTGGCCATACGTTTCCTGCCTCAGATTTCCCACTGTAAGGCTCCACGCTTTACAATCATTTACTATTCAGAATAATTCAAGTTTTTCTTCTTCACTTCACATTTAATTCAATGGTTTACTGTGTGATTGTTTTACTAACTATTTCTGAGTGAAAAATGTTTCCTACACAAAATTCTTTTCAGTGAAAAACTTGAATATCAAATGATCGGTGCTAATGTTTCTTTTTTTAACCCAGCAAAGAACATTCCTGGCTCTGGTGAAGTGCATATCTGGGTCAAAGACTGCAAGAATCTCCCTCTGATCAGAAGCCCAACTATTGACCCATATGTGAAATGGTAAGAATAATAATATAACCATTCTATTATATTGTAATTGTATGGCATAATATTGTTTTCCTTAAAAAAACATCAAAACAATTGTTTCATTGTTTGCACAGCTTTGTACTGCCCGACACTAGCAAAAAGAGCCGTCAGAAGACTCGGGTGCTGAAGAGAACAGTCAACCCCATGTTTAACCACACTATGGTGTATGATGGCTTCAGGGCAGAGGACCTGAAAGAGGCTTGTGTGGAGCTTACCGTTTGGGACCGTGACCGACTAGCCAATCACCTTCTCGGAGGCTTGAGACTCGGCATGGGCACAGGTGCGGTCCAATGTTGGATGTTTATGTGTTCTGAGATCTATAAATATAAACACATATAACATACATATTAACACATATAATTATATGCATTTCAAAATCAATTTTGTGCACAGGCAAGAGTTATGGAGTACATGTGGACTGGATGGACTCTACAGCAGAGGAAGTGGCTTTATGGAGGAGAATGATGGAATCTCCCAATGAATGGGTGGAGGGCATGTTACCACTGAGAATAATAACAGCAGCCAAAAACACATGGAAATGAAATTACAGGGACATTTACCAAAGCACATCTTTTAAATAATATTTGTTCACATATAATATCTTGTATTTGTTATGATTTATAGTATAATAGATTAGG
This sequence comes from Cirrhinus molitorella, assembly GCA_033026305.1. Classification (NCBI taxonomy): domain Eukaryota; kingdom Metazoa; phylum Chordata; class Actinopteri; order Cypriniformes; family Cyprinidae; genus Cirrhinus; species Cirrhinus molitorella. The sequence continues at coordinate 16,169,860 of CM065134.1, forward strand.
TTTTGTCACGTTCGGACATTTTGGCCCCTTATAGACCTGAAATTACCATGAGATTCGTATCCAGATAGTATATACACTACCAGTCAAAAGTTTTTGAACAGTATTAATACTTTTATTTCGCAAGGATGCTTTAAATTGATCAAAAGTGATGACAAAGACATTTATAATGTTACAAAATTTTCAGATAAATGCTGTTCTTTTGAACTTTCTGTTCATCAAAGAAACCTAAAAATACAGGAATACATTACATTTTAAAATGTTTAAATAGTACAAATATTTTACTGTTTTTGCTGTCCTCTGGAACAAGTAAATTCAGGCTTGGTGAGCAGAAGAGAGAAAAAAAATCTGTTCAAAAACTTTTGTCTGGTAGTGTAGATATTCTCTAGCTGGATTGATTTATTCGGTAGGATTGAACAGAGATCAGATTGATTTTACCCAAAATGGTAATAACATATTAGATGAGATCATTTACTGATCTTAAATTGCTTTCCTAAAAGGTAAGTTATAAGCAGCATCTAAAGGTTGATGTTTTTCTAATGTAATACATTTTTTAAGAGGTTGTTAATTATCTAGCTAATGAGAATCCCTAAAAGATCACATATTTTTTGAGCCTATAAATACTGTAGTATATGTTAAAGAACTCAAAAGTTGTGTTAAAGGTTTGTTAAATCAATGCTGGATGCTATTTGAGGGTAAAAAGCTAAAATCCAAAGCCTTGGCAAAAGCAAAAAATGATTAAACCAGGAAAGGAGGAAGATGCAGAATATGGGGGAATAGACTTGTGCCAAAAATGTGCAAAAGTGACTGCTTTATTTGTCAAATACACCTGTACTAACATCAAAGCTCAAAGTGAAAAAATAAATAAAATAACTTCCAAAAAAAAAAAAAAAGCAAAAGCAAATGAATAAACAGAAAGCTGATTCACTATGCTAAAGTTTTATTTTTAAGTTGCTATATCAAAGTTATTTTGTATAAGGTGACAGATTTGGTCCAGGATGAAAATCAATAATCATAATTTACTTAACCCAATGTCATCCAAGATGTTCTTGTCTTTCTTTCTTCAGTCGCAGTGTTTTTTGAGGAAAACATTCCAGGATTTTTCTCCATATAGTGGACTTGAAATGGGGATGAATGGGTTGAAGGTCCAAATGGCAAATTTTAGTGCAGCTTCAAAGGGCTCTACACAATTCCAGCCAAGGAATAAGGGTCTTAGAAAAATTAAAATGTATATACTTTTTAACCACAAATTCTCATCTTGCACTAACTTTGCGATGCACATATGCAACCTCACACATTGTGTAATCATGTTGGAAAAGTCATGCATGGATCTCTGTCTGTGTACTTTTTTTTGTAAAGGGCTTTTGACTTTCGCTTTGTAAACAGAGACGGTACTTCCGCCTACATCAAGTGGTTATGTAATGTGTGAGGTCGAGCTAGTGCAAGATGAGCATTTGTGGTTAAAAAGTATATACATTTGTATTTTTCTAAGAAATTGGCCGAATGTTTTGCTAGATAAGACCCTTATTCCTCAGCTGGGATTGTGTAGAGCCCTTTGAAGCTGCATTAAAGGATTAGTTCACTTTCAGAACAAAAATTTACAGATAATGTACTCACCCCCTTATTATCCAAGATGTTCATGTCTTTCTTTCTTTATTTTTATAGAGATTATGTTTTTTGAGGAAAACATTTCAGGATTTCCTTCCATGTAATGGATATGAATGGTGCCCCAAAGTTTGAACTTCCAAATGCAGATTAAATCCAGCTTCAAAGAGCTTTAAACGATCCTAGCCGATGAAGAAGGGTCTTATCTAGCGAAACAATCAGTTATTTTCGAAACAAACTGACAATTTATATACCTTTTAACCGCAAATGCTTGTCTTGTCTAGTCTCTGCGATGCGCATACAGAGTCTGTGTGATCCGGGTCAATACAGTTTCGGTATGTCGAAAAACTCCCATCTCGTTTTCTTCCCCAACTTCAAAATCGTCCTACATCGCTGCAGAAGTATCAACCCAGTGTTTACAAAGTGAACATACAAACAAGATCAAACGCTCTTTACAAAAAAAGGTAAAACAGTATTTTAGGACGATTTTGATGTTGAAGATGAAAACGAGATGGGAGTTTTTCGACATAACTGTATTGCCCTGGATCACACAGACTACGCATGCACATCGCAGAAATGAGACAAGCATATTTACGTATATAATAAAAAGTATATAATTTGTCAATTTGTTTTAAAAAATAACCGATCGTTTCACTAGATAAGACTCTTCTTCATCGGCTGGGATCATTTAGAGCCCTTTGAAGCTGGATTTAAACTGCATTTTGGAAGTTCAAACTTCGGGGCACCATTCATATCCATTATATGGAGAGAAATCCTGAAAGGTTTTCCTCAAAAAACATAATTTCTTTACGACTTAAGAAAGAAAGACATGAATATCTTGGATGACATGGGGTTAGTATTATCTGTAAATTTTTGTTCTCAAAGTGAACTAATCCTTTAAAACTGCAATTTGGACCTTTAACCTGTGGGCAACCATTAAAGTCCACTATGGAGAACAATCCTGGAATGTTTTCCTCAAAGACCTTTACTTCTTTTTGCGTATAGAAAGAAAGACATGAACACCTTGGATGACATGAGTGTGAGGAAATTATCAGTTGGCTACTTAGTTCTGGTCATAACTGTTTTCAAGCCAGTCGCCAAAAATCATGAATTAATGTGTTAATGTGTAATCAACCGTTGTAACAAAAACAAACAAACAAACAATAATTTAGTCAACAAATGGCTATTTTAATATGGCTACAATGATCCCTTGAGATGAGCACTTTAGTCAGGAACTATATGAAACTCCTGGTCACTAGCACCACCTAGTGAAAAGAGTTTCCCTCATGCATCTACATTTTAAACCACTTAAACCTCATAGAGGCAGTGCTGTATTGGACTTTGTATTACATGACAATGCAATTCTGACAATGCATACAAATACAATGCACCACTGTTGAAATCTGGTGCAAGGAGCCAAGGCTGTGAAAGGAGGAGGTGAGACTGGGTCACACTCGCAGAATAAGAGCTCTGGTGAGACTGAAAAGAGGAGCAGAGCTGTCTGAACATGTGTACACTGTGCTGCTGCCACATACTATCTCCTGTCTCAAAGGACTAGATAAACAGCATCAAGTTCCTCAAACAAAGAACATGTTCACCCCTGGGAAAGAAGATACTGAGATTCAGAGATTGAATAAAATGATACACAAAATGGTGACATCTAAATGTTTGCCCTCTTGACACATTCTCAAAAACCATCATGACCTATAAAGTCAAAATGTGTTAATTATTCACATTTTAAATAAAAAATATTTGGAAACAAATTTAAAATATGTGAGCCTGGACCACAAAACCAGTATTAAGTAGTAGTATATTTGTAGTAATAAAAACAAAAAAAACATTGTATAGGTCAAAAATATAGATTATTTTTTTATGCCAAAAATCATTAGAATATTAAGTAAAGATCATGTTACGTGAATATATTTTGTAAATTTCCTAGCGTAAATATATAAAAACATTTTTTTAGTAATATGCATTGATAACTTCATTTGGACAACTTTAAAGCCGATTTTCTCAATATTTAGATTTGTTTGCACCCTCAGATTCTCGATATTTAAATAGTTGTATCTCTGTCAAATATTGTCCTAACAAACCATACACCAATGGCTTATTTATTCAGCTGTATAAATCTACTTCTTTGACTGGTTTTGTGATTCAGGGTCACATATGTTAGCTCATAAAGATGAGAACCAATATAGTCCTCAGCTCCACAGTTTAACATTTGACTGACTGTGATAAATTACATCGACTGTCTAAGATTATAAGACAGGCGTGTAAGTGTTTGATTTGTCACAGTATATTTTGAAAGCTTAAAAAGTAAACGTGATAGTATTACTAATTGTTATATAATTATCATATTATATTAACGTACACAAACATTATTATATGAATACGACATATGTACTGTTTGTTTTTTTTGTACAAAGACACAGTATAACTGTATCCATTAATTAACGAAAGTTAACGTTAAAAGACTTAACTATTTAACAATAGCCTAAACTATAAACAATTCCTGATTTCAAACAGGTAAGCCTATACTTCGTTTCTATTAAATCCACACACTAATTAAATAATTAGCATACGTTACCTGTTTCGTCTATGTAATAATCTCTGCCTCAGAAATTGTGTTCTTTTCAAATTCATATTTTCACGCAACAGAGTACTGCGAAGTTGTATATTCTCGTCTGTAGCGAGGATCATTGCTACGGAAGCCGTATGAGGCCATGCATTATTTATTTATTTTATTTTTTATTTTTGCTGTAATGCTTTCTCGTGAGGTAGAATTTGCAAAATATATTTTCTCGATATTTTCTTGGTTTGAAGATAAAAAAAAATATTTAAGCAATCCACCATATTTATTTATACCGTGAGAGCCGCCAATTGTAAAATTTATGCTTCTGGCTTTAATCCACCTTCAGCTATTTTAAGCTGTACAAAGCAGCTCATTTTGCTCCTAGATATTGAAAATTTGTGTCTTATTATAATATTTTAATGTTTTATCTTAACTATGAACACACTGGTTTGCAATACAAACAGTTTTACAGTTTACAGCATGTTGTTATTCTTCTTGTTATTTCCCTATAGCAGCTAATTAACCGGAAGTCTCACCCATAGGTTTACTTCTGCAATGAAGAAAAAGGTTGATAGGTCAACCTGCTGTCATGACGAAAACATGTTTTTGCAAGACGCAAAATACGTACCACTATATACGTTTCGTGACATATTCGATCTGAAATGTCCACTGCATGGCTAAAAGAGTGTTAGTTTTTTCAGTTTTTTATACAGATGAATGTACATATGGTACATTTTATGTGATGTTGGTTTTGTACGTATTACCGCAGTTTTGACTTGAAATGTGCGTAGAGTGGCACTATAACTCCAATGCTCATTGACGTTTTAAAATAACGTACCATCTGCATTACACCTGGATAGTATGAACAAAAGTGAATGTGAAGTAAAAACGCAATCGCAAGCATACTGTTTTAGTTTGTTTTTTGATCTCTCATCTTTCAGCTCTTTTACATATGGAGCTGTAATCATACCTGTGTACAAAAACGATTACAAGTGCTCACTGTTTTACTGCCTCTAGTGTTCATTTCTGTTGGAAATTGCAGTGATATGTACTTATTGGTATGTATTTCACATCTTGCGAAAAAGTTCCCACAGGTGTGTTTTTGTCATGAGATCAGGTAGGGATAGCTTATATACTATGTAATATCCCAGCTAACACACGACGTAACAGTTACGTAATGTATTGGTAATTTTTGGTAATTTCATGACTTACCAATTGACAACGTAATTACGACGTCACATGCCCGTAATTGTATTACCATCAAATTATTAACTCACAACGTCTTCAGTACGTCCTCCTAACGTCGTAATATTACCAAGGACGTCCCAGATACGTACTCTATTGGTAATATATTGGTAACTTCGTGACTTACCGGCAACGCAACTGCAACGTCGCATGCACGTAATTTTATTACCATCAAATTACCAACTCACAAGGTCCGCAGTACGTCCTCCTAACGTTGTAAGGATGTCTCAGATACGTACTCTATTGGTAATATAGGCTACTGGTAATTTCATGACTTACTGCCAACGTAACTGCAACGTTGCATGCCCATAATTGTATGACCATCCTTTAGCTACATGTTCTGTATGTGCTCTGATTAGTGGAATTTGCTATCTAAAAAGTTTGATTAAACGTCAGACACAAGACTGAAAATTCCCTTAAGATAAAATGTTCTTTTCGCCAAGTCAGAATATGGACGATTGCTAAATATATAGTGCAAAACAAAGAGATTGAATTTCTGTGCAATAATATGTTGATTGTTTTATAAATACACAAATGTAGATTTGTCAAAGTTTCTCCTCGTTTTATGGCATTTAAAATTGAATTTATAATTTTGTTTCAATCCATAAAACATTTAAAAACTAAGAGTGCCTCAAAACTTGTTATAATTTGCGTTTTGTATTTTTAATATTTTTTATTTTAGTAGGCCTATTATTTTGTTTACTATATATGCTGCTTGGATTTATTGTTAATGTGTTTAGCAATGGAAAGATGCCTGTTTGTTATTTGAAGGTTTAATAAAATTGTTTTTAAAAAAAGCAGTGACGTGAGTCACGTGACAGAGCGCGCGCGCCTCCACAACTGACTCACGCGCACAGAGTGTTTGCAAGCTACAAGAAAGGAAAATACATTTTTCTGAGCGGTGAAACTTTTAATTTCTTAACGGGTTATTAAGATAACGCTGAAATAATGACACAGGCCAGGCTACACCATCTCATTTGCCGCAGACACTGAATAAGGACAGCGCGTTTGTCTGAGGCACTTTTTAGCTAACATTAACATTGCTTCAACTGTGTCTAATGTTTAGTACCGGTGGCGGTTGAGAGTTACCATGGCCACCGCGGGCACTTCAGCTGCTGAAGAGAGGACGGCGTCCGACATTTCTCTCTGTTTCTCGTAATTATACCAAAAAAAATTCAACAACTGCATCAGAATGGTTAAGTAACATTACCCACAGTATATTTTAGATACTTTTGATAATATTTATACTTCTGTAATTATGGTGTCTTTCCTTAATTATCTGAAATGTCTGTTAGCAAATGTTACGCTAGCATAGCATATCCGTTTATAATGATGCTGAGCACGGAACGTCTTGAATTATTGAAATATTATTTAAATATTTCACTGTATATCCTGTGTTTTTATTAATAATCCGAGTGTATTTTACTGTTCATATTTGTGTGTTTTTTCAAAATAAATAAACCAAATTCATTTCGAGTCTGTAGTCGTCATTCATATCTGTTTGAACAGCCTTTAAGTTAGTCTGGGCATATGAGGACATAAATTAGGGTTGAACTACTGCATGTCCGCCCATAGAAAATAAATTATTATGGAAAATTACCAACTGATTACCATCACACAACTATTGATCCACGACGTTGCCACGACATCGCAGTTACTTACTGGCAACGTCACAAAGTTACGTTGTAGCAACGTATCCGGGAATTTCACTTTTCCGGTTGTCACAACGTAATTACTGACGTTGTCACAACGAAGGTTTGGTCGCCAAATAACGTTGCAGTTACGTAACAATCACGTGTTATGGTTAGCTGGGATTGCAACCCAAGACGGTTGAAAACCAAATAAAAAAAAATGTGACAATTCAAGTCAGCTGAGGTGCTAAATCATTACAATACAACTGTCTTCAGAAAAGTTTAGATGGTATTTCCTTTTCATTTTGCATTTTAAAGTAGTATTTATAAGCGCAGCGCTAATTAGTTTACCTGGTAATCAAGGAAACACTGTATTGCTGTTGTTCCAAAAGCGCCACCTGCTGTCAGAGAGTGGATTTGTGCTTTTATCCAGTCTGTCGACTGTTTTAATTTCGTTTGATGCAATATAGTTATATATGTAGTATAGTTTCACAAAGCTAAAGTCAGGCCATTCTGTTTTTGACAGAAAAAAATGTTTAAAAACATTTTAGTTTAGATTTAAATGGTAATTCATTTCATGAGCACAATATTTTCTCAATGTAGGTTATTAAGCATTTGTCATTTGATATATAATGTGCCCAGGCTTTAATTGTATTATTTAATGAACACATTGAAAATAGCCTACATTATGACAAATCCGTTACTGGATTTCTTTGGCAAGTAACGTGATATTGAAAACCTGGAATGGAATCGTAACGAAGTGAAATACAGACCAAAAGTGTAACGGAAACTGATATAGCACACAGTCAGTCATATGAATGTTTATATTGTGATAGTCTGAAATACTAAAATACTGCACCCTTTTTTTGATGTTATCCAAACAAATAACTGAACAATATCAGCTGCTACCTGGATGACTGAAAATCCCACAGCTTCTAATATTTTTTATTCAAGTTTAAATGTTAAAGTGTTACATTCATAGTGCATACATTTTCCCCTAAAGCAGTGTTACATGCATTATAGACTTATCAAAAGAACAAAAATATGTAAACTACATATAGAATATGTTTCTTTTCTCGTTCTCATTGAAAATCATAGAACAAAAGTAAAATAATAATTGCAAAACAACAGCCTATCTGCCACATTAAATTGGAAAACAGAGGTGCTAATAACTGACACACAATATATTTTCTCACATTTATGTAACAGGTGAGATATCTTCTAAGAAATGTTGTGTTCAGTCAAGTGATAAGGAATTCACGAATCCCGATGAAGTTCACTGTGCAAGTCCTGATGTAGACAACCAGTCAATTAGAAGGAAGCTCAGCAAGCCTGTGGCTACACCAACATATGTCAGCTGAGGGATGGATGCTGATGAGGTAACTATAGGAAGATACAGAAATCAATATTAAATCACATTATAATAACAAAACATTAATAGAACTATTCAGTTAAGTATTCATTAAAATGAGTGAATTCTTACGTCTCGTGGTCACAAGGCCACCTGAGGAAGAAGTGGAAGAAAATTTAAAATCAAATCAAAGTACAAATCAGTAACTTGAGTTATTTTTATATAACTATTATATGATTCTTTTTACTGTTGTCAACTCTGGTTCTGATGGGTCCTGAGGAGACCATGGCAACATCAGTTGTAGAGTTGTACTCTGCAGATTCTACTTCTCTTTTCCTAACACATTTCTATGGAAACACAAAAAAACATCTGATGAAATCCACACATAACCACAAACACATGACTAAAACAAATCTGAAATAAAAGTAAACAAATGAATGAATTAAATGTTATCATCATGATTATTATAAGCACGATTAATTACCGGAAGCAAGGAGGCACAAGTGGAGTTCTCACAGAGTCGGGTAGCACAGTGCAGGTAGAAAGTGGAGATGGTCAAGTTTTTGTGCTCTACAAAGCGGAAGGCCTCAAAGGAAAAGTGAGCTTCCTGGGATATCCCATTCCAATCAATCTTTGTCTGGGCATCACGAATACACCTATAAACAACAATAGATGTAATTCTCACAAGAGTATTAAAGTGTCTTCTTAACTGCTCTCTTTCAGTCTGCTGTTTATGAATTACTCACCCAACAAAAAGATCATAAGAGGTGCTGCTGGTTGGATATGGGCTTGTTGTGGCATAGCAACGGTCCAGCAACACATTGAACCTTACAATACACAAAAAGATAGACAATTAGATTTGATTGATCTGTAAATGTATAATCGACGGTATTCATTTAAATTTAGCACCAGCAGTATAATAACCCAGAGCAGATCTATGCAAGTGGAGCTGGGGAGGTGGAGGGTTTTCAGAGGAACTCAGAAAGCACGCTGCAAACTACTCTAGTGAATTCTAACCAGCCGTTTAAATTTAAAGCAAGTTTATTGGCTGCATATGCAACATGAACCAATCAGCTTGTGCCAAGTAATTTAACACTGTGAATATTATCCGTTTGCATTAGTGACCCATCAGCCTGCACCATCTACAGTTTTATGACAGAACTAGGCATTAAAATATTACATCAACCTGATCTCATGACGAAAATGGAACTTTAACGCAAGATGCGCAATACTTACTGCCATGTACGTTTTGTTACATATTAGATGCAAAATGTCCACTGAGTGGCGCTACGAGAGCGTTTTGTGTTTTTTTTTTCCTGAAACAATAGATCATACATATGGTACGTTTGACGCTCTGGCACTATAATTCTAATGTTGTGTTCACAAGTGCTGCGACAATAAATCGATACATCGCGTTTCTCTCTGGAATCGATTCTGAGCCTAGTTTTAACAGCAGATGGCGCACTAATCTAGTTTTTAACACACTCAAATGCTCAGATGCATTTGGAAGATAGCAGAATCGATGTGAAATCATTTCTTGATTTGCAATGCATCAATTTATTTTCCTAGCCCTGGTGTTCGCACCAAATGAGAAGCTAACACTTGCTTTAGATTACTTTTACTGTTTTTACTGTTTTTCGAACTCGCACAAATAAAAACCATGGTGGAGATAACTATGATCGATGTACCTGTTGTGGAAGTCCCAAATACATTGAAAAGCCAAACACTGGTGTGTCTGGGTTCACAGCACCATCCAGAGGTGGATGAGTATTAATCCTGATACACACTGACATTTTTTTGATAGCAGCATCTCTGTAGCCATGCTAATAAAATACAACTACCACTACAACAGATTTTAATCGTTTTCTATGCTCCAGATACCTATATCATAAATTTCAGGCTACAATATGCTCTCTTCCCACTTTCTGATACAATCGGCTGTGTCAATAAGCTCTTCGTTGAATGCATCATGCAAATTTTATACTCAAGTTATAAATTTTTGAAGTGAATGTTGCGCATTTACAGCAAACACGTCTCACATTTCACATTATTTGCGTCTTTGCATTGACTTGGTATATAATCTACTAAAGTCAGTTCTAATAATTAAATTTGCATTTGGTGTGAACACAACATAATGCTCTGTGACATTTTAAAATAATGTAACATCTGCACTACACCTAAACCTACAATAGTATGAATGAACAAAAGCAAATGTGATGTAAAAACGCAATTGTAAGCTTGCCGTTTTGGCTTGTTTTTTGATTCCACATCCTAAGTCCAATTCTGTGCCAACTGAGTTACTGAGCAAGCTTGTTACGTCCGGAAAACAAAACATATGAAGCTGTAATCATAACTGTATGAAAACGATTACAAGTGGTTACTGTTTTGCCGCCTCTAGTGTTAATTTCTGTTGGAAACTGCAGTGATATGTAGTTACTGGTATGTGTTTCGCATCTTGCGAAAAAGCTCCGACGGGTACATTTTTGTCATGAGATCATAATATTAAATTCTTACTTGTTGGTGAGATTTGTTGCCTTGACCTGCACATATATTTTAGTTTTCAACTGCAGCCCGGATCCTGGTATTTGGAGTTTGGTAGTATAGTTGGCAGTCTAAAAACATTCAAAATACCGAGAGGATGTCAAGAAAATTGTATTCACTGATATATTGATTAAGTGTTATTTAATGAAAAGATCCTTACACTGTAAAGACTCATGCTTAGAGTACTGATGAATGTGCCATTGTTGTCCTTTACTGCTAGACTCACTCCTGACCTGTTGGCAAGAAGAGACGCTTTGTCAGAAAAGTTACAGTACGGAAACCTCAAAAGAGAAACAGATTCTTGGCATTTATACTCACACGCTGAGCTCAGTGTTGTTGACTAGATACTGCAGTGGATACAGACACGAAAACTGGTACATTAGTTGTTGCCTGTAAGTGATAGTGGTGGTGCTGGGATCCCAGGAATTGATTAATCCAGAGACATTAACCGACTGGATTTGGGAGAAGTCTGAGAATACTCCTGATCCCACTTGACTTGTAATCTAATGGACAAACATGCCACACATGCATTATGGAAAACTGTAGGATTAAAAGTTTAAAAGTTGATTGCTTTAAAGTGAAAAGCTCTTACGTTCATATTGTTGCCACAAAGGGTGAGTGCATCCTGAGAGATTGAGAAGTTAAACAGCAAGACGGGAGGATTGACAGTCCAGTCCGCTACTCCACGGCAGGCTGGGATGCTAAACTTGGCATTGAGTGCCATTAGTGATTCGTTGTATCCCCCAAAATACATTGGACAAATGAGAACTTTCAAAAACATTGCGTCGGTTCCACACACCACTGTTATATCAGCGTTTTCTGAAAGATATATAAATATTCTGTTACTCAATGTGCTCCTGCATTAATTTTGACTCATATGAATGCATCATTTTGTATATTTTCTGCAAAAACATTTTAATCAGTATTTTTTAATATAAATATTCAAATACACTACCAGTCAAAAGTTTTTTAAAAGATTTTGAATGTTTTTTAAAGAAGTCTCTTCTGCTCACCAAGCCTTTATTTGCATTTATTTGATCCAAAGTACAGCAAAAACAGTAAAGGTCTGAAATATTTGTACTATTTAAAATAACTGTTTTCTATTTGAATATATTTTAAACTGTAATTTATTGCTTTGATTTCAAAGCTGATTTTTTAGCATCATTACTCTAGTCACATGATGATTATTATGTTGAAAACAGCTGAGTAGAATTTTTTTGAAGTTTCTTTGATGACTAGAAAGATCAGAAAAACAGCATTTATCTGAAATAGAAATCTTTTGTAGCATTATAAATGTCTTTATCATCACTTTTGATCACTTTTAAAGCATCCTTGCTAAATAAAAGTAATTTAATTACTCCTCATTTAAAATATTGATAATAATAATAAAAATGTTTCTTGAACGGCAAATCAGCATATTAGAATGATTTCTGAAGGATCATGTGACACTAAAGACTTTTTAAATTTGACTTTTTTTTTCTCTCTGTACTTTGAATAATTGCAGGCTTGGTGAGCAGAAGAGACTTCTTTTAAAACATTTCAAATCTTACTGTTGAAAAACTTTTGACTGGTAGCATTAAACAAGTTATTTGTATTTGAGAAGCAAATATGTCTAAGATCATTTCAATTTTGTAAGATAAGATCATTGCTTTTTTTAAAATGGAAATTTATCCCTATTTTTTTTTTTTTATTAATTAATTTATTTTTCCCAGTGTTGTAAGAAAATGAAACAAAATTAAAAGTTACAAATAACAAAATATATTGTCAACATAAAATATGTTGTGCCTCTTAAGTACATGTGTCATTTTTTTCACACTATTTACATCATTTTTACTGGAAAATAAGACAAATCTGATTAAGAAAATGATCTTTGCAGTGTATCTAGAAAAAAGTGTGAAGTGTAAGCACTAACCTGCCGGTCTGTAAGTGCTGTGAGTGAGGCATGTTTGGAGACCCTGACCTTCACACTGTAGAAGAAGGCCAGCAAGACACAATATCTGGACTATTCTGATCATCCTGAGACAAACTAAAGAAGAAAAAACACTAGAAAATACAAACTTCGTTCAGACTTTTTCATCTAATATGAATATACTTTAAGACAAAAAAATAGTCTGTAAAAATATGTCAGTGTTGAAGTATTATAAAGAAGCAAATATTTGTTACGCCATCTAAATGATTTTAGAGAATAAAAGAAACATTACCTTTTTAGATCTACAAACTCTTGATGAGTAACTTCTCCTTCTTTTCTTGCAGATTCTTCCAGATTGGGTATTTATACAGATGAGAAGGGCGTGAGAGAAAACACGACAAAAGACAGCAACACGAGACTCTCCAGCGATCTCTCCACTGATATCTATTCAGATCTGGTAACTAAGTTTACAAAACAATTTTGTCATCAATATTGTTGATTGAACAGATAGTTCCTAGAACCACACCTGAAACTGGCACAAGAAAATAAAAGTATGTCAGGACTCCATCCTCATTAAAGTCTTAAGATTTCAATTGATTCTATTCAACTGAGTCACTTAAATCATTCATCAGCACAATATTACATATGTATAATTTCATTGTTTGCTTATATATTTGGACAATGAGCTCCTCAAACGACATGTAGAATGTATAAATTTTACATATTTATTTCGCTTTTAATGGTTGACGAAGTAGAATTCTTAGTCATAATAAAATGATTAATCATAATTTAGTTTTAATTTAATAAAAATGTATTTACATAATCATTATCCCTCATCCAAAGCCATATGACTTTCTTTTTGCTGTAAAACTGAAAAAAAATATATTTTGAGAAATGTGTGAGAGATTTTTTTTTCTATACAGTGGAAGTCAAACCAAAACTGTTTGATTATCAACATTTTTTTTAAAATATCTTAATTTGTGCTCCCACATAAAATAAATAAATAATTAGTTTACAACAAAAGGAGTAAATAATTTGGATGATCTATCTTTTTAACAAATTAAATAAGGATATAAGATAACAACTATTGAAATAACAAGAGATTTTTATATTAAAGAAGCATAAGAGATAAAAGAGATTGGATCTAAGAGATTTTTAGATCGATAGTGCATTTAACTGTGGTGTTTGTTTGGCAGGTGTAGTCACTTTGTCGCCAGGTAGGGTGTTAAAAGAAAGGTGTTGGTCACTTAAGGGATTTTAGAGATAGAATTTCTTTTATGAATATTGGCACTAACGCAACTACATCATAGTTAAACACTTATTTCAACAAAAAGGGACCTACTGTTCCTTTCTTAGGACAGCAACCACATATGGACATTCCCTTGATGAAACCAAGCACCTTTTTCAATACAGGTAAAAATATAAACATACAAAAATGGAATTCCTCTTATTTCTTCAAAATAGTCACAGTATGCTGATATTTAATAATTAGTGTAATATTTCTTAATTCTTATTTTTAATTAATATTTCTTCATAAATATACACTGCCATTCAAAAGTTTGGGATCAGTAAGATTTTTTTAAAGAATATTCTTGTGCTCATCCAGGCTGCATTTATTTGATCACAAATCCAGTAAAAGGAAAATTGTGAAATATATTTTAATGTAAAATAATTGTTTCTATGCGCATATATTTTAAAATGTAATTTATTCCTATGATGCAAAGCTGAATTTTCAGCAAATTACTCCAGGCTTCAGTGTCACAAAATGCTTTAAAAATCATTCTGATATGCTGATGTATTATTAATGTTGAAAACATTTGCTGCGTAATATTTTCTTGAAATCTGTGATACTTTTTTTCAGGATTCTTTAAACAATAAAAAGTTCAAAAGAACAGCATTTCTTTAAAATAAAAATCTTTTGTAACAATAGAAACTACCATTCAAATTTGTGGTCCGTACATTTTTATTTTATTTATTTATTTATTTATTTTATTATTATTATTATTTTTTTTTATTAAAAGTGATAGTAAAGTCTTACATTGTTAGAAAAGAATAAATAATAAGTAATAAATGCTGTTCTTTTTAACTATGTAGTGATCAAAGAATCACTGGTTCCAAAAAAAAAACAAATTAATTAAAAAAACAAATTAAGCAGCATGATTGTTTCCAGAATTTCTAAGAGTAAAATATCAGCATATTAGAATGATTTCTGAAGGATCATGTGACAAAAAACTGGATATATATATAAAAACATTATTTTAAAATCTAATAATATTTTTTTTTTTTTGTATTTTTGATCACATAAATGCAACCTTGATGAGCATAAGATAATTCTTTAAAAAAAGATAAAAAATTATACTGATCCCAAACTTTTGAATGGCAATGTATAAAGTGTATTTCAGTTATAGTGAAAAATTAACTAATAATAATTTTCTACTAATTGTTTTTCTATAGTTTTGGTAAACCTGTGAGAATCCAGTAAATATGGTGATTTCAAACTCAAGGCTACTTAGTTTTTATGACAAGGGTCATGATTATGCTTGTCTGCCCTTTAGCTCTATCCAGGTCAGGTACAAAACGCTATTGTGAATAAAACTATACAATGACATTCCTCTGTTTTTTGATTGAACTCCCTTTTGTTGAAAATATCACATCCCAGAGGATTTGAAATTATCAACCGCTTTGCTTTGTCTGGCGCTTAAGGGTGTGTCCAGCTTCTGCTGTGCTTTCTGTTTAGGCTCATCACACCCTCTATACAATACTTGCATCCTCTTTATCGGACATTAGTTTCTACTGTCACGGATTGTTTTCAGTGGATGTGGACTGATTGTCTTACTGACATCATGTACACTATTGACAACTGTGACTGACAGGGGTTTTCATGACTATGCCACCTTGTGGCCACTTGTTGATGTGGCTGATTTAGGCAGCTATACTGCATTGCCACTCCTTAAGAAGTTTATAATAGATCAGAAAAGAAACAAAAGCATTATAAAAAAAATATTATTAACCACAGTTAAATATCTTATTTATCAGTACTGAATGAGTAAATAAATACAAGCATCCTAGAGTACTATACA
This sequence comes from Cirrhinus molitorella, assembly GCA_033026305.1. NCBI lineage: Eukaryota > Metazoa > Chordata > Actinopteri > Cypriniformes > Cyprinidae > Cirrhinus > Cirrhinus molitorella. Next base: position 16,185,791 of record CM065134.1, read on the forward strand.
GGTAATGTGGGACCCATATTTATTTATCATTATAGTATATTGTATATTACTGAAGCCTTAAAAAGGCTTAAAACGATCTGAAACTTAAAAGACATTATCTGAAACTTTGAGTTGACAGCATTAATTTATAATAGAGAATATACGTGTAGTAGAAAGTTAGATAGATAGATAGATAGATAGATAGATAAGTGCATCATACCGGAGGGTTTCCTTCTGACATAATTTAAAGGGGCGCGGCGTGTAATAGAGCATTTAGATATCAGTGCTAGAAAACACCAGTAAACCAGAAAGCTGGGTTCTCAAGTTTATGTACTCTTTATACAGAGTATATACATTTTTATAATGTTTCAGTGAACACAAAAGTTAGAAAACTGCACCACTCGCCAAAAGAAATCGAGCCGACCTGACGAGGTAACCATAACAACGGCGCTATCCCGTGTCAGTAACTTAAAGCTTTAAATGTAACAAATCCCTTACGTTAGGTAAAGTCTTTCGTTCTACTTATACGAACGCTATCATAAAGAGGTTTCTAACTCGAGGGATTTTGTCGCGACCGTAGCCTGGTATTGAGGTCTTCAAATACGAACTTGGATAAAGACGACACTCGAACAAAATGGCCACCAGAGGGAGCTATGTTTTACTCTGTGGGCTTTTTCTTGTTTATCGACTAATCACTTAAATTACCAATAGCTTATGTATTTTCCACATTTATGAAACTACGTCAGTCCTGTTTCTTTTATGCTTATTCTAATCGCTATTCGTTGACCATCAGTTTAACTGGATTTCTGATGATAAGTGCAAAATGTACTCTAATGTTCTAGAACGCTATGGATCGATATTTTCCTCCTTTTAGGAACACTCTGCTGTGTAATAGGCTAAATTCTACTGGCGTGGCGTTATCCATCTCTGAACGCCTCAGCCGCCGTGCGACGTGATTGGCTGCTGCGCCCGTTTCGTGTTCTGGAGTGTTCTCAGGAAGTCTTAAAGCGCAGCGCTGCACAGTTCTGCTGCAGACACCGAGCGCGTTTGGAGCTGCGACACCACAGGTGATTGACAGACTAAGCGTTTCTGGTGAGAATTGTGATTACTGTTATTATGCATTGAAAGTTAAAGAGTTTAGGTTTTCTTTTTAATTATAAACAAACTGATTGCACAGCTGCTAATATTGCAATACTAAATCATACAAAGATGTGTCGAGTTTGATTATGTTAAGACTTGATAACGTTAGTTTAGCAACTTAACGGTACAGTTTACTTAACTGTCAAAATTCTGTCATTGTTTACGGAATGTGAGGGAATGACAGCCTCAGTCATTAACGTTAACGTAATATTTCCAACACGAGTGAAGAAATAACAAAATTGTCAAATTTAAATAGCGCTAGCTAAAATATCATTTTAATATTTTCATGCATTCAATCTGCATACTAAACCAACGACAATATGGAATGTTCTGGAACGTTAATAATTCATTCCATTTGAACGTTCTCTGAATGTTGTGGGCGCGCTTGATTAGGGTTTATGGAATGTTCTAGCAGCAGATGATTCCAGAATAAGACACTCCCAGATTTTCCAATTTAGGAATGCTTACAGAAATCACATATATTACATAATAGTTTGGAGCAAACGACAGGAAACTGGACCTTAACTTTCCCTCGGAGGCAGTCAATTATCTTAAAGGGGTAGTTCATCTAAAATGAATATTCTTTTTTTTTTTTTAAAAAAAAGACATGAAAATGACAGTTGGAGGCTGTCATTCTGTCTGACATGTTTTGTTTTCCACAAAAGAAAATCAGTCTTACAGGTTTGGAATGACATGAGTAAATGCTGACTTTTTTTTTTTTTTTTTTGGCCATTGTATAAGCATACAGTTGATTGATTCACCTTGCAGAATCTGCAAATTGTTAATTATTTGACCAAATAGGAGGGATCATACAAAATGCATGATATTTTTTATTTAGTACTGACCTGAATAAGATATTTCATGTAAAAGATGTTTACATATAGTCCACAAGAGAAAATAATAGTTTTTATAAAAATGACCCTGTTCAAAATTTTACATACACTTAATTCTTAATACTGTGTTGTTACCTGAATAACTCACAGCTGTGTTTTTTTTTTGTTTAGTGTTCATGAGTCCCACTGTTCTTCAGAAAAAATTCTTTATATCCCACACATTATTTTTTTTTTCTTCAGCATTTCTGTGTATTTGAACCCTTTCCAACAGTGACTGTATGTTTTTGAGATCTGAGGGACTCATCTGCAACTATTACAGAAGGTTCAAATGCTTACTGATGCTCGTGAAGGAAACACAATGCATTAAGAGTCTTGAAGTTTTGAAGATCAGGGTAAATTTCACTTATTTTGTCTTCTGGGAAACATGTAAGTATCTTCTGTAGCTTCTGAGGAGCAGAACTAAATGGAAAAGATATTTAGGCAAAACAAGGAAAAAGTACACATCTTCATTCTGTTCAAAAGTTTAAACCCTGGCTCTTAATGCATTGTTTTTCATTCTGGAGCTTCAGTGAGCATTTGAACCTTCTGTAATAGTTGCATACAAGTCCCTCAGTTGTCCTCAGTGTGAAAAGATGGATCTCAAAATCATACAGTCATTGTTGGAAAGGGTTCAAATACACAAAAATGCTGAAAAACCAAAGAATTTGTGGGACCTGAAGGATTTTTATGAAGAACAGTGGACAGTTTAACTGTTCAGGACAAACAAGGGACTCATGAACAACTATCAAACTAAATCATTCAGTTAACAACACAGTATTAAGAATCAAGGGTATGTAAACTTTTGAACAGAGTCATTTTGATAAATTAAACTATTATTTTCTCTTGTGGACTATATGTAAACATCTTTTATGTGAAATATCTTATTCAGGTCAGTACTAATTAAAAACATATCATGCATTTTGTATGATCCTTCTTATTTTGATAAAATAATTAACATTTTGCAGAATCTGCAAGGTGTATGTAAACTTTTGACCTCAACTGTATGTAATCACTAATGAAACTGAAGGAATGATAAATCTATTGCTCTGTTTAAAGTAGCAACTTTTAACACAGTGACAGCTGATCTGATCTGATCTGCTCTGCGGTCCATGCAGGCCACAGGATCATCTGTTGTCTAGTGTGCCAATAAAGCTTTTGAGTAAACAGTCACATAGCGTAAACAAAGAATTAAGCTATGAATAGGATATAAAACGAACATACATCCTCTGTTTGGAGGCTCGAGTCGATTGCTTAATACATTTTCCATCATGAATATTAACCACTGCCATGCATGATGTGTGTTTGCTGCCAGCAGAAACAATGTCAAAGGGACCAGCAGTTGGCATTGATCTAGGGACCACCTACTCCTGCGTAGGGGTTTTTCAGCATGGCAAAGTTGAAATCATTGCCAATGACCAGGGTAACAGGACCACACCAAGTTATGTAGCATTCACAGACACAGAGAGGCTGATTGGAGATGCTGCCAAGAATCAAGTAGCAATGAACCCCACCAATACAGTCTTTGGTAAGCTCTTTATGCATGATCTCAATGAGATTGTATAAAATAGTATGAATTTGTGGCATTTACAAACCTATTTATTAGCTTATTTATTGGAATTTAAGTTACACATCTGAATTTGTTGCCATATTTGTTTCCCTAGATGCAAAACGGCTCATCGGACGCAGGTTTGATGACACTGTTGTGCAGTCAGACATGAAGCATTGGCCATTCACTGTTATAAATGACAGCTCACGCCCCAAAGTTCAAGTCGAATACAAAGGGGAGACCAAGACCTTTTACCCAGAGGAGATTTCTTCCATGGTGCTTACAAAGATGAAGGAAATTGCTGAGGCATACCTTGGAAAAGTAGGTTTCTGCCTGTATTTGCTAGAATGGTTTCGAGAAAATCTCCCTTGTTGCTGTAGGTCTTGAGATGTTGACATGTCTAACCTGTCAACATTGACAGAAGGCAGTTTATTAGAGCATGAAGGAAGCCTGTTTGAATAACACATCTTAAACATTTGTGGGGGAAAAAAGTGTCTTCTAATTTGAGTGAAAGAATCAAACAGCATCACATTGTTACACTTCATGAAAGACATGAATTTGTGTTCACAGACCATCACAAATGCTGTTGTTACGGTACCTGCTTACTTTAATGACTCTCAGCGGCAGGCCACAAAGGATGCTGGGACTATCTCTGGTCTCAATGTTCTACGAATTATCAACGAGCCAACTGCTGCTGCCATTGCCTATGGCCTGGACAAGAAAGTAAGTAGGGCCCTAGGACTGGGCAATATGGGCAAAACATCGTTATCAATAATTATCACAATAAATGTCATTTATTTCTTTCGAGTTTGAAGGTGAAAGTAGAAGTAGTTGTAGAAACCAGACGGTTAATTGTGGTTTTAAACTACTCTTTATGGTAAGAACAAGACAAACGCTTCACGTTTTTAAATTCTTTACACTTTTCCAGTTATTTTTTCTTAATACAATTAAAAAATAATTTCTTAGTTCTGGATGTTCTAATAAAAAATAAAAATAATACAAATTTGAGGTGGGATGCAGATGTAAATTTATGATCATTATCAAAATCAGTAATATCTGTAAAAATTGTAGCAGCCTAATTTTTGTATGGTGAAACGTAATTATTCTGACTGTTTGAGGTTTTCTTTTTTCATGGTGTGTTCACACTTGTAGTTTGGTTTGTTTGGCTCATTTGGTCTGGACCAAAAAGGAAAATTATACATTTGGTACTTATCTGGTTAACATTCACACTGGCATTTTTGACAGCAAACCTAAAGATAACGTTCCTAAAGGAACACACCGAACACAGAAAAAGGAGCTCATAAAAAAAAAACACACAAACTCAGAGCTCATAAAAGCCACCTCCTCGTTCCTCTAAGTTTGCCCTCTGCTCATTTTGTTTTGGATACATCATACACTGCTTGTTCCCTTCGTGAAATCATGTCATATTGCGTCACATCTTGTCATTATTTCCTGTTTTTGGTTTGTTTAGAAGTATTTGGTCCGTGTTGCACACCCTTAAAAGAAAGTGGCGCGAGTGGTGCACTTCAACTGACTAGCGCTCTTTTTTTCTGCATTTGGTGCTTAAACATTATGTTGAAGATAAATCGAACTCTTGTTACCGTTTTATCAAGGAAAATTATATCGCGATAATTATCATTATGGATTTATTGTTCAGCCCCATTTGTTTTCCAAATTCCATATTTTTTTCTGTTTACATTTTTCTAGACTCTATTTTAATAGATACCAAAAAAAAATCTTAATCAAAAAGCATGTTTAATTAATTTAAATCATGAAATGCACACCATTTAACAGCAATTTATTAAACGTTTAACAAAAAATAAATTTTAAGGCACTCAAATTCAGTTTTATTTTTACCTAATGTTGTGTTTTCCATTTAATTTTCTGGATTCAGTTTTCATTAAATTTGGTTAATTTCAAAGATTTTTTTAAAATGTAATTTTACTTAATGTTTTTATGCATTTTATAAAAAAGTCATTTATTATTATTACTGTGAAATACTGTGTATATTTAAATTTCTCTGGTAAATACATTCTGGTAAATAATTTTACTGGTAAATATTCCTTAAAGTTAATAATTTTATTAGTAGTAGTAGTAGTACATTTAGTAGTATATTTCTGTCACAGTTTCTTCAAGTTAAACTGAACTTTTATTTTGATGCATTGCTGTGAAGACCTTTAAATTTTAGTTTGTATATGATATGACAATAGTTTTTCTCGAAAGAAACTGTAAAATGCTCATGAAGTGACTTTCAGAGGAGTTCTAGAGATTTTATTTATGTTCGTGTAGTCATATTGAGGCAGCAGAAGCTGAAAACACCACAAGTGTCACGCATGCTTCAGTGTGTGTGTAGTAAACAAAACCACGTATTTGCACCATTCACACAGAGAGCAGAATATGCAGGATTCATATTTAAATAGTTTTTTTGCAGATTAATATTCACAGACACTAGTCCATATCACGTTTTGATGTAAGTGTACTAATGTACTTAAAATTTGGCAAATTCCATGACATTCTGTGTTATACAGTTAATTCCATTTTATGACTGAATTTCATGATTTCGTCCATGTTTTCCACATTGTGAAAATCATAGGGGCCCAAGAAAGAGAGTCGTTGAATACAACTGATTTATTTGTCACAGGTTGGTTCAGAGAGAAATGTCCTGATCTTCGATCTTGGTGGTGGCACTTTTGATGTATCCATCCTTACCATCGAGGATGGCATCTTTGAGGTCAAGTCTACAGCCGGAGACACTCACCTCGGTGGAGAAGACTTCGACAATCGCATGGTCAACCATTTCATCTCAGAATTTAAGCGCAAGTACAAAAAGGACATCAGCGACAACAAGAGGGCTGTCCGTCGACTGCGCACAGCATGCGAGCGAGCAAAACGCACTTTGTCCTCTAGCACTCAGGCCAGCATCGAAATCGATTCTCTTTATGAGGGAATCGACTTCTACACTTCAATCACCAGGGCTCGGTTTGAAGAGCTCAACGCCGATCTCTTCCGTGGCACGCTGGATCCGGTCGAGAAGTCCCTTCGTGATGCCAAACTGGACAAGTCTCAAGTTCACGACATTGTCCTTGTTGGAGGGTCCACCCGTATCCCAAAGATCCAAAAACTGCTGCAAGACTTCTTTAACGGGAAGGAACTCAACAAGAGTATCAATCCGGATGAAGCTGTTGCATATGGAGCAGGTAATCAACATGGACATCAATTTGAATAGCCTATTCTTCAATGAATGCCATGTTAGAAACCTCCTTTCCTTTTTTACAGCTGTCCAGGCAGCCATTTTGTCCGGAGACAAGTCTGAGAACGTCCAAGACCTGTTGCTCCTGGATGTTACTCCTCTGTCCTTGGGAATTGAGACTGCTGGTGGCGTCATGACCATCCTGATCAAACGTAACACCACCATCCCAACCAAACAAACACAGACATTCACCACTTACTCCGACAACCAGCCTGGTGTCCTCATTCAGGTGAGCAGATGTTCATTTTGTTTTTGTTTGTCCACAATTTCTGGCAAAGTTTCACACTTAATGTGTTCTTCTAGGTGTATGAGGGTGAAAGAGCCATGACTAAGGATAATAACTTGCTTGGAAAGTTCGAGCTGACAGGCATTCCTCCTGCTCCGCGTGGCGTCCCCCAGATCGAAGTAACATTTGACATTGATGCCAACGGCATCATGAATGTCTCCGCTGTTGACAAGAGCACTGGCAAGGAGAACAAAATCACCATTACCAATGACAAAGGTAACTCAAACATAACTCTTGACCTCCTGAGTGTCTTGTACATTTGAAATCTAAATCCTAATCAATGGTTCCAACTTTTCCAGGACGTCTAAGCAAGGAGGACATTGAGCGCATGGTCCAGGAAGCTGAAAAGTACAAGGCTGAGGACGATGTCCAAAGAGAAAAGGTTTCTGCCAAGAACGGCCTTGAGTCCTATGCCTTCAACATGAAGTCCACAGTTGAAGACGAGAAACTCAAGGGCAAGATTAGTGACGAGGACAAGCAGAAGATCCTTGACAAGTGCAATGAGGTGATAAGCTGGCTGGACAAAAACCAGGTATGCACCTCAACTTCTGTCTTGACTGTCTGAGTGATCTTCATGCATACGTAGTACTTACTTCTTCGTTATTTCTGTACAGACTGCTGAGAAGGATGAGTTTGAGCATCAACAGAAGGAACTAGAGAAGGTGTGCAACCCTATCATCACCAAGCTGTACCAGAGCGCTGGTGGGATGCCAGAAGGAATGCCTGGGGGCTTCCCAGGAGCTGGAGGAGCCCCTGGTGGAGGTGGATCTGCTGGACCAACCATTGAGGAAGTTGATTAAATCATTCTGATGAAGTTTCTCACTGTTTAAAACACCTTACAGTGTTTTCGAGCACCTTAATAAGCATAAGTGTGCTTTCTCTTTTGCATGTTTCGCAAAGATTTTTTTTTCGGACAACTTGTAAGTTGACGTGCAACTTATGTGAGCATTTATTACCAGTTTGCTTTATAGCTGTTTTAAGCAGCATGTTATTTGTTCTTGTGTTAAACACATATTAAAAATGCTGCATACGCATCACATTCTGGTCTGTCGAACACTGACAATAAATATTCGCTGTTCACAAAGTGAATGCTGTGTGGTTTTGGTTCTTCCTTAACAGAAAAAGATTGAAATAAAGTCAGCATGTACAGTTGCTTAAAAGCAGATCTTAAATTCTAGATTTCACCATAAAAGCAAGCTTTTCTAAAAGGTCAAAAGTTTACATATCTGCAAACGTTCATTATTTTACCAAAATAAGAGGGATCAAACAAAATGCATTTATTATTTTTAATAAGTGCTGACCTGAGTAAGATATTTCACATAAAAGACGTTTACATATAGTCCACAAGAGAAAATAATAGTTGAATTTTTGAAATTGACCCTGTTCAAAAGTTGATATACACTTGATTCTTAATACTGTGTTGATACCTAAATGATAAATAGTTGTTGTTTTTGTTTAGTGATAGGTGTTCATGAGTCCCTTGTTTTTCCTGAACAGTTAAACTACCTGCTGTTCTCCAGAAAAATCCTTCAGGTCCCACATATTTCTTTTTTTTTTTTTTTTCCAGCATTTTTGTGTATTTCAACCCTTTCCAACAAGGACTATATAATTTTGAGATCACCTTTTCACACTGAGGATAACTGAGGGACTCATATGCAACTCTTACAAAAGGTTCAAACGCCCACTGATGCTCCAGAAGGAAACATAATGCATTAAGAGAATAGAAGGAAGATTTTTCAGAAGCTGCAGAAGATAGTCCCTGACCCCCTGGCTCTTAATGCATCGATTTTCCTTCTGAAGCAGCAGTGAGCATTTGAACCTTTTGTAATAGTTGCATATGAGTCCTTCAGTTGTCCTCAGTGTGAAAAGATGGAATTTGAAATCATACAGTCGGAAAGGGTTCAAATACACAAAAATGCTAATGAAGAATTTGTGGGACCTGAAGGATTTTTCGGAAGAACAGCGGCCAGTTTAACTGTTCAGAACAAACAAGGAACTCATGAACAACTATCACTAAACAAAACAAACAAACAAAAAACAGCTGTGGATCACTGAGGCAACAACACAGTATTAAGAATCAAGTGTATAAACTTTTGAACAGTTTCATTTTTATAAATTCGACTATTATTTTCTCTTGTGGACTATATATAAACGTATTTTAAATGGCATATCTTACTCAGGTTAGTACTAAATAGAAAATATCATGCATTTCGTATTACCCCTCTTATTTTAGTCAAATAATTTACATTTTGCAGTTTCTGCTAGGTGTATGTAAACTTTTGACTTCAATTGTATATATAAATATATACAAACCTGACTGATCTGCCTATTATGTGTATATTAGTTTTAGGAAACACAAACTATAAATCAGTTTATTGAATTAGCACTGTCTTAGTCATTTATTAGTTAATGTGACTTTAAAATAAACAATAACTGATAGGTCTAAAATAAAGGGATCAGAGATGACATAATGGTTCACATTCAGACTGAATGGATCAAATAGCAGATCTAAGATGAAAAGCATCAGCGTGACATGGGGCCTCTTGGTTCATGCATCCGGTATGCACACATATAGAAGATCCCTGCAACAGAAAAGCAAGGAATATTAACAATTATAACATTAGCTACAACTTTACTCATCTTTACTCATTACTCGATGATACTGACTACATGTCCTGTCTTAAAAAAAAACTTCACCCAATATTTCACCCAAAAATGAAAATTACCCCATGATTTACTCATTCTCAAGAAGTCCTAGGTGTATATGACTTTATTCTTTCAGATGAATACAATCTGAGTTATTTAACAAAAAGCTCCTCCAAGCTTTATAATGGTAGTGTGTGGTTGTTGAGATTTTGATGCCCATAAAAGTGTATTCATCCATCATAAAAAGACCTAATAAATAATAATAGCCTTCTGAGGTGAATTGATGTGTTTGTTGATATAGCGTAAGCTCCAGTGAGAAGTGACAAACGCGGAAGCACAGAGAGCAAAACAAAACACTGGTCATGAATTAGAAGTACAAAATGAGGATTTGTAAAGAAAAATGTCGAAGGATTGTGATCTAAGCCAAGAGGAGACTGTAAACATAACTTGGTTCTTGCAAGACTAGCATATTCTCACAGAAGCTTACCTACGTCCAACGTCATCTGCTGGAACGCCACTCTCTCGTGAACATGCGTGTGAAGCTAGAGTTTATAAAGTATAAATATGGATATTTTTCTTACACAAACACACTGATTCACTTCAGAAGGCCTTTATTAACCCCCTGGAGCTGTGTGGAGTACTTTTTATGATGGATGGATGCACTTTAATTTGCTTCAAAACCAAAACAGCCATTCACTGCCATTAAAAAGCTTGAAAGAGCCAGAACACTTTTACAAAATGTACTCATCTAAGAAAAATAAGGTCATACACACCTTGGATGGTTCATGTTAACATAAGCATATAGTGTACCTGAAAAGAAAGTGAGCACCACAGAAACCCAACCCATTATGTACGACCACGAGAACCGCCAGTTCCCATAACGTTTTCCGTAGTAGTTGACTGTCATCCCAGTGTAGACAGCCATAGCCAGCAGCACAAAAAAGCCTGGAAGGTACAACCATAAAATCCAACTCAGGTTAGCTTCACATACAGTCAGCTTGGATTAAACTTAGTAAGGTTATTTTTCGTATTGGATGTATAGACATTCTTACATGAAATGAAATAGAGAATTCCTGCAGCAAAGGTTTTGTCAAAACCGTTAAAGTAGGAGTAATTGATGAAAGCCATGACACCGATGATGATGCCAAAGAAACAAGCTAAGATGGCCAGGATCATGAAGGCCCTGGTGGCATCCCAGTATGCTGTTCAAATGGAACCCGGTGATTAGTTTTGATTTATGAACTTTTTTTTACAATACTCTAATGTGCTAATAAAATATATATATTTTATATCCAGGATGTGAGGTTTTACCGATGCTGTCTGTGTGTGTCATGCATTTTCCAGGTACACAGTAGCGCCACAGGCCCTGGTGCATGTAACTGCTGGACTGGCGGTACTGCATCCAGTAATCGGTGGCAGTGGAGATCACCAGGAGTATATTTCCTACTCCTGCGCAAAACAATCCACCTCCCATAAAGCTGTACATCTTGCACCTACAGACACACTGACAACATATGAGTCAATACTAAAATTCATTCATAAAGATGATATTTCAAACATATTTAGATTTTTTTGATTTGAAACAAATTGTATCAAGTATGGATCTGTTAATTTTTGTATTATCTATATACTCTTACAGTATTTATTATGTTTTTAAGAATTTAATTATTTTCTATTTTAGTTTTATTCTATTTTAGTTTTAGTAATTCTCTCAATATTACTAAAAATATTGACTATTTAGCTTTTTATTTAGTTTCAGTCAACTTCTAATCTATCATTTATGATTTATTTTATTTCAGTGCAGTATGTATTATCTTTTGAATGATCTTTTAATTTTATATTTTCAGTTTTATTTTAGTTTTAGTAAATATGTGCTTGTGTCATTTTTATTCATTTTAAATATAGATTTTTAAAAAATATTTATATTTAGCTTTTTATATTGTTTTGGATGATCTTTTAATTTTATATTTTCAGTTTTAATTTTAGTAATTCTTTTAGTGCTTTTGTCATTTTAATTCATTTAAAATGTATATTTGTATATTTATATTTATATTTAACTTTTTTCAGTTTCAGTCAATTTCTAATCTATCATTTCTAATTTATTTTATTTCAGTACAGTATTTGTGTTTTGAATGATCTTATAATTTTATATTTTCAGTTTTATTTTATTATTAGTTTTAGTAATTCTGTTTGTGCTTTTGTAAATTTGATTTATTTAATATATATATATATATATATATATATATATAGACAGAGAAAGAGAATTTAGTTTTTTATTTCAGTTCAGTATTTATGTTTTAAATGATCTTTTACTTTATTTTATTCTTTTATTTTATTATTACATTTAGTAATTATATTTGTGATTTTGTCAATTGTATTAATTTATGATATATATATATATATATATATATATATATATATATATATTAGTAAATTGAGCTTTTTATTTCAGTCCAGTATTTATGTTTTGAATGATCTTTTTATTTTATATTTTCAGTTTTTTATTTAGCTTTAATTCTGTTAGTGATCTGTCATTTTTATTAATTGAAAATATATATTTTTAAATATTTCTATTTTCTAGATTTTTATTTCAGTTTTAGTCATTTTTGTTATTTCAGTATTAGTCAATTTCTAATCTATAATTTATCATTTATTTATTTCACTACAATATTTATTATGCTTTGAATGATTTTTCAATTTTAGATTTTCAGTTTTAGTTTTAGTAATTCTGTTATATATATATATATTCTGTTATAATATATATATTTCTAATTAGCTTTTTATTTAAGTTTATGTAATTTTAGTTTTTTTCAGTTTAGTCCATTTCTAATCTATCATTTATAATTTATTTGATTTCAGTACAGTATTTATGTTGTTTTGAATTAAATTTTAATTTTCAGTTTTATTTGAATTTTAGCTTTAGTAATTCTCTTTGTGCTTCTGTCATTTTTATTAATTTAAAATATATTTAGTAAATATTTAGTTTCAAATTTTTTCAGTTTTAGTCATTTTAGTTTCAGTCAGTTTCTAATCTAGCATTTATAATTTATTTTATTTCAGTACAGTATTTATGATGTTTTGAACAATCTTTTAATTTTACATTTTCAGTTTTATTTTAATTGTAGTTTTAGTAGTTCTGTTAGTGCTTTTGTCATTTTTATTAATTTAAAATATGTATATTTTAAACATTTCTATTTAGCTTTTTATTTAAATTTGAGTTATTTCAGTTTTAGTCAATTTCTACTCATTTGTAACTTGGTACAGTATTTATTTTAATTTTCTGTTTTATTTTAATGCTTTATTATTTATTAAAAATATATTTAAAATATTTCTATTTAGCTTTAGTAATTTCAGTTTCAGTCAATTTCTAATGGATTTTTTTTTGTTGTTTTAATGAACAACAACATTTAATAATTTACCATCAAAAAGAGCAAATCTTAAGTTACATTACAATTGAAGTCAACTTTAAATCTTCACCTTTGTTTAAATAAATTATGAATAAAACCAAATTCATCATTCATTTGGTTAAGTTTATGTCTTACTAGCCAAGTCATTCTAATGAATGATGGCAAAAATGATACCTTTTTTTATACTTTACTCATACATTCTACTTACATAAGAAAATATAAATGAGTTCGTAAACACTATTTACACACAAATGTACAGCATTTCAACCCTATCACATCACCCACGACTAGTCGAACGCAACCGATGGCCTAAAATCACCTTTTGAAAAGTGTGAACGGATTTAAAAACAACAAATCAATATATACTATGGAAAAATAACCTACCTGTTTTTTCCCCACAAAAAAATTATCAGACTGAATAGTGTGAAGCTGAATTATGCCAAGGCAGGCAGATTTCCATGAGCTATTGGCAGTTATTTTTTGTGAGGGCACACAGGAGCTGGGTGGAGAGCCGAGATGAACAATAGAGCTGTCAGACGAGCAGCCAATCAGAGAGGCCACATGAGTGCTTAAGAGAATCTGCTGAAAATACAAAACTATTTAGCACTAGTTTCACTAATACTGATGACAAAGGACTTTCAATTGACAATATAGAAACATCATTGAAAAGTTAACAGCAAAAGGACAAGCCGTTTTTTTTTTTTTTTTTGTCTTTTTGTTAATTCAAGGATACATTACCACCATTTCTATACTTTTTATTTATTATACAACAAGAATGTATGAAATATATGACATAAAACATGTTTTCCACCAAGCACTACAGAGTTATTATTTATCCATTCACTTCTACTGCTGGGCCCTTTATTTTAAGAGCTTCTTATTAGTGGAATAATAAACTGTCTCCCAAAAGGTTAAGAATCCATTAAGTGAACATTGCGTCTCCCCTGAAAGCTCCATGTCTACTTAGACATTAGATGCCACCTAGAGCTTTCAACATTAAAGCAGTAGACTGAAAATAGAAAGTAATGAACAGCTAAAAATAGAGCTCAGCTGCCCACAGGAACTAATAAAATATCAATCCTCTGCAGGACATTGAACATAATAGCAGCTGGAACTTCGTAAATGTGCCATTTACGCTTGAATTATTGAGATATTTTCTAGGAGAGGAGATGGAGGTTTGGCTATGTTTATCTTTGTATGTGTGAAAGGATTAGAGAACTATATGATAAAGTGATGCTATTACAGATAAAAACGGTTTTTGAGGTTAAAAGGTTTTTAGTTGTTGATGATGTGTACATTTTACAACCAGCAGAGGGAGACTTTGTACCATAAATAGAATAAACAGGGAGAACGCGGGATTTATAAACTCTTTCTGTTTACGTTCATGACCAAGTCGCGGTGGGAATAAGAGGATATCCGATCGTCTTGATATGTCTGTTCTGGTCATTGATAGCAGTGTTTGTAGTTCTTTAAATACCTACACGCCATGCTGGCATTCTCTTCATAGTGACTCTGTTAGGGATACTTCTGTGTTTTCTGTCTTCAGGCAATTCTGTCCTGCGATATTTACATATCAAACATGTTTTGGCTCAGTCAGATATGCAAAAATGATGGCGTAAGTTCCACCGAGGCTCGCATTGTATTCATACAGCATACAGCGCACATACTAAACAGTTATACAGCATTTCTGAGACTAGTAAAGGCCTGAGATTTATGGGATGCTGCAAAAATGACATTTTCATAGGATAAAGGAAACCAGTTAACATTTTAGCACTTCAGGTCCCACTGTCACAAAGTCAATGTTTTTTTAATGGGTTTGTGGATAAATGCATAGGCCTACCATAAGGTCTGTGTCTACACAAACTCAGTGTTTTTAAGTTTCTAACTATTCTATGACATAAAATACATCAGTAATGCCATTTTTAAAGCTTTCTTGTCTTGAAAAAAAGTGGTGGGACAGAGCATGTCTGGGACATTAATGGGATAGTTCACAGAAAAGAAACTGGCACGTTCAAGGCCCAGAAAAGTAGTAATGACATTGTTAAAATAGTCCATGCGACATCATTGGTTCAACCGTAGTGTTATAAAGCATTGAGAATACTTCTTGTGCACAAATAAAACAAAAATAACTTTATTTAACAACAATTTCTTCATTTAAAGGTGAAATTAGAGTCCATCTGTGCAGATGTGTTTTCAGTTAGTGCAATGACTATCAAATGTCAGTATGTGACCTGTTTTATTCAAAGAACAGGGATCTATCAAAGTCCAGATTACTGAGGACCTTGTAAAAAGAGTTGATGTTGCTCATCAGGCTAGAAAAGGTTACAAAACCATTTCTGAAGAGTTTGGACTTCAAAAAAACAGCAACAGTCCACTGATACCTTCCCGAGAAGTGGTGGACCAACAAAAATCACTCCAAATCAGAATGTGTAATGTTAATGTTCATGAAACCAGCATCCACCATCAGGAAAACACAGGAGTTGCAAGAAGAAAGCCACTATTCTCCAAAAAGAAAATTGCTTGCTACAGATCATGTGGACAAGTCAGAAGACTATTGGTTTAATGGATGGATGAAACCAAAAATAGAAATTATTGGTTTGAATGAGAAGCTATTATGTTCAGAGAAAAGAACACACTGCATTCCAGTTTAAGAATCTTATCCAATCTGTGAAACATGGTGGTGGTAGTATCATGGCTTGGGCCTGTTTTGCTGCACTTATCAGCATTTACAAGAAACTTTACCTTTAGTTACTGCAGCAAAAGAGGGTCACACCAGATACTGAAAGCAAATATTCACATACTTTTGCAATTCACAGATATGTAACACTGTAACATAACTGGATAATTTTTCTCAATAAATAAATGACAAAGATTTTTTTTTGTTTTTTTTTTTCACTTGTTTGATTGGGTTCTCTTTGTCTACTTTCAGGACTTACATGAAAATCTTATGATGTTTTGGGTCATATTTATGCAGAAATATAGATAATTCTAAAGGGTTCACAAACTTTCAAGCAGCACTGTATGAGACATAATAGTGCAGCTAAACACCACCTCTACAGATAAACCTCTGCTTCGGCAACATGCCTGTTTAGCTCCACCCACCGAGTCACACATGTAGTGTAAATAATGAGAAGCAATAATGTCACACCACACAAGTTTATTATCAAGTTTATAATTTATTATGTGGTCACTATTGCTTTGTCCGTTATTACAGATCATAGCGTCCATCTATGAGGAATGTAGGCTGTCAAACATACAGTTGTGCTCAAAAGTTTACATACCCCTTGCAGAATCTGCAAAATGCTAAAATAAGAGGGATCATACAAAATGCATGTTATTTTTTATTTAGTACTGACCCGAATAAGATATTTTACATAAAAGACATTTACATATAGTCCACAAGAGAAAACAATAGTTGAATTTATAAAAATGACCCTGTTCAAAAGTTTACATACCCTTGATTCTTAATACTGTGTTGTTACCTGAATGGCGCCACAGCTGTTTTTTTTTGTTGTTTTGTTTAGTGATAGTTGTTCAAGAGTCCCTTGTCTGTCCTGAACTGATGCTCCAGAAGGAAAAAAACATGCATTAAGAGCCGGGGGGTGAAAACTTTTGAACAGAATGGAAATGTGTACATTTTGCTAATTTTGCCTAAATATCAAATTTTTTCATTTAGTACTGCCCTTCAGAAGCTACGTAAGATACTTATGTTTTTACTTATGTTTCCAAGAAGACAAAATTAGTTAAATTAGTTAAAAATTAGCCTATTATTTCTAAATTATAATATGTTTTAAATGTACAAATCTTGATAACAAGGGGCACTTTAGTGAACAGTACAAAAGGCAGTTCATGTCCCCATTAAAATCCCAGTGTAGGCCTTCATCCAAAGAACGTATAGAAAGATGAAACAGCAATGACCTCTATTTGAAGGGCATTCACACAAAACCTATTTTGGCATTCCACTTCCTGTGAAAGCAGACATTGCATTTGTTTCCTTTTCTGTGCTGTAACTGGTGTTTTTAAACAGAATATGTTCTATGTCAACGAGACATGGTTATAATATCTGAACAAATTAATAATTCACTTTCTGTATAATTTAGGTTTAATTAAGTTCAGTTTGTATTACTAAGCTCCTTTTTTGTGTATTAAAGGGATAATTCACCCAAAAAAGAAAATTCTGTCATTAACTATTATGTCGTTCTAAACCCATAAGACATTTGTGTCAGGTTTTGGGACTTTTTGTTGTGTTTTGATTTGGTTTAGTCCTGTTTGTCTTTGGTTCCTTCCACTTCCTGTTTGCCCTTATTTGGTTTTGTTCCTGTCTCCACCCCTAATTAAGTCATTATCAGTTAAGTGCCTTCACCTGTCTGTGTCTTATTATCCACCCTATATAAGTTTCCTGTGTTCATTGTTTGATTGTCCGTTCTCGTCTTTGTGTGCGTGTCTCCTTGCCTGTTGGATTTATTCTGTGGATTTTGTTATTAAAAGACTTGTTTTGTATCTGAGCTCGACCTCGTACTCCTCGTTTGTCCTCCCTACACGACACGTGACAGAAGAACGGACCTAAACAGTATTTCTGCGTGTTTTACCCCCGTCTTTTGTTTTCGTTTTTGTCCAGTGTTTTATTTTGAGTTTTTTTTTTTTTTTCCACCATGAACCCCCTGTGCCATCCTGAATATCTCCTTCTCCTGCTGAAGCAGGGGGAAAGCTCGCTCGAGGACCATACGAGACAGTTCATTTCCATCGCAAACTATACCAACTATCCGGACGACGTGCTCTGCTCGTTCTACGACGCCAGCCTTAACACCGTGTGCAGAGCGCTGTCGTCCGAAGATGGTCCTCGAGCGGACTTCGCCGCCTTCGTGGAGTGGACGCTGGTGAGAAACGGATCCCCCCTCACCGTCTGCCCCGAGGAGGACCTCGCCAGTGCCACTCCGGACCCAGAGCCCAGCCCACCATCTACCCGCTGCACGGAGTCACAGCCCGAGCCCACCGCTGACGGAGAGCCTAAGCCCAACGCGATTGGCGAGCCATCGCCAAGGAGTGCGACAGAGCTGGAGATCGCCTCGGAGCCCGAGCCCTTTACGTCAGACCAGGTGCGAGAGCCAGCAATTGAGCTCGCCACGGTGGATACTGCCAGTAACAGCGAGAGCACGGAGTGGAGCTCCGCCCACTGCACCATGGCTGAGGGTGAGCAAAATAGGCATCTGGGGTTTCTAGAGCGGGGGGAGGATTGATTCGTTGTCGCAGCTGCTTCGCCTCCAGTGTCAAGCGCCGATGTCGCAGCTGCTCCACCCCCTGAGTCAAGCTATGATGTCGCAGCTGCTCCGCCCCCTGAGTCAAGCTATGATGTCGCAGCTGTTCAACCTCGAAAGTCAAGCATCTTCGCAGCTGCTCTGCCTTCTAAGACAAGCGTCATCGCTGAAGCAGCTCCTGAGTCAAGTGACGCCGCCGCTTCTGAGTCAAGTGACGCCGCCGCTTCTGAGTCAAGTGACGCCGCCGCTCCCGAGTCAAGTGACGCCGCAGCCGCCTCTGCCCCTGAGTCAAGTGACGCCGCTGCTCCTGAGTCAAGCTTCGTCGCAGCAGCCGCTGCTCCTGAGTCAAGCTTCGTCGCAGCAGCCGCTGCTCCTAAGCCAAGCCTCGTCGCAGCTGCTTCTCCCTATAAGCCAAGCCTCATCGCAGTTGCTCCGCCTCCAGAGTCAAGTGTTGTAGTCGCAGCTGCATCTCCCTCTGAGTCAAACGTTGTCGCAGTTGCTCCGCCTCCTGAGTCAAACCCCATTGCTCACCCTCAGCCTGACATCTGCGTGCTGAACTCTCCACGGGTCTGCCAATCTCCATCAGCGTCATGGCTGGAGGACCCCTCATCTCTGCCTCCAGCCTCTGAGTCCTGGACTCCGCCTTGGCCCTTCGACCCGTCGGCTCCACCATGGCACCTAGCTCCCTCCTCTCCACCGTGGCCCATGGGTCTGCCGGCTCCGCCGGGCTCCCTCGTCCCTCCGGCTCCGCCTTGGTCTGGCGTCGACCATCCTCTGTCTCGGGATTCCCCTCCACCAGCTACCCCTCGTCCCTCCATCCCTCCAGCTCTGTCAGGCTCCTCCTTCCCTCCGGCTCTGTCTCTGCCTCGGTCGTCGGTGCCATCTGTTCCGCCTTGGCCCTCCGGATCCTCGGTGTCGCCCCGGATCTTCGGCTCTCCGTCTCGGGCTCCACCACCACCTGCTCCGCCACTGTCGGTCGCCCCCCTGGAGTCGTCAGCCCTTCCTCCACCATGGCTCCTCCCTCCGTCGGCTCCACCGTGGGCCGCCATCACGGCTGGGACCTGGGTTCCCCCTGGCTCCTCCTGCTTCAGCTCCCTCCTGTCTTCTCCCTGGCTCCTCCCTCCGGCTGATCCACCCTGGACCCTCCTGTTGTCTCCCTGGCTCCGCCCTCCTGCTGATCCACCCTGGACCCTCCTGTTGTCTCCCTGGCTCCTCCCTCCTGCTGATCCACCCTGGACCCTCCTGTCGTCTCCCTGGCTCCTCCCTCCTGCTGATCCACCCTGGACACTCCTGTCGTCTCCCTGGCTCCTCCCTCCATCAGCTCCTCCTTGGACTCCCTTTGTTCTCTTCCTCCTGGATGTCCGTCCCCCTCCTGAGCCCCCACCCAAGCCCCCCCATGTTTTTGTTTTCTGCGCGAGGTCGCGCCTTCCGGGAGGGGGGGAGTTATGTCAGGTTTTGGGACTTTTTGTTGTGTTTTGATTTGGTTTAGTCCTGTTTGTCTTTGGTTCCTTCCACTTCCTGTTTGCCCTTATTTGGTTTTGTTCCTGTCTCCACCCCTAATTAAGTCATTATCAGTTAAGTGCCTTCACCTGTCTGTGTCTTATTATCCACCCTATATAAGTTTCCTGTGTTCATTGTTTGATTGTCCGTTCTCGTCTTTGTGTGCGTGTCTCCTTGCCTGTCGCCTGTTGGATTTATTCTGTGGATTTTGTTATTAAAAGACTTGTTTTGTATCTGAGCTCGACCTCGTACTCCTCGTTTGTCCTCCCTACACGACACGTGACAATTTGTTCATCTTCAGAACACAAATTAGATATTTTTGATGAAATCTGAGAGCTTTCTGATATATATAATATATATATATATATATATATATATATATATATATATATATATATTTTTTTTTTTTTCTCTGTTTTGTTCTTTGTTAAAAAGAGTTAGATAAAAGTTCAAAACTTTGACTATGACTAACTATAACAGCAAATAAAACATATAAACTGAACAATTGCAACTTAAAAGAAATGACAATAAAGAAAAGGGCTTTTTAATTAATGATTTGTGGACACAGAAACTAGATTCATGGGGTGCAAGGGAGAAAACTGAGCTTGTATAATTGAAGAGTTTGTGATGCAGTATTAACTCACTCCTCAATTATACAAGCTTCATTTTCTCTGTTCCCAGCGGTGAAATTGAACAAGGCAGATGCCTTCAGCATAGCAAGTAATGCATCATGACGTCATCCTTTGCGTCATAAGCGTTGATTCTGGAATGACGCAACGATGGCTGAATGATCACAGTCTTTGTAATCCTCCTGCGTCTGTCTGAATGGCTTCTGAGGTGCTGAAAGCTCATTTTGGGACACACGGTTCATTTCAGAGAGCTGAGGGAACCGTGGCAAACAACGTAGTGTGGCGGATTCATTAGGCTAAACGTCACTGTGGATCTGTGCTGCTGGCTGGCTAATTGGCTAATTAGATTTGTGCTCGTCTAAATCCATTTTACAACTGAAACAATGGCTTCAAGCAATTGAGTTTCCAATCTTCTCCCAGTGCTTTTTCAAGAGTACAAAAATTAGCTCAAACACTGAATACGCAAGTAGCGCTAATAGGAAATAAGACCTCAATTTTAGAGGACTTCTGAAATAATAGGATTTGTTTTTCTGGTCTTCCAGTCGGGTCAAAATGTGATGTTTACTGGTTTTAGATAGATTTGGGCCATTCTAAACCTGTCAAACAAACCAGGTAACACAGGCTTGGATTGGTTTGCCATGTTTTTCAAATGCTGCTCATGTTTTTTCTCAGCCTCTCTATTTTACTATCACGACTATTCATGATAACAGACATTGAGGTCTGAAGTGTGAGACAAGTTGCTGTCTCCTGACCATCTGGTTTGAACTCACTCAACTCTGTTTTTAACCAGCCATGTCCATGCCATATGTAGGGTGCAAAACCATTGATCCACCACTAGGTGAAGACAGATTCTCATGGTTTCTTGTTTTTAATCACCCATCCACATTGTTAAGAGTATTTTTTTTTTTTTCAGTTTTGGAGAAGTTTGTCCTCTTGTAAATAAAAATATTTACTGTGAAGAACTATATAGCTATATATTCGAACTAAAACTGTTTCTCTTCAGGTTTACACAGTACATCTACATTTTACAGATAATATTTTAATTTCTTTTGATTTTAGTACAAATAATAATATAAATTATATATATATATATATATATATATATATATATATATATATATATATATATATATATTATAAAATTAAATTATTATAAATAAATATTACAAAATATTTTAACTAAATATTCTAAATTGTTAACTTATAACAAACAACTTACCTCTATATATCATTAACGGTATATCAATCTTTTTTTTAATTATTCAATATTAATGGGTCTGTATATTTTTATATTTTAAAAAAGGAGTCCCTCACAATTATAACTGGGGGGCCTTGATATTAAAACGTTTAAAATGGTCAGGTGTTGAATTTATCTCATTATATCCATGCAGTTTTCAGCATAATCAGGAACAGATTTTAATTGTCTATCAATACTGACTAGCAATTTTTCCAGAATTGGAAAACTATTAAATGTTACTCCTATGGAACTATATTTTCAGATTTGTATTTTAATGAAAATCAAAAGTAGCAGTCATTTGCATCTCATATAGTGATGCAAGTTCATTACACATTCTAGAGCAGATTTTCCCTTAGTTACAAATGGGTGAAATAATGCATTCTGTCAGTCATTTCTCCTCATTAGACAATGATCCAGCACAGGCCTTGCTGTAGCTCAGTTAATCCACATTAATTGAAATAGGAAATCACTCACAGTTAGAGCCAACCAGCCCCTCTCCGCTTCAGTTTGTCAATGTGGATTGAAAATTACAATATAAAACCCTAATCTACTGCACACATAAACAGTGTGGCCCTCATGAAATATAAAGTATAAGCACTTGTTTTAAGTTTTAGTTTTTAAATTGTGTCATTTTGCAAGAAATTCAAACAATAAATACTTTATGTGTCATGACAGATCGCTGTAGCACTTCAGTTCAAGCGGCACTTTAACCTATCATCTCTTCCTCTTTATTAGATATAGTATGAAATAAACATGAATGAACATCAGAAGGTATCTTGTTTTAAACTGTGAAATGATGTCAATACACATCATTTTTCAAGTTCACCGACATTATTCCACTCTCCTGTCTGGATTGTTTGTCGGACAAAAATGGTGACTCGCCCCATTTCTCGGCTTTGGTGTCTTATGTCGTTGGAATCCTTGGCTTATGTTGGACAAAATGGATGCCTTGAATTCGTCTGTCGAAATTTTCTGGTATTTCACATTTTTAAAAAAAAAACTACTTTTGCATACTAATCCTAGGTTTTTTGCCCGATTGGAACCAAACCAGTGCAGGAAAATTCTCTGGAGAGTGAATATCAATGATTATTAAAAAAATTGCACTTTTAACTCTCAAATGGATGCCAAAACATTTGAAAGGTGCAGGGCTGCTTTTACTAAAACCGCTATAACTTTTGAACAGAATGCGATATCGTCACAAAAACTCAGAACATGTAAGTAAGAGCTGGATCTGAGGTCACATGAAAAAAGCTGTGAAGCTTGGCCACTTGGTGGTGCTACAATAGAGGAAAAAAAACATAAAAACAACCATAACGACGCAACTGTTTGTCCTATTAACATGAAAATCAGTACACACATTCTTGGTCCAAAGTGCTGCAAGTGCCTATAAGGACATTTGCGTATCAAAAAACATGGGCGCCATAGGCAGATGAAATATGAACACCTATTAGACAAGCTTAACAGAGGTCAATCAGAACGAAACTCTACTGCCCTAAAGGTCTGTGAGAAATTTGAAAGAAATCAGCCACCGGTGGGGCGATGTCACATTTTTAAAGGGTTTAAACGATTGCATATTGTGCGGTGTTTCACACATACGCTAAATATTCATATCATTAGATAAACCTCCTCATTCTTACCAACTCTGCCTGTAGAACCACTGCTGTCAATCAAACCATTTGTTTGATTGACAGCAGTAATTCAATAATTATCCAAAAAAAATAAAAATAAAAATAAATAAAATAAAATAAAAATAAAAATAAAAATAAATACACATATATATATATATATATATATGTATTTTTATTTTTTTGGGGGGGATAATTATTGAGTCCAGAGAACTGTACTGCAGTGATTTTTTTATTTACCATTAGGGAAGCTATAATGGGGTCGTTTAGAAAAGAGGCCTGTCCAAATATACCCCAAAGCCTAAAAGAAAACTCAGAACGTCACAAAATTTGGTATAAACAAGTATGCAAAGTTTTAGGAAGATCAGACCAAAAACAGTCATAAATGTTAAAAAAAACATATTTCTATTCCAGAGGTTTAACCAGGATTTGCCAAAAATAATGTTTAATCATTCAAGTGGTTACAGGCTCGTTAAATAATATGGAATGTCTTTTTTCATGTGTGCTTAAATGTCTTAAAATGCTTAAACCCCGGTAATCAAAAAAAGTCTGAATTGTGAGATCTAAACTAAGAATTTTGAGATGAAAACTTGTAAATCTGAGAAAAACTTTGAGAAGAATTCAGAAAGTTTTTATCTTGTAATAAAAAATTGCAATTTTTTTTTTTTTATTAATTACATTTATTATTTAATTATATATTTAAACATACATTTTTTTTAAATGGGCTTTCATACATACAGAAAATTGCTCAGATGCTTAACAAGTACTGATAATATATAGCAGAATAACAGTACAACATGCTGCCTCCACTATGATAATAAAGTACAATTATATGTTAAAAAACCCCCTCAAATTGCTATTTATTAAGAAAAATAAACAACAAAGGCCTATATTTAAAGTCTTTTCAACATATTCTCAAAGATTATATCCCAGCTATGTATGACCTGGTTGCTATACAATCTGAACAAAAAGCTTTTCCTGTCAAAATCCTATCCAGCAAAGTTGCTTGCAATAATCCATAGACCACCTTCATCAATCCTGAGTGCTGCAATAATAGAGCTTTACTCACCACCAATCAGCACAGAGGTTTTAAACGTCTGCCGTCCAAAAAAAACAACTGGGATGTGCTTTGAGATACCATCAAAAATCTCTCTTAACACTCATGACACCATATGAAATGAGTGTGGGGACAGGACGATTCACTCACTGACCCATATTTAACTGAAATACCCAGCATAACCCACATGTATCCCAGCAACGGCCCGTCCACACTAGCATACATTTTCAAATGTTCCTTTCTCGTTTAAACCCAGAGGGGCCCATAGGGTTTTAAATACACCACATGTGAGTTAATTAAGCCTGTGCCTGTTTGCTGCCTACTTTGTGCGATTTCAAATGTGACTAGACGGCAGGAGGTGAGTGGGGTCAGATTCAGAGGCACAGAGAAATCTGCAAAGGTCAGAAAGTGTTTGTTAAAATTCCAAAATGATCTCCAGAGAAGAAGGTCTCAGGTGAGACACACTCACATTCACCTCTAGTTCTTCTTTGGCTGCCTTGAACCACCCTGCTTTAACTAGGCCATAGTTAATGTGCTCAAAACAGACTGGTGTATTCATTAAATGTGTTTTCTATTTCTGCGCTTGTTTCTAAGCGACTGAAGATTCACATTTCTGCTTTCGACAGCTGTGTTGATGCCCTTGCATTGATGCTGTTTATACGCAAATATGTTTTGTCCTTAAAGCAACATTTTGGCAACTGCAACACCAAAATAACAGTCTTTCAGGGTTTAAATTATTTTTTGCGGCAGTTAAGCCATTTCAGGGAGTAAATTCAATTTATGAAGAAAAGAATTCAATCAGTGGCTTGCAGAATTTGCATCTAAATTAAAGATTTAGCTGTTTGTAAATAGCAATTTCAGATGGTCAGGTGAGGCACTGCATTTGGCCATAAGTATTAGTCCATTTAGATTCAATGAGAGACAAATTAAGATAATTAAGCAATATCATACAAGCAAGAGTGGTGTTGTTTAGCCAGTTCAATATACAAGACACAACATACCTTTTAGACACAATATTGATAGTTACTTCATCATTTTTCATCTCTGAACAAGACCTGCAGTGTTTAGTTTCTGAATGAACCACTGTGTGAGACCGAATTACTCACTTATGAAAACAGTCACATGTTTTCTTTATGAAATCAGTGCATTTGAACAAATTAGTTGAATGAAAGATTCGCGACTTAAAAAGGCAGTCGCTTGTCGCCTGCTGGCATATGGATAACTTGAAATACATCCACTTCACTTTCAAACTAAGCTAATTCGAATGGATAAACTTTAATTTGATATGAAATGGTGAATTTTCACTGGCAAAATACAGTAATTTCGAATATGAATCAGAGAAAATCATTTGGATACCTGTTGAGTAATATTTAAAACTTCTAACCCACGGGAGAAAGTCAACCCGCCGCAACAGTTTAAAATTAGCCCAATTCTGTAGGAAAAATGCGGATTTAGCAACCCTAATAAATAAAATAAAAATAAATACTCTGCATATTGATAGTGACTTTGTGATGCGCAAAATTATGGAAACAGTCCCGCGCAGGGCTTTAAAACAAAAGCGCACACTATGGGCGATATTTTGGGCGATTTAGGAACCCGGCCGCATGGAGTCTAAAAAGAGGACGTATGGTCACCCTATGTTATGTGCTATTCACCTTAACACTATTGCTACAGATATGTTACTTGGTACATTCTTCATGGAGGGTTTGCATTTACCTCACGGTTTGGTTTGGTTTGGTTTACCACACTGGCAAAACTCAGATGTAAACAACAGCATGTAAATGCACTGCAGGGTTAATGTACTACTGAATATGTTGTTCTGCTAATTTATGCTGTCTAAACCACGAAAAAAACATGTGGAAGCTGCTAAATCATATAGGCCACGTACACACTGCAGCTAAATTCGGTTGTCAGTTCACCTTTTACTCCTTAATCGCGTTTTGTACACACATAATTCACTAAAATACAGGAGTGACAACCGCATTCGACCAATGCATTAACTCCTGAAAAATACAGGTAGTGACAACCGCATTTACAGAAATGAGAATAATTATGAGTTATGGGAGACAAAATCTTTGGGCCACCTTTGTTTGCAGGGACTGAAAGAGGCTATTTTAAATGAGCCTTCTGACAAGGGTGAGGAAGATGCGGCGAAAAATGCCTATGCAGAGCTGATTCAAGTCCTGAACGATTAAGAGTCTGTCAGAGCAGCAGATGAGGGACGAGAAGCTCTGAAGATTTTGCGTGAGTATTATGCTGGCACGGGGAAGCCCGGGGTGATTAGCTTGTACACCGAGCTAACTTCACTTCGGAAATCACCCAGTGAGAGTGTTACTGAATATGAGCCGAGACTGCAATCACTGCTTTGAGAAATGCGGGTGAGAATCTGAGTGACGGACTTTTATTAGCAATGGTTTTAAAAGGACTTTCAGAGACATTTAAGCCATTTGCAATTCATGTTACTCAGAGCGATGATAAAATGACTTTTGCTGAATTTAAAACAAAGCTCCGAAGTTATGAGGACATTGAAAATATGCGAGCAACTGCATCCGAAGACAATGTAATGAAAGCATAAGCCCAACTTGGCTCAAAAGCCGCTTTAGCTGGTACAGCTGACAGCGGGGCCGGAAGTAGTGATACTGTTTGTTACAGATGTGGCACAAAAGGCCACAGAGCAAGAACATGCCAACATAAACAGTGGTGCAATCACTGTAAAAGTACCACTCACCACGATGCCAACTGCAGACACAGAAAGCAGCGGGATAATGCGCAAAAAGTGTCCGAGGAGACTGGTGATAAGGAGTATGTTTTTTCGAGCAAGCGATGTTGCGATGCAGGAGGAGGATGCCAGGAGGAGAGGTCTAATGGTGGATGCGTGTGCAACTTCACACATCATCATGGACATTGCGAAGTTCCAGAGGTTTGACAGCAGTTTTCAGGCCGGCACACACTGCGTAGAATTAGCTGATGGAACAGATCCAGATGCAAGAGCCAAAGCAGCTCTAGAAATGGTACACACAGATTTGGCAGAGCCTATAGACCCAATGTCCAGAGACAGTCATAGGTATGAATTGTCTTTCATGGATGATAATTCCAGTGCAGTGTTTGTATATTTTTTGAAAAATAAGAGTGACACAGTGACTGCCACAGAAAAATTCCTTGCTGACATGGCTCCATATGGAAAGGTTAAATGCATCAGGTCTGACAATGGTACCAGAGTTCACAGGTAGAGAGTACCAAGCATTACTAAGTAGAAGCTGTATTAGGTATGAGACCTCCGCCCCACGCTCTCCACACCAAAATGGCACTGCTGAATGAAACTGCAGAGCCTTATTCAACATGGCTAGGTGCATGTTAATAGAAAGTGGGTTACCAAAAACATTGTGGACCTATGCAGTAGTGCTGTAGTGAGAAACATATGTTTCAACAATCGCACAAAAAAGACAGCTTATTTCATGTTAAAAGGCAGGCAACCTAACATTTCTAGGATGCAGAAGTTTGGGTTAGCTTGTTATGCTTACAGACATGACAAAGGAAAGTTGGGCTCAGTCCAGCATACATGATCTACTATCCTAATAGCAAGAAAATAAAGAAACAGACTAGTGGAGTTTGTATCAAAAAAGAGTGCTGAGACAGATATGACAGCGATTGATGATGATGATGATGATGATGTAAAAGAACCAGTAGGGTGTAGTAGCCAAACACAAATGGATGAAGATTAACCTAAAAACAAAGAAAAAATCCTGCCAGGGAAAGGAAAAGACCAGGTTATATGTTTGTGGTTTTGAAAGTGATGTAACTAACATTGATTATTGTTACAGACTTGTATGCAATGTACCCCAAACATACAAAGCTGTAACATCAATGATTGCGAATGATTGGGTTAAGGCTATGGATGAAGAGGTGCAGTCATTAAAGGAAAATAAGACCTTTATTAAGAAAGATAGTGATGGAAGAGACAAATACAAAGCGCGATATGTTGCCAAAGGGTATAGTCAGGAGAGAGGTGTGAACTATGATGAGACTTTTTCTCCAACTGCCAGTATGACTAGTATCAGAGTGGTGATTCAAAAAGCAGTACAATTTGACCCATGTGAAATTTATGAGGTAAAATCTCAAAGCAATGAAAAACTGGTGTATAAATCACTGTATGGACTGAAACAGTCAGGGAGGAACTAGAATAGAATGATGCATAAGTATTTGTGTGAAATCAAGTTTGTTCAAAACCCAGCTGATCATTGTGTTTACACAAAAGTGACAGAAACTGATAAAGTTTTCATAATCATATGGGTTGATGACTTGATTATTGCAGCCAATGACATAAATGTGCTTAAAGAGATGCTCATGACAAAATGAAGGATCTAGGGAAGTTGGCACATTTTCCTGGCATTGATTTTAAACAAGGTGTTGATTATGTTAAAATGTCACAACACAGGTATGTCGAGAAGATACTTGAGAGATTTGACATGCAAAATTGTAAATCTAGAGCTACTCCCTGTGAACAAAAACTAAACTACACTGATGATGCCGACTTAATGAGTGAAAATAGAGGGCTTAATCTACCTGGCGACATGTACAAGGCCAGACATAAGTTTTGTAGTAAGTAAATTGCCACAATATTTTACAAGGCCAACTGTAGAACAATGGAATACTGTTAAGCATGTTTTAAGATATCTGAAAGGCACCCAAAACAAAGAACTGTGTTGTGTCATGCAAGGTCATCGTAAAATCTAGAGAAATGTTGGAGGTGGTCAGCGGGGTACAGCTGAGACACAATGTATCAATTGTACCTGCCCTAGAATCCTATTGCAGCACATGCAGTTTAGTTGCACGATGCAAGATGTAAGTTAATAGTCATACGTTAATAGTATGACTATTAACTTACAGTTAGTAGCCGACATGGGTACAGTTGGAACAAAAAAGCTTCTTGTGTTCATGAGCTAATTGTGGCAAATGTGACCTACTTATGGATGTTAAGAAATATTAATATTTTAGTAGACTTTTCAGTCCATAGTTTTGTTGTGTTAAAGGAAAAAGCAAAAAGTGTACCAAATGTACCCGGTCTACCCTACTGTCCAACTGACAATATGGTTGCAGATGTACTAACAAAACCAGCAACAAAGCTAAAGTTAATCAAATCTGATATGTTTATGTTTGATGCATGAACTTTGTATAATTACGCATAATGGATAACAATGTGAGAGCATTATGTTCTCATTTGTATTTGTTTTTATTTTCCCAATCCTGTTTTTGTTACTCTGTGGGGCTACGTCTACATTAAACCGGATACATTTGAAAACGGAGTTTTCGTTTTTAAACGCTCTCCGTCCACACTTTTTCAAGCGTTTTCCAAAAGTCTCTCATCCACACCGAAACGTATTATTTTTTATAGTATAATTTTACGGGAAAACGTAAAATTCGCATTATTGCGCAGGCGTAGAGCCTCCAAAAACTCACTGATTATACAGACGGAATGGACATAAGTTTTCACGCAATTCTTCTGCCAGGATCATTTTATTCACGGAAATATCACATCATTCAATGACGGGTTCATGTCGCTCTCACTATTGGTCTAAAAAGCAGCTGCCGTAATGTTTTACTGCAGTGCAGGAGTCAGGACAGCAACTGTAAGTAAATTTTCTGTCATCATTTTAGGACTGTAATATGAAGAGTGTGCAAGGTAAATCTCTTTAGCAGCAGTGTGAAAGTGAATAGCACATAACAAGCACAATTGCCGGTATAAACGTTTTCCCTGACAAAAAAACGCCGTCTCAGTGTGGACGGAAAGCCAAAACAGAGAGAAAAATATGCGTTTTCAAACGAAAACCTATTAGTGTGGACATGGCCTGGAAAAGGCAGTCACACAGCAAAATGTATGTCATGTGACCTAATCAGTGACTGAATGAACGCACGTGTCTGTTTTTTGTTTAATTAAAAAGCCAGTCAGCGTGGCTGGATGATGGAAATAGTACCACGTATTCCGTGTGTTACTTGTGCGCTCTGCTAACAAGCTAAGTCCAAATAACTTGCCTAAAAGCGCTTGTAAATAGGAGGACATGGCAACACTGCAAGACAGCGCTCTCTAAAGCGGCTTCAATTACAACTTGCAGTGTGTTCGTGGCCATAGAGAAGGACTTAGTAAGCAGGAAGGGGCGCATTGTTTTGACTAATAAACTAAAGTTACATACTAAAGGTACATACGAGCAGTATTAATTAAGATATTAGCTTAATATTTCACCTACCTGACCGGAAATGATAAGATCAAACACGAATGCTGAAAATTCTTGCCCTGGAAATCCTGGTTCAGTTTGGCATCCACATACGCCTTTTGTTCCTCAGACAGTTTTTTTGCACTCTTCTTTTTTATAACTTTTGGCAGTCTATTACTCCAATTGTTTTAACCGGTCTGACCGATTAGTCCAAAACATGACAATAATTGACCATTTTCAGCAGCAATCCTGTCAGTCATCAATATGTCTGTTCCGACTGCATAATCTCAGTGAGCTCTTACAAGTTTTTACAGATGCGTAGTCAGGCGAATTTAACGTTTACGACGTTTCAGTGTGGATGAGAAACTTTGAAAACGCTTAAAACGCTAATGTGGACAGAGAGCATTTTAAAACGAAAATGGCGTTTTCAAATGTATCCGCATTAATGCAGACGTAGCCTGACAGTCTGTCATGAACGCGCGAACATAAGGTGATTTACATGATGCATTTTCATGAATTCCATACACAAGTGCACTGTTATCGACAAAATAATACAAGAAGGAATCCATATCAGTAACAGTACTGTAAAAAGTCGTAGAACATGAGTTTTATTGTGTTTTGTAGGCGATCCGAACATGTAAAACTGCATGATTGATGCATTAGTGGAAAACAGTCTGACATGGTGTGAATCATTCTCCAGGAGAAAAGAAAAACCTTTCAGTGAGCACAGGATAGTAAAGAGACAGTCCTAGTGAGGATTTACAACAAGAAACATTTGGTATTCTATAGGCTTACTAATGTATCATTGAATGGTTTGTTCACATAAACTGTGCCTGATAATATCTGCTATATTTTTCACAAAAATGGAAACACCGTTTTATTACATGTAGACATTGAGGCATACATGTATGTGCCAGATACATTCAAACATCATGTTCATCTAAAATTTTCTGACATTGTTCTTTTTTTTAAACATTTGTTTCTCTTTTAAAACTAATAAATACAATAAATAATCATAAATAATAAAATAGCACACCTTCCGGCATGCTTTTTTCCTCACACAGAAACATTGTAAAAATATATACATACAGAGGTAGGACAACAATGGATCATTTAAAAAACTTTCCTAAAAAAATACCTAGACAAAAATGACGAACAAAAAAACAGAGGTGAAGGACCAGAGCGTGGAGGCATATACACTGCATGGTGTATGTTGCATGTAGAGTGGTGAACAACAGCACAGCTTTCTCTCCTCATATCATGTTCTGAAAATAAACAAGCCGAAAATTACATAAAATCATTTTGTTGCCAAGCAGTCTAGTTGTGGCACATTAAAGCGGTAGAAACATGTAGTACTGTTCTACCTAGCTCTAACCAGCAAACATATTAGTGGTATTTTTAATATTCATTGGAATATCAATACCATGGAGACCACATGAAACAACACAGTTCTTTAAAAAAGTGGAAATGTAATCATTTGCCTGATTCATTTAGTGTGCTTCCAGCTCTGCACGCTCAGTGTCCTGGAGCTTATCGATTGCTAATTTACTGCAATGCTCCAAGGCCCCACGCGTGGCGAGTGACTAATGAACTTATTCAGACCATGTGCGACCAGACAAGATACACAGTCCTACACAAACTCATCTAACCTCATTTCTCCTCCTTCCTGCCCCCAAGGAACGCGAGGTTGCGGAGGATTGCGAGGCAGAGCTTCTGGAGAGGGAACAGTGGCTGGACATCTGACCGCTGGACAGCAGGTTTGCTTTGAAATACTGGATTAAATCTTCATCTGTGCAGTGAATATACAACAGTCAAATATAACAGTGAGAAACAAAAAATGCAACACACAGAACTGTATTTTTACTTTTTGTGAAGAATATGAGATGTCAAGACAGCCCAAAGATGTTCATTTGCATTTTTATCTAAATGTTTAGATTTGATTTAAATTTATATTTAACACTTGTAATTTAGTATTACTTAGTATTTATATTTTATACATAACATTTATATTTGTTTTTCATATTTAAGATTACATATAAATTTAAACAGAAGATTTAGTATCAAAATAAGTATCAAACCTAAATCTAAATGTTTTAGGTATTATTTTTACACAAATGCATAAAACTGGCCAAAATTGCCTCCCATATTTTACCACACTGATACGTAGTTATATTTAGGTATTTTATTTACTTATTTATTTAAAATTACATTTAACATTTATGTTTAGATTTACAGTTTAGATTTTAGGTACAACATTTATATTTATTTGTTACAGTTTAAGTCAAAAGTTTACATTACATTTGCAGAATCTGCTAAATGTGAATTCTTTTAGCAAAATAAGAGCGAAAATGCATACAAAATGCATGTTATTTTTTATTTAGTACTGACCTGAATAAGATATTTCACATAAAAGACATTTACATATAGTCCACAAGAGAAAATAATAGTTGAATTTATAAAAATGATTCGTAATGCTGTGTTGTTCCCTGAATGATCCACAGCTGTTTTTTGTTTAGTGATAGTTGTTCATGAGTCCCTTGTTTGTCCTGAACTGCCTGTTCTTCAGAAAAATCCTTCAGGTCCCACAAATTCTTTGGTTTTCCAGCATTTTTGTGTATTTCAACCCTGTCTAACAATGACTGTATGATTTTGAGATCCATCTTTTCACACTGAGGACAACTGAAGGACTCGTATGCAACTATTACAGAAGGTTCAAACACTCACTGATGCTCCAGAAGGAAAAACCATGCATTAAGAGCCGGGGGGTGAAAACTTTTGAACATAATGGAAATGTGTACATTTAGCTAATTTTGCCTAAATATCATATTTTTTTCATTTAGTACTGCCCTTCAGAAGATACAGAAAATACTTACATGTTTCCAAGAAGGCAAAATTAGTTAAATTTACCATGATCTTCAAATTTCAAAAGTTTTATATATAGTCTAAATATTTTAGGTATTGTCTTTACACAGATGCATAATTAAAAAAGACTGTTTGCACAAAATAATGTTATATTTAGCAGTTGTATCATTTTTTTGTAACCCAATATTTTTTTTTTTTAAGATTTATTAACATTTATGTTAGACATGTGTAACATCTGTATTTATTTTTTATATTTAAGATTTAACATTTTTATTAAAATAGAAGATTTAGATACAACAATTATATAATCTAAATATTTTAGGGATTGTCTTTACACAAATACATAAAAATGGCCACATTTAGCAATTATATCATTTTTTTGGTCTATTAAAAAACAATCTATTAACATTTATGTGCTAGATATACATTTTGTTTAACATTTACATTTAAAAAGAAGATTTAGATACAAAAAATATGTCATCTAAATATTCTAGGTACTGTCTTTACACATGCATAATTAAAAAAGCTTTTGCATATAAATTGCCATGTTTAACAGTTGTACCAATTTTTGTAACTTGTTTTATAAAAAAAAATATTCAAGTAACATTTATATTTTAGATTTACATGTAACATTTCTATTTATTTGTTATATTTAAGATTTAAAATCTGCATTTAGATTTAACATTGTAATAGATAATTTAGATAACACATTTAGATTTATATTTCAGAATCTATATAAAAGTACTGTTTTATACAAATACATTTTTAAATGCCTAATATTTATAAAAAAAAGTGTCCTTTTTAAGAGTTTAACGGTTTTGTTTTATTTTAAAAATGACATTCCATATTTTATTGCATCGCTATGTATTTGCTACAGTGTTTCAGGGCTGAATTTTAGTAGTAATACTGATACTTCCAATCACTATTAACTAAAGTTTTTTGCTCTCCCTAAAGTCTGACCTTCTGTGCTCCACTGTGCAGCTGTTCTGCGGTCTGATCTCCTCTCTCTGTGTTGTGGGGGCGTCCTGCTCCCACCGTTGTCCAGTGTTTCTGTCAGGTACTTGAGTGGGTCCTCTGTTCCCGGAGGGGGCTCAGGTGGAGGAGGCAGATCTTCAGAAACGCACAAACCAAAAGTGTGAACGATCATCTATACACTCCATTATTAAGAACAACTGCTTTAACTACTTTAGTCAATAATTGATTAACTCTGAGGGTTCTTACTCCCTGGCTTCAACACTTCACGTCTCGCAAGGCCATCCTTCTGAGATTTCTTCTTAGGCCTGGGCTTCTGAATTGGGGACGTGAATGATGTATGGTCTCCTAATAGCAGTGCAGATTAAAGTAAACAAAGGTTATGTACTTCATACATAATCATCAGCGGTGTAATAAAAACAGTTATTTTTCCAGCAGTGAAGGGCCTACTTGTGCCTGTGTTGTTGGAGAACAGTTCCTCCATTTCTGCAACGTCTCTCCAAGGACCGCTGTGGTTGGGAACGCTGCCATTAAGAGACTCTGTCTTGGATAACAGCTTTGGGTTGGAAAGAGCAAACTGTGTGTTGTGTGCACACTGTGTTTTCCTGTTGAATGAACACATCAACAATTAAGTTTTTGATTTTATCTATCTACTGTCAAACCGAAATGTATTCAGACACCTTCAACATTCTTGGTCAGGTCAAATTTTTATTATTTTACTGGTATGCCACTGTATGAAACTTTTTTGGGTATAATATGTCACAGTTTACTGCTATTACTGCTAACTTACATAAATGAACTATAGTGTCCTGCACCCACTAGTTAAAAAATATATCTGGAATCTGAATAATTTTTGGTTTGACTGTATCTATCAATCATTGATTACTTGAAGTTGTCATATCAACTATGGTTAGGTAAATTAATAACTCAAAAAATGCTATATTTAGGAGTTTTACAATTCTTTTAACCCAAATAATTAATAAAATTCAATTTCCCGCTTTATAATCATGAAATCTATGGGAATGTGTAGAACTGCGCACGATGCCCGTAAATTATAGAATGTGTAGCTCCTTCTGTGGATGCGCTTTTTGTAACAGCACGCTGAAAACGTCAGCTAAACCCTAAGAATTCACAACATTTTCACAATATTACTCTCATTATGATGTTATGTACATTACAGTTCACTTGCAGTGCAAACTCATTAAGGTTCTGCATTTCTGTTTTGAGCGGTGCGCGCTGAAGATGACAAGTAGAACAAGGCACTTTGATAGTGGGTTTTAATCAATGGGATTTAACTTATCAGATTTCTCTCGACTCGGACTCGAGTCACAAATTTGATAATTTGTGGCTTGAATCGACATAATCAAAGAAGACTTGAGACTCGGCAAGTCTTAATGGCAATATCTTCTAAAAAAACAACTGAGTTATGATTGATATGAAGCGTATGATTACAATGGTATGATTAGCGCAGCTTTTGGCACTGACCAGAGAGGGACTCGCTAAGTGAGCGCTTGTATTTTTTTATCCACATAATTAGGGTGAACATACGTCGTCTTTTTGGACTTAAAAAAATGCGTCTGGCCGGGATTCCTAAATCACCCCAAAATGTCCAGGCTTTTGCTTTCTAAAGTCTCTATTCATTGTGTGCGTTTTTGTATTAAAGCCTTGCGTGGGACTGTTTTTTTATCCCACTCCCGCAACCATATTGAATATAATTTTCACGCATCACAGAGTCGCTATCAGTGTGCAGAGTATTTAAATCGCTTTGGATGCAGCTCTTGTTGGATGTAGGGTTGCCAAATCTGCATTTTTCCACAGAATTGGGCTGATTTTAAACTGTTGTGGCGGGTTGATTTTCTCCCGTCGGTTAAAAGTTTGAAATACTGCATATATTCCATTTGACTGAAATGCTTGTATTGAAACATTTTACATTCTACCTGTGATAAAACTGTGGTAGATATTAGTTTTGTGAAGGATGACCACTGTCGTAGGAAGCTTTTTAGCTGTGTTTATGATCAATATTTCTATTTCACGTTATGACTAATTTTATTTTACGGTAACTATATATTTCATGATATAGCTATTTTTATGTGTAGTTTTTCTGAAAATCAATAAAAAGGGCTTTGTATAACAAACTTAAGAAATACTTTAGAAATAAAAAGTACTTCACCTTGTTTTTATTTTTCTTTTATTTGATAAATTATGTAGGCTATTTATGTAAAAACGCTCACTTTTAGATAGCTTTGCGATTAAACTTTAAGTAAGATGTTCCTGAATTATTTTTAAATGTTAAATGTTTTACTTTATAATACTGAAATATTTTATAGTGAAAGTCTATTCATAATAAATTCTTCCTTATTATTTTGTAGGATATAATTAATATTGGTTATATTGTTTACATTTGTTTCCTGATGCATTTTTGCCATGTCTACTTATACTGTGTTTTTAAAGGGGTTTGTTTAGCTTTTTGTGATAACTGGCAACCCTTCACCTGGAGCTTTATTCGAGAGAGGGAAGAGTTCAGTAGTGACTAGATGGAGAGCAGCAGTATGCTAACTGAAGATCACCTAACAGCTACTGTTAGTACTACACACCTTATAACCGTGCCAATATTCAGGCGACACGCTCATCCTTTCATATTCGCATTTCACTGCGTTTACGCCCGTGCCTCTTCTACATAATTTGAGCGTCATGTTGACAGACGTATCGAATCACATGAGGTTATTATTAGCTGATTTCGATCAGTGTTTGATCGTTTGGACTTCAAATGAAAATATTATACACACTGCTCCATTCTCAATAATTACTATTTTTGCCTCAGATTCAGAATAGATTTGCTTTAACAAGCCGTTTGTTCATTACCACGGAAACAGCTTGCACATCCACGCTGAATGCGTTTCTCGTGTGTAAAGAATGCACATAGGAGGCATCAATAACTTTACATTATTAAAGGTTATTTAGATTCGTTATGACTTTGATTTATGAACTGTTGTAGTCAGTTTGATTGCTAATGCTTCCTCCGTTGTGACCGCCCATACCGTCATACCGCCCAGCCCTAGCGATGACTGTAAAATATGTAGTTTTGGTATGGAAATGACATATTTTGATGCCAAAACTAGGACCCCAACTGATTCAATTGATTCATTCAAATCAATGAATCATAAACAAATAAAACAGTGGACTTAAAATACATTATTCATTCAATTAGGCCTATTTTTGTTCACAAACAATGATTAATTCCTCAATGAAACACCACTAATTATTGTATCTTTGCAATTATTCTTACTATAGACTATTATTGACTTTAGCTTTTACTGTAAAAATTAATACAGAGACGCAGTCAGCGTAACTCAGCCAAATGTGTCTTATAGTTGATAAATACGCCTGAGAGTATAGTGGTTATATATCGTGGTTTGTTCGGTTTGGATTGAATATCGTTACACCTCTAATCAAAACTTCTAGCAAACTTTTTATTTTTCAACATACTGTGGCTTCTTTATTTCTTTATTCTTTATTTGCGACTACGCTAATTTGCACTGCGCTTGGTATATTGCGGTGTTCGATCTATAAATGAGATGTTGCGTCTGTGTTCTTTAATTTGCGCATTGTTAGTTAATCACCCACAGAAGTTTCCCCTCCCATCTGTGCTGTTTTAGAATTGCACTCTCCTGCTAATTTGCTCTGTTTAGTAAAACTGGCCCTTAAATGTGTCCCACAGAAATGTCATGAAGATCAACTATTGCTTTAAAGGCATAGTTCACCCAAAAATGAAAATTACCGCAGGATTTACTCACCCTCAAGTCATCCTAGACTCTTTCAGATGAATACAATCAATGTTACATTAATAAAAATGTCCTGGCTCTTCCAAGCTTTATAATAACAGCCCAAAAAAAAAGTGTATCCATCCATAATAAAAAACTTCACAAGGCTTGGGTTAATAAAGGTTTTCTTAACTGTTCTACCCACATTAACGAGAGATTGGCATTCCAGTGGATGATGTAGGCCTATAATAAAGCTATATTATAAAGCTTGGAAGGCCCCAAATTTTTTTATATAACTTGATTGTATTTGTCTGAAAGAAAAAGTCATATACCTACGATGGCATGAGAAGTAAGTAAATACTTTTTGGGTGAACTATCCCTTTAATGTCGAGTGCTGAGGTATGTGTGTGTGTGTGTGTGTGTGTGTGTGTGTGTGTGTGTGTTTTTACCGTGGCAGCAGGTCTGGATGGTGCAAGTTCGGCGGGTATTGCTCCTCGCTAGGGGAGGGTGTGAGAGTTGCTGTGGACTGCAGGCTGTAGGTCGTGGCCCTGTTGGTTTCCTCTCCTCTCAAAGGCAGAGTGGCTGCTTCCTCCAGACCCTCAATCAGATAAGATCGCTCAGGCAGAGGAGGACACCACTCTTCATCCTCTTCAGGGCTATTGGGACATAAACAGATTATGTCTCCATTTAAACCTTAAGTCACAATACACTACTAAAACACAAAACAGTTAAAAAAACAAAGCAAGAACAACAACAAAAAATTAATACAGCACATAAAATGAAAACATATTAAAAGACTC
Organism: Cirrhinus molitorella; assembly: GCA_033026305.1. Lineage (NCBI taxonomy): Eukaryota > Metazoa > Chordata > Actinopteri > Cypriniformes > Cyprinidae > Cirrhinus > Cirrhinus molitorella. The sequence continues at coordinate 16,224,824 of CM065134.1, forward strand.
TGGACCTCTGATGCATCTAGCACTGATTTCATTACATGATAAAAAACACTGGTAAATAAAACCAGACTGTGGTCTTTTGAAAAAAAGTAAATAAAATATAAAAGAGAATCCAATGTGGGTACAAAAGACAGCATTGTAAAAAAGCTTATCAAAAATTTGTCAAAGCAGTTTCATCCATGGAGGGTGATGATAAAAATATGATGTGAAAGGAAGAAAGCATTGAGGACAAAGGTTGATACGTGTGGTTCCGCTTCATTCCAAGCCGTGGCTATTCTTACAGGTTCATTCTGAGAAGCCGTGTCTGGTGACCTGCCTCTCGGCCCCGTCTCAAACAGCCAGGACGGCTTGGCTCTAAGCGCTAACATCATTAGCCCCTGTCACTTTGAGCTGAAACATCAAATACGTTTAGATAAGACCTCAATTTATCGCCCAGACTACATTTTACCATGTTGCACAGGTTCCATATTGGGTCACTTTTCTGAGAAGGAGAATTATATCCAGAAGTGTCTGAACTCAAAAGAAAAAAAGACGGATGACAGCTACTGAAAAGCATGCTTATAAGTTCATGAAATCTTCTGGAAATAGGCTGACAGACTCAAAAAAAAAAAAAAAAAAAGATTTTGGACATGTACCATCATATTAACATGGGTTTTTGAACAAATATCATGGTCTTCTGACAAGGCACCATGGTTGTTGAACATTTACCATGGTATTAGCATGTTTTTTTCAACAGTACCACAATTGGACATTTAGTTACATAGTATCATAGTTATTGGATATTTATTGTGGTATTGTAATATATATATATATTTTTTTTTTTTACCACTGACGGACAAAAATGTAAACTGCAATTTTTGAATATACACCATGGTATTAACATTCATTTATCATATGGTATCATAGTTTTTGGACATCTACCATGGTATTAACATTGTTAACGAAGTACTATGTTCTTATTTTGACATGTTACCATGGTTTTTGGATATGTACTATGATATTACCATGTATTTCAACATAGTACCACGGTTAACATTTATTATGGAATTAGTGTGTTTTTTAATTGTACCACAGTTTTTGGACATGCACTATTGTATTAACATAGCTTTTATTACAATGTTTTTATCACATGGTATAATCGTTTTCAGACATTTACTGTTGTATTACAATGGTTTTATCACATGATATAATAGTTTTTGGACATTTACTGTAGTATTATCATGTTTTTTTTTAAAACTGTACCACAGTACCGCTGACAGACTCAAAAAATATCAAAAAGTTATTACCACAGTTTTTGGACTGGTACCATAGTAATACCATAGTATTACAGTGGTTTTATCACATGGTGTCATAGTTTTTAGACATTTACAATGGTATTGTCATGTTTTTGTTTTTTTTTTTTTACTGTACCACTGACAGACTAACAAAAACATCAGAAAGTACAACGATATTACCACAGTTTTTTGTACCATTATATTAAAATGGGTTTTTGAACAAATACCATGGTCTTTTAACATAATACCGTGATGTAACCCAGGTATTTTAAATTGTACTATGGCTATTTGATATTTATCATGTAATCAGCTTGTTTTTTTTTTGTTTCTTGTTTTTATAGTACCACAGGTTTTGGACATGGTATTAGCATGTTTTTTGTTTAATTGTACCACAATTTTTGGACATTCACTGTGTTATTACAATGGTTTTATCACGTGGTATCGTAATTTTTGGACAATTCTTGGTATTTTTGGTATTATCATGTCTTTTTTTTTAATTGTACCAGTGTTTAGCCATATACCATGGTATTAACATTGGTTTCTGAACAAGTTATTTTGACTGGGTACCATGGTATTTTAACATGGTACCATGGTTATTTGACATTTACCACAAAATTAGCATTTTTTTTTTTAATTGTACCACAGTTTTTGCACATGCACCATGGTATGAACATGGTTTTTGAACAAGTACCATTGTCTTCTGACATACAATGGTTGTTGGACATTTACTATGGTATTAACATGGTATTTTAAAATGGTACCATGATTTGTGGACATATACCATGGTATTAACATTGGTAACATTGATGTGTTTTGACATGCTACTATGGCTTTTTGTACATTTACCATAAGCTACCAAGCTTATCTGTACATACACCATTTTCCTGCCTTAGTATGATGTGATGGTTATTACCTATGTCTTTTAGCTGTGTTTTGAAGCTCCTTGTTTTGTATTGAATGTAGGGACAACACGTCAGACCAAGTGGGTGAAGAGGTTTGTCTTAGAGACTTCTGCTTCATCAGGTTGGCTGTAAAACAGCATGAAACAGTCACAAGGCCGAAATCCACATAAGTCCGTCTGCATAACATTGACATCAGCATTTGTTGCAGATACAATCTGTTTGCATAATTCTTGCCTAATACCTAAGGGCCTAATCCCTTAACCCTCATGATTGAAATCAATGTCACTCCTACCATTTTCGCCTCTTGGGTACTGAAGTTTTGCATATTCTGCTCCACTGTGGCTGGACTGAAGGCTCCACTGGTCCAGGTCCTGCTCCATGCTGTAGAGGTCAGTTTTGGAGAGGACTGGCGTGCTGGTGTATGGGTCTGGACCCTGAGAGTACAGGCTGCACACATCATGCCCATCTGCATCGGCTGGGTTGATGGTACAGTATATGGCACCTTCATTAGAGGCCGGGCTGTACTTCCCATTCTGGTTCAGATAATTTGATAATCCTGAAGCTGGAAAACAGATTAATGAGGTATAGGAGATTTGATTTGTAAGTGTGACAGTACCATAATGTAGGGGAACGCCCTGACAGAGATCTTACTGTTGTAGTATTGATCTGTGGAATCAAGTCTGCCTGCACAGCAGTTGACCGAGTCTTTTCCATTTCGAGAGAAGTTGCTGGTAGGCCACGAGTCAGCCAGCCAAGGGTAGTTACCCAACTGTGACTCTAACAAACATGGCCTGTAAAGGAAATTTAATTATTTCATTTAAAATAAATAATTTTCTTTTTCCTGACCACTTTCCATGTTCTACTTTGGGTACATTTAAAATCTCCCATGATACAGACCTTCCATTCATACGATCCGACCCATCACCATGAGAGAGTGCAACTAAAGAAAAAAAATATGAGAAAGAAATCATCCAAAAAGCTCCTTTGAGGCACACATTGTTAGTTTTGTGCTAGTATGGTACAGAAGGTTACCTGCGGGTGTATATGCAAAGGAAGTAGTATAATGTCCAAGTTCTTTCCTCCTCCTGTGTCTGCAGTAGATCCAGGCGCTGAAACCCATTAGAACCATCCAGGATGATACACCAATGCCGGCAATGAAGGCTGGCTGACGGACCACCCCTGTGATCTGCTCGGATAGGCTGACACTATCATCCTTCACCACTGACAAGGACTGATCTATTGCTACTTCTGATAAAAGATTTAAGGAGCAAAAAGAAAAAAGTGAATAAGAGCGATTTTGTGAAAACGGAAAAGAGACAGAAGAGTAAATGCTTCTTGTCTTAAACAGGAAACATTATATCAAAATATATTTCCCCCATCGTCTATCTTCAGCTGACACACAGCATGAAAATCCCTAACATTTTCGATTCCTTAACATAAAATACGAGTGAATGCTGAGATAAGAATCTGTCAGGTGGGATAAATGTCACCATCAGAGGTGTGTGGTAAATATTTTTTTAATAAGCCTGCTGGACAAATCCAGCTTAAACTGGCAGCTGTGTTTTGGAGAGCACAAAACATGGTAGCAGGATTAATAGCTGGTTATTAGCTGGAACAAGACGATTATTGCTTGTTCAGTTTGGTCATTGGCCACAATGGTTATTAGACAGTCAAAACTAATTCTTATCTAGATCAAAGCTTAATAGCAGATCTAATCTGGTTAAAGCTGGGTCAAGCCTGTCAGTGCTGGTGAAGATGGTCATTAGCTTGTCCAAACAGGTAATTAAATAGCCAAAATGGTTATTAGCAGGTCCAAATTGGTTATTAATTGGTTATTGACGGTTACTGGTCCAAGCTGGTTACTAACGAATCACTGCTGTTTTTTAATTGGTTCAATGCGGCTGTAAGCTGGCCAAGATGGTTATTATTAGATAGTCAAAGCTAGTTATTAACTAGACAAAACATTTGTTCAAGCACATTATTAGCAAGCCATAATTGTTATTAGCAGGTCAAAACTGGACATTAGCTGGATCATGCCAGTCATTAGCTGGCCAAGACAGTTATTATGCTCCCTTTACGTGCTATCGGAAATGTCCTATTTCCCACTTATGAAGTCATGATTACGAGCTTGTCATATTCAAGTGCTTTAATTAATGTCGTAAAGAAAAAAAAATGTAGCATCCCATTGGTTGACAATCATATAAACATTCACCGGATCAAGCCAGTCAGTAGCTGTCCAAGATTTATTGGTCCAAGCTGGTTACTAATTGGTTACAGCTGGTTTTAACTGGTTCAGTTTGTCTGTAAGCTGGTCAAGATGGTTATTTAATGGTCAAAACCAGTTTTTAGCAAATCAAGAATTTGGTTTTTGGCTTGTTCAAGTCTATTAGGTTAACCATAATGGTCATTTGCAGGTCTAAACTGGTTATTAGTTGGCTCAAGCCAGACATTAGCTGGTCAAGACAGTTGTTAGTCCAAGAAGGTTATTAGCTGGTCAAAGCTGGTTATAAGCTAGGTAAAGCCTGTCAATAGCTGGTGAAGATGGTCATTAGCTTGTCCAAGCAGGTTGTTAACTAATCAAAATGGTTATTAGCAGGTTATTTCTACAGCTCAGAGCGTCTTTTCAAGTTGAAAAAAGTTCAACTTTTCTGAAAAAGAACTCCCTACGTCAATCGCCTTTTTGACAGCTGACCAATGACAAGCGAGTAGCGAGACCTGTCGTTTCCATAACAACAAGAACAACACGAAAAAATGGTAGATAGACTTTGATTTAATTGTTGTGAACCAACATCTCTGCAAACTGGGACTCGAAAAAGGGACGCCTGAAGTGCAACGGCGCTACTAGGATATTGGCGCCGCGCATAATCTCGGCTCACTGTCTGACCTGATCCCGTCCCCCTCTCTCTCTCCCACTTCACTTCCTGTTTAAATACTGTCCTATCAAATAAAAGGCAAAAATGGCAAAAAATGTAAAATAAAAAAGCCAACGCAAGAACAAGCTTCCGTTTTTCTCAACATTTCTCACATTCATACCATTGCAGCTGTTGTTATAGCAACAAAAGACGCCCTCGGCTGCAACGCTGCCAGATTTTTTTTTTTACTAAAAGCGCCCTTGTCAACTTCTTCTTGTCCAAAAAGACGCCAAGTGTGAACACGCCCTAAACTGGTAACACGTTGGACCAAGCCAGTCATTAGCTGGCCAAGATGGTTATTTGTCCAAGCTGGTTACTAACCGGTTTCTGCTAGTTTTTAACTGGTTTCACCTGGCTGTTAGGTGCAAAAGATGTTTATTAGCAAGATTAAGTTGATTATAATCTGGATCAAGCATGTTAATAGCTGGTGAAGATGGTTATTAGCAGTTCTAAAATGGTCATTAATTGGACAAAGCCAGTCATTAGCTGGCCAAAACAGTTATTGAACACAGCTTAAGATGGTTATTAGTTAAATCAAGCCACTTGTTAGCTGGCCAAGCTGGTCATTAGATGTTTGACCATCTTAAACTAGTATGATCACCTGGTAACTGGTTTGTTGACCAACTTTAACCAGCTAGAAAACAGCTACCATGTTCCTAAAAGCAGCTACACTGCAAAAATGCTTTTCTTACTTAGATTTTTTGTCTTGTTTACAGCCAAAATATCTAAGATTTTCTAGACAAGTAAAAAATATTGTCTCGTTTTCAGACAAAATGTTTTAAAATTAAGTGAATTTTTGCTTGAAACAAAACACGTTTTGATTGTCTAGAAAATCCTTCTTGATTTAAGAATTTTTAGATATTTTGGCTGGAAACAAAAGTAAAAAAAGCATTAGTTTATGATGTTCCTGGTGGAAATGATGGCAGTACTCACTCAGGAATATGAACACAGGTTGGCTATGAGTGCCCACTCCTGCACTTGTCACTGCTGCAACGTGCACGCGATACATTGACTCGGGCAACAGCCCGTCCAACAGCACCCACAGCGTATCCCCATCCACGCTCCTGTTGATCATCTGCTGAGACTCGTTTCCTACACACCACACCTGTACAACACAGAAACAGACTTCACTGGTTACCATTTTACCTAGTGGTCACTGAGAGGCTCTCCACAAATAGGCTTCACCGGTCTTACCCTGTACTCTAGTATGAGCTCTTCTGGCACATCAGGGGGAGGAGGCTGCCAGGACACTCGCACGGTTGAACTGTTACTTAACTGCACTACGCTGACTCCCTGAGGAGGGCCGCTCAGCACTAAAAGCAGAAATATGATGGGCAAATGTCAAAACATTAACATTACAGCAAAAGTTTGAGGGTAAAATGAAAGTCATGCGAACTAAAAGCTAAAGACTCGAGCAGAATATCAAAACAAGCCTTGCCTTCATCAGGAGTGCGAACCACGGCCATTTCACTGTCAATCCCCTGAAGCTCATTGTAATACGGTCTCATTTTAAACTCGTATTCTTTTCCTTTGTGTAGCTCTGTTAGGACAGCAGTGTGTAGGGGACCAGCTTTTATGTCCTGGATCATCCATGCACTCCCCACAGGCCTGTAATACAGCCTGTAGCCCTCAATATAGCGAGGGTGCCGGTCAAGCTGAAATAATATCAACACATACATGGTATAATTTACTTATTTCTCATCATTCACCATCATATTCAAAATGCATTTGTGTGTACAGTTGAAGACAAAATTATTAGCCCCTTAAAAAATATTTCATTTTTCAAATAACTCCCAAGTGTTGTTTAACAGAAAGACGATTTTATCAACACAGCATTTTTAAACATAATACTTTATTCAGGAAGCTTTTAGGTTTTGTAATACAAATAGAAATAAATGTATAACCAAGAATTTTAAAATGTCTACTGGTCAAAATTATTAGGCCTCTGATGTTAATAGTCAATAGTGTTTAGTCTTTAGTTGTTTGCTGTAGTTCTCAACAAGTTTCAAGCACGTCTCCTGAAGAATGACAGCCCACTCTTCCTTAGCAAATCTCTCAAGCTTATCATGCTGGAAGACAAAATGTTGACCCAAACCAAGTTTTCTTGCAGACTGTCTGAGGTTGTCTTTCAAAATCTTATAGTCTTCCTTTTTCATGTTTCCTTCAGCCCTGACGAGATTCGCAGTTCCAAATGCACTGAAACATCCCCACAGCATTACACTCCCACCACCATGTTTCACTGTGGGAACAGTGTTCTTGGGGTTGAAAGCCTCTCCCTTCTTTCTCCAAACATAGGCAACATCTCTATGGCCAAAAAGCTCTAGTTTTGTCTCATTTGACCAAAGGACACATTTCCAGTATGCATCACATTCCCCCAGGTTGTCCTTAGCAAACTTCATTCTAGCTTGGAGGTGTCTATTCTTCAGAAGTGGAGTCTTTCTTGGTCGGCAACCTCGCAGTTCATTCCTGTGCAGGGCTCTAGTGACTGTCTTCGTTGAGACATCAATTCCAGACTTGGCTAGGTCATTCACTAGTGTCTTGGAAGTTGTTCTTGGGTCTTTAGAAACCTCTCTCACTAGTTTTCTTTCCAAAGCTTTTAAAATCTTTCGCTTCTTGCCTCTGCCCGTCTTATTCTCCACTGTGTTGGTCTCTTTAAACTTCTTGATAATGCATTTCACTGCAGTTCTTGACACTTGAAAATGCTTTGATAAACGTGTGTATCCTTCTCCATCTTTATGAGCATTAACAATTCTTTCTCTCAAGTCCAAACTAATTTCTTTTGTCTTTGCCATGATGACCGTGCATATTATTTTACTAGATGTTTCGCAAGATACTAATCCTCAGCTTAAAGAGCAATTTAAAGGCTTAACTAGGTTAATTAGGTTAATTTGGCAAGTCATTGGACAACAGTGGTTTGTTCTATAGCTAATCAAACTAATAATTTCTTAAGGGGGCTAATAATATTGAACTTAGCAGAAAGAAAGAAAAAAATAGGAAATAGGAACTAATGTGAAAACATTCTCTTGCTCTGTTAAACATCACTTGGGAAATATTCTAAAAAAAAATGTAAAATTTCACAGGGGGCCTAATAATTTTGACTTCAACTGTACATCAAATCATACACTCACAGTCCATGTGATTTGAACGCTTGTAGGGGTCAAGACTTTGGGTTTCTGCAGATGAACCTTGACCCCTCCTAAATCCATCTGCACATGCGCTTGCTCTTTTCCCTGACCTTCTGGACCATCTGAAAACGCACAAACACAACATGATGCAGATGTATGCAAACCATAAAAACAGCTATCACACACTATACCAGAAACTACACTCACCTTGAGTTCGAACTGGCTCTGAGATGGGGCTGGGGTCACTCAGGCCATAGGAGTTGACTGCTCGGATGATGAAAAGGTACACTGTGTTGGGGTAAAGCCCAGACACTGTGTGCTTCTCCAGCCTCACGAGATCAGCTACAGTCTGCCATGTGCTGCCCACTGACTGACTGGAATAAGACACAGGAAATTAACACTGCATAATTCACAAAACACATCTCCAGCTTTACAATCAAAATGAATGGTGTTCAAAGCCGCAATTGAATTCTATATCAATGTGCAGCTTACAGTTAGGCTGATGAGCTATATTACTATATTAGATTATCAATAGATGTAATTATTTAACATTTATCTTTGGTACTCAAAACAAACTAAATCACTCAAGGCTGTGAATTGCTGTGCTTTGAGCCTAATAACATCTGTTAACCATCTGATGCTCATCCATACACATGAAAAGACGTTATTTGAATTATGACAGGGTTCAATTATACAACAGAGGATACGCATTTGAATATTCAAATAATTGTTATATTAGTAATTCTGTTCTGTGTTGGGGAAGCTACTTTGAAACTGCAGCTTGTCAAGTCACAAGCTACTCATACTTTAAATTAAAGCTGCTCTTCAGAAAAAGTAGTCAGCTACAAGCTACTAACAAAGACATTGAAAGAACATAGGATCTATATCAGATATACAGTGCCTTTATTTTATTTTATTTTTATGTTAAACTGCTTTAAATAATCAGTTTTTTCTACACTTCATACATGATAATGACAAAAGCAAAAAACTGATTTGTGATATCTTTGCAAAATTTATCATAATTAAAAAACTGAAATAAGTACATTGCATAAGTATTCATACCCTTAACTCAGTACTTTGCTGAAGCACCTTTACAGCCTCAAGTCTTTTTGGGTATGATGCAACAAGGTTTGCACATCAACATTTGGCAATTATCTGCTATTCTTTTACTTACCTCTTCACCTCTCAAGCTCTGTCAGCTTAGATGGGGGCTGGCAGACATTTTCAGATTGCTGGGCCACTCAAGGACATTCACAGAGTTGTCTAAGTCTGTATATATCTGCATATATGATCATGGAGCTTGACTAGAGTTACTATCAGCTTCCTGGTCACCACTCTAACCAAGTCCCTTCTCCATCTATTGCTCAGTTTGGCTAGGAGGCCAGCTCTAGGAAGAGTCCTAGTTGTTCCAAACTTTTTCCATTATGGATAATAGAGGCTACATGCTTGTGTGAACCTTCAATGCACCAGAATTTATTCTGAACATTTCCTCAGATGTGTGGCTTGAGACAATCCTGTCTCTGAGCTCTGTGGGCAGTTATTTTGACCTCAGTGCATGGTTTTTGCTCTGATATGCATTTTCAGCTATTAGAGCTTTTATTGAGTGGTGTGTGCCTTTCCAAATCATACTCATTCAAAAGAATTTGCCACATGTTAACTCCACTCACAATGCAGTAACATCTACAAGCAATATGAATACTCCTGAGCTAAATTTCAAGCTTCCCAGAAAAGGGTATGAATACTCATTTCAGTTTTTGTATTTCTAACAAATTTGCATCAAACCTGTCTTTTGCTTTGTCATTGTGGTGTATGAAGTGTAGACTGATTGCTCAAAAATGACAGTATTAACATATATTAAGTTCGAAATATTTATATTTCAAATAAATGCTGTTCTTTTGAACTTTTTATTCATGAAAAAGAATTGTGGACTATAGTGGACTTCAATAAGTTCTTCGTCTGTGTATTCCCATTTTGTCCTCCAACTTTAAAATGGTCCGTCATTGTTGTTTTAACTTTTTTGGTCACGTTCGCATTGTAAACATTGACCTTTCCAATGTGACTACATAATGTGTGCAGACGTGGATGCGGAGTTAGTGCAAGACAAGCATTTGTGGTTAAAAAGTATATAAATGTTTATTTTTTTAGAAAATGGACGATTGTTTGGTTAGACAAGACCCTTATTCCTCGGCTGGGATTGTAGAGCCATTTATAGTTCATTGAAACTGCAATTTGGACCTTCAACCCGTTGATCCCCATTGAAGTCCACTATATGGGGAAAAATCCTGGAATGTTTTGCTCAAAAGTTGCTTTTCAACTGAAGAAAGAAAGACATGAACATCATGGATGACATAGGCTGAGTTAATTATCAGGAAATTTAAATTATGCTGTGAACTAATCCTCTAAGTAAGTCATAATTAAAACCAGTTCATTAAAATGAATAATCTGACTCTGAACGAATCTAACTTCCCAACTCTGTTTGATAGATAGAGACATTCTAGTAGAGCCTAGTGTTTGTTTATTTTCTGTGTGGAGAATATAAACACCCGCTATTTTGCCACTCTGCTACCTGTCGAAAAAATAGCATGTTACTAGAAAACCTGCTGGTTTTCAAAAACAGCTGCACTATTGTCATGCAAATGAAAAATGTAGTTAACTTTGTAGCAAGTTTGTTACTCCCCAACAGACTCTAATGTCTTACATGAATACAAAAGCTTCACTAGCATGCTGAATTGGACACATTGGCCTTTGATAATGAGAAAAAATGAGCATGGAGCGAGGTGTGAAGGACAATGGAGAGGATCTGGCCTCGCCTCCATGCATCGTGAGCACATAAGGTCTGCCCAGTCGACTTCTCGGACTGTGCGCACGACCGTGACCTCTCAACAGAGCGAGCTGCACTATAAATCCGAGCGTCTTCTTAACAAGGTGTCAGAGCAGAGCTAAATAACGACTTGGCCTCTACTCTCGGCCTCCCTGCATCACCCTCCCTGCTGCTCTCCTGGTGGGACAATAATAGAGCCTTCTGTTCATCTGACCTCCACAGAGCCCAGAGGGACAAGTTCTGCTGAATTCTAACTGCAGCCCCAGGGAACATCCAGTCTGCAAGAGAGCAATGCTTCACTTTCACTTTACCACAAACTTCCATCCGCTCTGACACTCTGAATGACGTCTCCAACAAAACCGGCGCTATAATGAGAACGTCTGCCACTCGCTCTACCCATCAGGCCACTGGAGAAGGTGTAGAACCCCTTCCTCATATATTTCTTTTTAATATGTAGCAGTGCAGCAGACTTGAAATCCATGCAGCAACTGACTGAATGCATTTCCCAATATGAGATAAAGTGCAAACTTTGCAGTAGACGAACGGTCCAGGCTCAATACAAGTTAAGCTGTATCGACAGCATCCGTGACAGGCTTTTGATTACCACAAAACTCAGCCCTCAGTTTGTAAACACAAGCACAAATCATGTGTAATGCATACATGGTCAGAAATTAAAAGTAGCTGAGCACCAAAAAAATCCCACTGCATTTTAAACCGCTGTTTTTCTCGTTTGTGACATTTGATATATTCTTAATATTTTATTCCAAGCCTAGTTATACACAATATGACAGAAAATATGAGTAAATATCGATTTTGTTTTATTGGTGACACCCTAACATCCAATTATAAAAGATATAAAAAGATGACACAGAGTGATTTTATATGGTTAGAAATAAACACAACCCCATAAAGGTGAAAAAAATGCTGCTGAAAATCAAATCCAGGGGGCCAATATTGCCTCTTAATGGAAAATTGGATTTCTGACACTGAAAGTGTGTATAGTAATGCATTACAATAGAAGTCTACAGGGCAAAGCCCTGTGCTGGAGTAAACCTTGTAACTTTCTCATGATGCGCATAAAGATAGCAGAAAAGGTTGTTTACACTGAGGAAAAACACACAGGGATTACATATCCAGACGTTCATCCACCTACAAAAAAAAATAAATAAATAGTACCACCTCAAAAGGCTGATACAGGTAAAATAACAGCTCAAATGACAAATGTTTATCAACCTGATCTTATGATGAAAACGCACCTGTGGGACCTTTTTCACAATACGTGAAATGCGTGATGTGTTTTGTGACATATTCCACAGAGAGGCACTAAAAAAAGTGTTTGGTTTTGTACGTGTCACAGCAGTTCTGACTTGTAATGCTCCATGACGTTTTAACATAATGTATCATCTGCACTACAGTATGAACAAAGGCAAATGTGACATAAAAACGCAATCACAAGCATGCCGTTTTAGCTTGTTTTTCGATCTCTCATTTTTCATCTCTTTCATCTCTTACCCAACTCAATTCAATTTAACTTAACTTAAGTCAACTCAGCTCAACTACAACATAATCTAATAATAAAGTGTATGGTACCACAATTACGGAATATGTTTTTCAACATACCCTAACTGTATTGACCCGGATCACACAGACTACACATGCGTATGTCAGAGACGAGACAAGACGAACATTTGAGGTTAAAAAGTATATAAATTGTTAATTTGTTTTGAAGAGAACTGATCGTTAGATAAGACCCTTCTTCATCAGCTGGGATCGTTTAAACTTGGGGGCACCATAGAAGTCCATTATATGGAGAGAAATCCTGAAATGGTTTTCCTCAAAAAACATAATTTCTTTATGACTGAAGAAAGAAAGACATGAAAATTTTGGATGACAAGGGTGAGTACATTATATGTACATTTTTGTTCTGAAAGTGAAGTAATCCTTTAACTTTAACTTAACTCAGTTTAACCTAACTTAACTTAACTACAACATAATCTAAGCCTATAATGGTGTATGGTACCACATTTATGGAATTACACACACTTAAAGGGATAGTTCACTTTGAAATTAAATTTTGATATGTTTTAGCTTACCCCAAGGGCATCCAAGATGTCGGTGTCTTTGTTTCCGCAGTAGTTTCAATTTTGATATTTTTAGGTCCAACCGTTCTTGTCTGTCAGTCATATAATGCATGCCTATGGTCACCTCACAAAAGAAAACGCACAGATTCAAATTAAACAGTCCAAATTAAACCACCGTAAGTACACATTAATGACCTAAGACACAAAACGAGTGGTTTGTGTGAGAAAACGAACAGTATTTATATCGTTTTTACCTCTTGTAAACAATCACGTCCAAGTTGAAGGGGGCGCGCTATCTGGTGTGTGAGCGCGTTCTGATGCGCCGGCGCTACTCCCGGAAAGCGCCGGACGTGATCCATTGCGCGAGCAGAAGTAATTCTTTTCTTTTTTAAACATCCCTAAACATCCCTTTTTTAACCATTTCTTGTTTAAACATCCCGGATAAGCGCAAACGAGTACCATTTCTGTTAGCCGTCTTACCTACAATCTTTGTTCTGTGTAATAGTTCACGCGCGAGAGATCACTTCCGGAGCTTTCCGGCAGTAGCGCCGGCGCGCTCACATACCAGGAAGCGCGCGCACTTCAACTTGGACGTGGTTATTTACAAAAGGTAAAAAAATTACATAAATACTGTTCGTTTTCTCACACAAACCGCTCATTTTGTGTCTTAGGTCATCAGTGTGTACTTACGATGTGGAATTGTTTAATTTGGACTGTTTAATTTGAATATGTGCGTTTTCTTTTGTGAGGTGACCATAGGCATGCATTATATGACTGACAGACAAGAACGGTTGGACCTAAAAATATCAAAATTGAAACTACTGCGGAAACAAAGACACCTACATCTTGGATGCCCTTGGGGTAAGCGAAAACATATCAAAATTTAATTTCAAAGTGAACTATCCCTTTAAGTTAACTTAGATTCACTTCACTCAACTCAACTCAATTAAAACGTAATTTAAACCTATAATAAAGTGTTTGGTACCACATTTATGGAATTACACACACTCAACCCAACCCAACTCAATTTAACTTAACTAAGTTTAACCTGACTTAACTTAACTATATAATCTAAGCCTATAATGGTGTATGGTACCACATTTATGGAATTACACAAACTTAAAGTTAACTTAGCTTCACTTCACTCAACTCAACTCCAACATAATCTAAACCTATAATAAAGTGTATGGAAATAAAGTGTATGGAAAGTGTATGGAATTACACTCAACTCAACTTCACTTCGCTTTACTTCAATTCACTTCACTTTAGCTCACCTCACCTCACCTCATCTCACTCCACTCCACTACAACATCATTTAAACCTATAATAAAGTGTATGGTACCACATTTATGGAATTACACACACAAAGGACACAAGGGTGAAATATTAAAATTTGAATTAAAATATGAATTTTTGGCTAAATTTATGCTATATGCATTAACAGCCAAAACGATCAAATAAACAAAAATTAAAAATACAAACATTTTCCAATGGACACACAAGGGTTTATGATATATACCAGGGGTCACCAAACTTGATCCTGGAGGGCCGGTGTCCTGCAGAGTTTAGCTCCAACCTGCCTCAACACACCTGCCTGGAAGTTTCAAGTATACCTATTAAGACCCTGATTAGCTGGTTCAGGTGTGTTTCATTAGGCTTGGAGCTAAACTCTGTAGGACACCAGCCCTCCAGGACCGTCGACCGAGTGTGGTGACCCAATTACAATGAGGTCCCATTAATTAACATTAGTTAATGCAGTAACTAGCATTATGGGAAAGACATTTGTTACTGTATTTGTTCATCTTTGGGGATAGTTCACCGAAAAATTTAAATTCTGCCATTAATTATTCACCCTTATGTTATTCCAAACCCGTAAGACATTTGTTCATCTTCAGAACACAAATTAAGATATTTTTGATGAAATCCGAGAGCTTTCCGACCCTGCATAGACAGAAACGCAACTGACACGTTCAAGACCCAGAAAGGTAGCAAGGACATTGTTAAAATAGTTTATGTGACATCAGTGGTTCAACTGTAATGTTATGAAGCTACAAGAATACTTTTTGTTTTGCCCGAAGAAAACAAAAATAACAACTTTATTCAATAATTATTCAATAATTTCTTCTCATTCGTGTCAGACACATTTATGAGATGCTGAATAAAAAGTCATTATTTTGGACTATTTTAATGTTGTCCTTACTACCTTTTTGGGCCTTGAAAGTGTGAGTTGCATTGCTGTCTATGCAGGGTCAGAAAGCTCTTGGATTTCATCAAAAATATCTTAATTTGTAGATGAACAAAAGTCTTGAGGCTGAGTAATTAATGAATGAATTTGAACTAATGTTAATAAATGAAACCTTATCGTAAAGTGCTACCAACACTTTAAATGAAATACAAAGGTGAAAAGTTATTCAAACAGTAGTAGTTTAGTGTTAATGGAGATATAAACCTGAAAGCCTCAATGATGTAGGAAGTGACAGCAGCTCCGCCTTCATGTGGGTTGGGTTGCCAAGTGAGAGTGACGCTATTTGAGGTCACATCTGTCACCACAGGCTTCTGAGGAGGACCAGGCAGCTGCAGGGACTGCGAGACCCGCAGGATGGAGGACGTTCCAGTCGCTAAACACCAGAAACAGAGTCAAACATGACTGCGTCAAGGGTGCATTCTTGTCCAAGGACGTTTGACTGCACATTGAAGTCATCAGTACAACGTGTACAAGTGTCAGCCTTTTCAAAGTCTGTGTTACAGAGAAGAATGCTTGTGCGCTACCTTTCACTGTCACGGTCCCACTCCAACTCGTCTCACCAGTGGAACTGGATGCGACACAGGTGTACGTCCCTGAGTCGGTCTCCTAGCAACAGAGAAGACAAAATCATCTCTGAAAGACGGCAAAGATAATTGCGAGAATGCGACGGTTTTGAAGTAGTTGTGTGCTTTTCTCTTTCTCTCCAAATGATGCGGATCAAATGTATTGTTTCAGCCGATCAGTCATTTCAATCTGTTTTCAGTTAGTTTGAGGTCGTGACTGTTAGAACTCCTCTAAGATCACTTTTAACATGCTCAGTGACTGTTTTATATTCTGCATACCGCAGCGCAATCTGTCAAATGTCTCAATTAAGATATACAAGCCTTGTACCACGGATGGCATTCGTTTTCGATTGTTCTTAAAATCTCAAGCAAATAAAAGCTGCACAATACACAGCTGCTTTTCTTAAACTACAACTTTTACTTAAAGTAACTTTTGAATTAAAACGTCTTTTGATTGTCATATCAGGGTCAAAATTTACTGTAAAAATGGTTCTCTTTCAGTATGGATTTAAATTGAACTGAATATATGCTACAGGAATTTGCATTGAAATGGCAGAAAAAAAATTACAGAATTGCAATTAACACATAAAAGGCAATTTTAATGGTTTAACACAAGAATGTGTATGATAAAACATAATTATATTATTAATTTGAATTATGCTTATATACCCTGGTTCTGGGAGTGCATTCTGTGAAATTAAGCATTGATCCATTAAAGTCTGCAAAAATTTTAGTTCATTTATCTGCAATAAATACAAAATTATATATATATATATATATTGTTTTAAGAAATTTTGGACTAAATTAGTGCATTCTGTAAAATTAAACATTGATTCACTGTGGTCAATAAACATTAAAGTTAATTATCTCCATTAAATACAAAATTAATAGACAATAGACAATTTTTTAAATTAATTACTTACTATAATTATTATTATTATTATTATTATTAATTTAAGAAAATGTAAACTAAATTAGTGCATTCTGGAAAATGAGGCATTAATAAATAATCAAAATTAACAGACAATTTTTTAAATTAATTATTTGTTCTTTAAAGAAGATCCATTATGGTCCATAAAAATGTAAGTTTATTTAAAAACAAATTACTTATTATTATTTATTTATTTATTAAAGAAAATGTGGACTAAATGTGCATTGTGGAAAATGAAGAATTGATCCATTATGATCCATAGAAATTAAAGTTAATTTATCTGCAATAAATACAAAATAATAGATTTTTTATTATTATTATTATTATTATTATTTTTATTATTATTTATTTATAAGAACATTTTAACTAAATTAGTTCATTCTGGAAAATGAAGCACTGATCCATTATGGTCCATATCAATTAAATTTAATTTATCAGCAATAAATACAAAATAAATAGACATTTATTATTATTATTATTATTTATTTATTTATTAAAGAAAATGTGGACTAAATTAGTGCATTGTGGAAAATGAAGCATTGATCCTTTATGATCCATAAAAATTAAAGTTCATTTATCTGCAATAAATACAAAATAAATAAAAAAAAATTTAATTATTATTTTTATTTATTTATTTGTAAGAACATTTTAACTAAATTAGTACATAATTAGGAAAATGAAGGACTGATCAATTATGGTCCATAACACTTAAAGTTAATTTATCAGCAATAAATAAAAAATAAATAGACAATTTTTAAAAATGCATTCATTATTATTATTTATTTATTTTTTGTAAGAAAACTTGAACTAAATTAGGGCATTCTGGAAAATGAAGCACTGATCCATTATGGTCCTTAAAAATGAAAAAAAAAAAAAAAAAAAAATGCAGGTAATATTAAACACAACTAATATTGGTCATTTATATCATAAATGTTTCTGGAACGATACCATATGTGTATGTGTGTACAAAAACAGTTAACATTAATTTAATATAATATGATGATTAGTACTTTAATAATTTCTTTAATTGAATTCAGGATGGCACACAACCATATAAGATATATGATGCTGCTTTAACATTCACAAGAGCTCCACAGAGTTCGATTAACAAATTAAATATTTCAGTCCTACATCTTTATTTGATAGGCTAATATATCTGTTATATCAAACACTATATCATGACATGACAGATCTGGCTGGTTGTTTAGATGTATTGCACTCAGAACTTTAAGCCTTGAGCTATTTTTCTGAACCTACTTGATGAATGTATGCCAAAATCAATTAAAACAAATCTCACTCCTTACCCCGAACTTGGAAGGAAACTGCAGATTAGTGTCACTTCCACTTTATCAGTGTAATTTTGTGCGCGTAATTACATTTGAGCGAATGTACGCAGAGCTTCTCTGAGCGATCAAATCCGTTGGTTATTGATTTATGAACATTACGTGCCTAAATGTGTTTTGCATGCGTTGATGGAAACCCTGCCTGGAGTCAGAAACGCTCAAGTGGGCACCATTATTTCAGGTGTGCTTGTGAACGTCTCACTTAGCTTGAAATGTTTTCTCAGAGGCTCTCTGTCCAGGGAGCTTTTCGCTTTTCACAGCCCTAATCAAAGCAAACAATTCACATCTTTGTCTGAAGCGTCTGTCAAATACCTTCAAGCCGCTGATGTGTAAAGTGCCGTTTTCCATTAGGCTTATGTGAATGTCATCGCTCAGAACGCTTTGCCCGTCTTTCTCCCACCTGACGCTGGGGATTGGGCTGCCCATCACATGGCACTGGAGTAGGGCGCTGGAGCCTAAAGCGAGCGTCTGGTTGGCTGGGCCCTGTCGGATAATTGGAGGGACGAGATCTGATGGGCCTGGAGGATAAACAGCAGAGTGTGTTTGTGAGGAGTGTGTTTGCATCTGTCCAGTCGTCTAACAGCGCTTCTGGCATTCAAAAATCAGTCTGACTTACTCGCGCCGCAACGGAAGTGCAACTGGCAGTCAGAGTTAATCACACTTTGAGAACACAATCGCACAAAAGATGAAGATATTCTGGAATTGGGGTGATAGGTCAGGATGGTTGACTAGAAGACTAGTTATTCCAGGGTATCTGCAGAATTTTAAGACTTTTTTAAAGATATTTTAAGACCTGCAGAAATACAGAATGTCCAAACCAAACAAACAATCTCAAAATAAAGCATTTATATGTATATGTGACCCTGGACCACAAAACCAGTCTTAAGTAGCAAGGGTAATAGCCAAAATACAATGTATGGGTCAAAATGATCACTAGGATATTAAGTAAAAATGATGTTCCATGAAGATATTTTGTAAATTTCCCACCGTAAATATATCAAAACTTTTTGATTAGTAATATGCATTGCTAAGAGCTTAATTTGGACAACTTTAAAAGTGATTTTCTCAATATTTAGATTTTTTTTATACTCAGATTGTAGATTTTCAAATAGTTGTATAGTTCTATCCTAACAAACCATACATCAATGGAAAGCTTAATTCACATATCAGGAGCGTTTCCCCTCTAGTACAACACTAATATTACAAAATATAATATTAAAAAGTGTATAAATCACTTTTTGTAAAGAAACATTGTCCAACAGAAACACCAGCAGGAGTCCGAATCTCTCTCGCTACTGCTGAGCCCATTAGCCCTTAGACCCCCTAAAGCATGCCGAGAGTTTGGTGGGGGGTAATTAGGAGGCAATACCTCTATCGCAATATGATTGGATATGACTTGTTATGTTCAGCTGTGTTCGTGCGCATTCCATGTTTTCTAATCAGTCTGAATCAAAGTTAATTTTGACCGCAAATTTCGTCTTGGTCATAGTCTTTTGACTAAAATTCCATTTAGTTTTAGACATACTGTAATCATCTGAAATGTTTTAGTCTAGTTTTACTTGACTAAATATCATAAGATTTAGTCGGCTAAAACCTAATGAGTTTAGTTACAGTGTAATGCATTTATTAAGCATTTCTCATTGTATAGGTTTGATATTAAGGTTTGATCATGATAGACACAGATTTAACTGCTGTGACATGCAACATGCCTTTATATAAAAATTAAATGAAATCACTTCTCATAAAGAAACAAGAACATGTTCTTCTTTTCAATGAAATACCAATGGTTATATAGGCATTCTTTATAACAGCTTGTTTACCACATTCTTCATTCTTTCAAGCAGACATATTTATTTATATAAATACATTTACATATCTTTATTAAATAATCTTAAATAATCTTTATTAGGGCTATAAAAGCTATACAGTCAAGAGCAGTGAATGATTTACAGTTTTTCTTTTGTTGCTTGATTAACATCAATGCCACAGACAATAGCAACTAAATTAGGCTGCTGCCCCTTAAAAAAACGAATGCATGGATGCAAAGTACTGAACATGTCCAATATTCTCCCGATGGTTTACGTTTACCTAAAACGTAACCAAGTGCGGTATGTGAATACTTGTCAAAACGGACAATTCAAAATTATTTTGGGTGTATTTTTCCATTCATGAAACATGAAAGAGTACTACTTTGAGAGGTGCTGCTTCGGTGTCTGCGCTCAGAAAACCAGACTGAATTGAGCTCTTATTTGCGTTGTCAAATTTATCCATATGTATGCTCTTCTCTTACTCCTAGATATTGACTTTGTTTTACGTTTTATGAGACGTACAGCAAATGCATGCCAGCTTATGTCCTAAGCATGCAGCAGATTCATTCTGAATGAATCGTCCCTCCCTAACATTTTCGTCTCATTTTGACAAATATTTCAACAGATTTTCATCATAGATTTTGTCATTCAAAACAAGTTTTTGTTTCGTCATCGTCTCGTTTTGTTGGTGTCAATTAAATTAACACTGGTCTGAATGAACAATAAAACAGGAAAGTACATAACTCGCACTATTAGATAAAACCACTTCGTTACATCAAAAAAAGATGTAAAATGGCATGAAAACATGATCTGTGGGAGTTTTTAGTGAGTAATCAGATTGTTGAAAATTAAAGTAAATTTTTAGTGTCTGTGACGAATATAATCGAGTCCGATTCCAATTCCTGGTTCTGGAATTGATGGGATTTGATTCCAAGAATCGATTCCTCACTGTTGTTTTCGATTCTTGCTTTTTAGATTGGAAGAGCCTAATTTTGCCATGACTGCAGAATATAAAGGTTGTAGAAAGTAGCCTTCTCATAATATGAAGCTTTATTTGTAAAAATTATGCTACATTTCTATAGCTGTAATTGATTTCAAATTGTAATTTCGTCTGCATTGCCAATGAAATTAGTCATAACCCACAGCTCAGCAGTGGACATGACTTTATTGCATGGAGAGACAATAAGTGTCTAAAACACATATGCACAGTTCAGCTAAATGATGTTCATTTTAACCATATGTGCTTTGCACAACATTAAACTGCACAGTGAAACAAAACCAGAACATTAACAACAACACTGATATAAGAGTCCATGGTTTATCTGTCAATCACTCTCTGACATTGATCTGTGCTCTCTGTGTTTTCTTTCAGAATTATCATTGGCTGATAGAAAGGTTAAAATCTTTACATTTTATTTAAGATAGAAATAAGATCAAGACCCTCAATCATGTCATGATCTATTCTGTTGTGCATCGCTTAAAATTGTGGACAACATAAGCCAGTTCCACCGTAAAATAACCTCTAAATCATTTTTTGAACTGGTTCTTTAAAACGGTCTATCCGAAAGTACCTTTTCGGGGAAACGAATCAGACTTCTAATCACTATTAGCAAGCAAGAGGCAAATTAATGGGTGCTTCTCAAAACAAAAGGCTACATCCTCAAACTCAGACGAGCTCAGTACGGAATCGTTTTCATTCAGTTTATTTTCGTGAATTATTTTCAGCGATGTTTGAAGAGGTAGCGGTAAAGATATGCAGCCTTCATAGAATGCAGCCTTCCGTTTGAGGGGCACCCATAGATAAGCTTTGTTGAACTGAAAATAGCTCTGAATGAGGAGTCAATTCCCCTTGATGGAATCGATTCCAACTTTTGGAGTTTATCCAACCTTTGGAATCGACTCTCGCTTCTAGAGCCCGACCGTCAGGGGCGTAATTTCCACTGCGGACAGAGAGGACATGTCCCCCCCTTTATAAAATCCCATTTGTGTCCCCCTCACTTTCAAATTAATTTGTTAAACTGATGTCAAATTAAATTAAAACCGAAAGTAGCATTCAACAAGCACGCGCATTCAAAAGCAATATTAATACCCCACGTTAAGAGACCAACTCCCTAATGCGCAAAAATTACGCTACATAACATATCTAGGCTGTTGTTAGTATGTAGGCTATAATAGGTTGTGTAGTTGTCTATAGCTCTATACCATGCTTGAAAAAATCTCTAAAAGTCTCTATTTGCACTTTGAACATTGAGAGAATAGCCTACTTTGATTATGCTGTTTTTATTGTTCACACTTAATATGACTAAGAAAGAACTGTGTTGTTTATTTTTTGTTATTTATACTGTTTTTATTTATATGTTCAATTTGTGAAAAGAACTTCAGTTAGAAGGTCAAATGTTCTAGAAGCTCATAATTTATGATCCCCCATTTTGTGTCCCCCAAATTCTCAAACCAAAGTTACACCCTTGCCGACCGATACAGGTTTTTTGAGGCTGATACCATTATTAACTTAAATTAAGAAAATAACTAGTCTATTTTAATACATCTCCGCCACGGCCACCAGAGCTGATCACGGCCACTCTAGTCAATGCTTGTGTTTATACCAGCCCCACCATGGCACATTTCTGAAGCATCCCAGAAGTGGCTCTCCACACTGCTTTGTTAAAGATACGTCTACATCTCCTTTGATAAAAAAAAATAATGGCTAGTGCGGTGGCTGTGATATGCATTAACCTACCAACACCGGTCGTTATGACTTATTGAGACAAAAAAAAATAAGGTTTAGTCGCATAACTTCAGTTAATGGAAATGCCTTCATTTCTCAATCTTTTTTATTGACATCTATAAAATATCACAAATGTTTTGCGCAAATCTGAAACCTCTTAACATTATAACTGTATTTTTGTTATAACAATTAAATTAATTACAGCTTTTTATGGCCTTAAATTTGAACTGAATTTAAGACTTTTAAGGACCTGCAGGGAAGTCAACCAGTTGAAGCTTTAAAGTTTTAACATTTTTAAAAACTTTTAGTGATCCCTCAGCAAGCACCATTAATTAAAAACTAGCTTTTAGACTTAAGAAACACACATCAAAATGAAGAGCCGTGCACACTGTGTGTACCCACGCTCCGACAGTTTGTTAATACTAGGGGTTTTCTTCACAATTATCTCTAGAGATGCCATTTGCTGGGTGGGATGAACTGTAATCCCAGATACTCACCAGTTTCCACTTCCAGCAGAGCCTTGGCGAGGACACTTCCTGCCACACTGATCGCCTGGCAGATATAGTAGCCGGAGTCCTCGGAGTGAACATCAGAGATGGACAGCTCTCCGTTCATGGACACAGAATAACGGCCCGACTGGGAAGGAGGTTGGCCGGGGAAAAGCAGCATCTACGAAAGAGGACAGACTCTTGAGTTCACACCACACTGCATGGGCAAAGTACCCAGTATTCAGAGAGACTGAAAGTCTGTTTTACAAATTCCACACAGCCATGGAAAACAGGACTGTCCTTGTTCTTTTGAAGTAAAAGTGTTTGATGATTTGTAGGCATACTCTAATGTTTATAGTGCAATGCTCTTGAATATCTAAAGGTAAGGTAATAAAAGCAGATTTAACTGAATTTTAACATAAAAGGACAGGCAGGCTGAAAAATTGTCACATACTACTGTAAAGCTTTACAATAACAGTGATGTACAATATATCTGTCCCATAACAGTTATCAGTAATACTAATAATTGAATGAATTCAATAATTCAATTCATTAACATTAGTTCATACATCAGGTATCATGGTCTAACAATTAAAAATTCTTCTAAGCATTTATTAACCTATGTTAATGTTAATTTTTAAATAAATAATTGTCAATTGTTAATTTGCGTTCACTCATAATGCATTTACAGTGGGTACGGAAAGTATTCAGTATTCATGCTGTCATTAATGTACACACAGCACCCCATATTGGCAGAAAAACACAGAATTGTTGACATTTTTGCAGATTTATTAAAAAAGAAAAACTGAAATATCACATGGTCCTAAGTATTCAGACCCTTTGCTGTGACACTCATATATTTAACTCAGGTGCTGTCCATTTCTTCTGATCATCCTTGAGATGGTTCTACACCTTCATTTGAGTCCAGCTGTGTTTGATTATACTGATTGGACTTGATTAGGAAAGCCACACACCTGTCTATATAAGACCTTACAGCTCACAGTGCATGTCAGAGCAAATGAGAATCATGAGGTCAAAGGAACTGCCTGAAGAGCTCAGAGACAGAATTGTGGCAAGGCACAGATCTGGCCAAGGTTACAAAAAAATTCTGCTGCACTTAATGTTCCTAAGAGCACAGTGGCCTCCATAATCCTTAAATGGAAGATGTTTGGGACAACCAGAACCCTTCCTAGAGCTGGCCGTCCGGCCAAACTGAGCTTTCGGGGGAGAAGAGCCTTGGTGAGAGAGGTAAAGAAGAACCCAAAGATCACTGTGGCTGAGCTGCAGAGATGCAGTCAGGAGATGGGAGAAAGTTGTAGAAAGTCAACCATCACTGCAGCCCTCCACCAGTTGGGGCTTTATGGCAGAGTGGCCCGATGGAAGCCTCTCCTCAGTGCAAGACGCATGAAAGCCCGCATGGAGGACTCCAAGATGGTGAGAAATAAGATTCTCTGATCTGATGAGATCAAGATAGAACTTTTTGGCCTTAATTCTAAGCGGTATGTGTGGAGAAAACCAGGCACTGCTCATGACCTGCCCAATACAGTCCCAACAGTGAAGCATGGTGGTGGCAGCATCATTCTGTGGGGGTGTTTTTCAGCTGCAGGGACAGGACGACTGGCTGCAATCGAGGGAAAGATGAATGCGGCCAAGTACAGGGATATCCTGGACGAAAACCTTCTCCAGAGTGCTCAGGACCTCAGACTGGGCCGAAGGTTCACCTTCCAACAAGACAATGACCCTAAGCACACAGCCAAAATAACGAAGGAGTGGCTTCACAACAACTCTGTGACTGTTCTTGAATGGCCCAGCCAGAGCCCTGACTTAAACCCAATTGAGCATCTCTGGAGAGACCTGAAAATGGTTGTCCACCAACGTTTACCATCCAACCTGACAGAACTGGAGAGGATTTGCAAGGAGGAATGGCAGAGGATCCCCAAATCCATGTGTGAAAAACTTGTTGCATCTTTCCCAAAAAGACTCATGGCTGTATTAGATCAAAAGGGTGCTTCTACTAAATACTGAGCAAAGGGTCTGAATACTTAGGACCATGTGATATTTCAGTTTTTCTTTTTTAATAAATCTGCAAAAATGTCAACAATTCTGTGTTTTTCTGTCAATATGGGGTGCAGTGTGTACATTAATGAGGAGAAAAAAAATGAACTTAAATGATTTTAGCAAATGGCTGCAATATAACAAAGAGTGAAAAATTTAAGGGGGTCTGAATACTTTCCGTACCCACTGTACATAATGCAATAATTATTAAAGTACTGTTTAAGATTTTGGGGACACTAAGAATTGTAAATATTTTTAATAAAAGACTTTTATTTAAAATATCTCATATATATATATATATATATATATATATATATTAGGGGTGTAACGGTTCACAAAATCCATGGTTCGGTTCGATACGACAGTGGTGTCACAGTTCGGTACTTTTTTGTATTCATATTTATATAAATATAAATACACACAGGCTTTAGTGTATAATATGCTGATTTGCTGCTCAAGAAACATCTTAATAATTTTGAAAACTGTTTATATTTTGTCGGAACTGTGATCAATTTTTTTTATAAGTTAGTAAGTTCAAAGAACAGCATTTATCAGAAATAGGAATGTTTTGTAACAATATTAATGCCTTCACTGTCACTTTTGATCAATTTAATGCGTCCTTTTTGAAGTTAAGTATTTAAGCATCTAAAAAATAAAACTCTTGAATATGGTGCCTCCAAAATATTACTGAAAACAGTAAGCCGATTAAAAGATCTCATTCCCATCAAAACTGCACATCAACTGATTTGAGGGCTCGATTGTGTTTTTCCAGCAGTTTAATTCGCTGAGCGAAGCCGTTTGCTCCTTTGTGAGACTTCAGTTGGGTTAACTAGGGGTACATACAGTATGTGAGGGGGAATCCGTCCACTTCTCTTAAGAGGCTTAAAATGGGCAAGTAATGGATGAAGGTGAAAAGGCCAGAGCATAATCTGGAACACAGCTGCAAATGGCTTACAAGCGTGAACACCGGGGACGTGCTATGAAATCCATTGCACAAACCACACCCCAAATGACTCCAAAATGATGTGAGCCATCAAGGCTGAGTGGTCTTTAGCTCTCTACCGCACTGACAGGGGTCTATTTTTAGCATGGAAACGTGCTCCTGACTGCCATTACACTAAACGCTGTGCTTTTACTGGCCTATGGGAGCTGCTCTGACACCTGATGTTCCTCTGTGTCAAATTTTCTCCTCCTACTCTTTCACAAGTCTCTTTTTTTTCCACTCTTCGGTGGTTTCCCATAATGGCTCTGAAAACATGCTGCTTTGTCAAAAGGGCTCAAAACGCTCTGAATCATCTCTTCAATGCAATCAGCAATACACGACTAATCAGCATCAACAAGGGTAAATATAATCATCGAGAGGCTCCAGGCTTGTTTTCAAGCTCTGGCTAAGTTAATGAGTCACTGATAAACATGCTCTGAGATGCAAATAAATCATCTTTATATGAAGTGATCTGCCTTTGATCTCCAATCAAGCTCTTTAAACCCACGCATGACATACAGTGAAGTATTGGATTACTGAGGGACAATGCTGAGCCATCTCTTAAGCTGCGTCTCGAATCATATACAATGCTCTGTTTACTTACACTGTACAGTATGTACTTGAGTATATACTGCATGAATTTCAAAGGGCAATATAATGTTTTCATACACTACTGCTCAAAAGTTTGGAGCTGGTAAGATGTATTTCATGTAAAGCCTCTTATGTTCACAAAGGCAGCATTTATTTTATCAAAAATATGGTAAAACAGTAATATTGTAAATTTTAATTACAGTTTAAAATTATTGTTTTATATTTGAATATAAAATGTATTCCTCTAATGGAAAAGATGAATTTTCAGCATCATTACTCCAGTCTTCAGTGTCACATGATCCTTCAGAAATCCTTTTGATTTGACGATTATTTCAAATGCTGAAAACATGTTTTTATATATTTGTTGAATACATTAGGCCCTATACTTTTTTAACAGTTATTTGAAATAGAACTTTGTTGTAACATTATAAATGCCTTTATACTCATTTAGTCAATTTAATGTCAATTTTAGTCAACTTACTAGATCCTTGTTCACTTATTAAAAATATCCTATTGCCCCCAAAATTTGTAATGCTAATGTTTTTCATATGGTAAATGATATTTTAAATACACATTCTCTTATTTGGAGTTCCTGCTAACTTTAGCATGTTAGCTAACCACAACTTCACATTCGCTTTTGATCACAAAATGGGACAGACCTTTACAGTCTCACTGTATTCTTTGAGCGCAAAATTGGTTGGGCTCGATTAAATAGGAAGCATAAGTTGCACTTACCTGACTGCCTTCTTTCTGCCAGAAAACTGCAGGAAGAGGGTTTCCCTGGGTGCCACACTGAAAAGTGACGGTTCGTCCTTGGGCAGCGACTTGATCCTGAGGACGTACGTCAATCTGTGGGGGCACTGAGGTCAGAGAGAGCAGAACGTGGCTGGTTAGAGAATTTGAAATGCTTTATGATTTTACTGTTTTTTTTTTTGGATACCTTTGTTCATACAAAGGAACAGCAGAGGAAAAGCATATTGCTCAGCAGACGTGGGATCATGTGACTAAAGTAATTATGCTAAAAATTCAGCTTTGAAATCACAGGAGTAAATTACATTTTAAGTAGAAAACAGTTATTGTAAATAGTAAAAATATTTGAACTGTTTGTTGTACTTTGGTTCTGATAAATACATGCTTGGTGAGCAGAAGAGACTTCTTTACTAAACATAAAAAAAAACTTTTGACTGGTAGTGTACTGCTAACTATCCTTTTTTTACGTAATAAACATATATTTCTATTTAAAATTTGAAGTTAGCAATACTTTCATCCAGCATAGATGCATTAAAGTGACAGCAAAGACATTTATAATGTCCCAAAAGATTTCTATTTTAAATAAATTTGGTTCTTTTGGAAAAAAAAAAAAGTATCAGTTTCTACAAGAATATTAAAGGGACAGTTCACACAAAACAATTCTGTCATTACCCACCCTCATGTTGCGCCAAACCCGTATGCCCTTCGTTTATCTTCGAAACACAAATTAAGATATTTCTGATGAAATCCAAGAGCTTTCTGAACCTGCATAGACAGCAATGCAACAAATTCAAGGCCCAGAAAACATTGTTAAAATAGTCCATGTGACATCAGTGGTTCAACCTTAATTTTATGAAGCTACGAGGATACTTTTTGTGCACAAAGAAAACAAAAATAACGACTTTATACAAAAATGTCTCCTCTTTTCACGTATCTGAACTGTTTTCCTTGTTGTACGTCCGTGAGTTTCTGCCTGTTCCTGAGTTTTCCCTTGTTTTACTTTATTAAAGATCGTGTGCGTTATTTCCACGTCTCCTGCGTTCTTCCTACGACCACGTACAGTTACAGAAGACCAGACCCAATCAACACCGCCGCTCCACGCTCAAGCCAGCCGGCCACCGATATGGCAAGCCTTATTAACATTATGGACCTAGTGCTTCCACTGGAGTTTTCTGCCCCAATCCTCTCTCCTGAATCTCCTTTGTCTCCGCTGGTCCCGTCCAGCACCCCTAATTCTCCTTCATCTCTGCTGGTCCTGTCCAGCCCTCCAGAGCGCCGTCCAGAGTCCGCTCCTCCAGAGCCCACTCCTCCTGAGCGCCCTCCAAAACCCCTAAATTCCCCCAAGAAAATTACCATAGCCAAAGTGGCCGGGCCGAGTACTAAGGTCAAGGCCACGGAGGCCACAGCGCCATGGCTTCCTGAACTGTCTGTCCCGCCATGGCCCCCCGAACTGTCTGATCCGCCATGGCTCCCCAAGCTCCCTGATCCGTCTCCATGTTTCCCTTAAGGCCCCGATATACTTCAAACGAAGTTCGTTTTCGTTGTTCGTTTGAGGGCAAAAAGAAGTTCGAAAAGGCCGAGGGACGGTATACTGTTTTCGAACATTCGGACACCCTCCGCTGCTGGAGGCGGGTTTTTTAAACGTGTCACGTCGCTCGCGTCTTTAAAATCTCTCCACGAGCAATCGTACAGGTGTGGATACATCTGTACCAGCTCTGCTACTCGACTCTCCAGTGTATTCATGTTGCTACCTTGGAGTTGTTGTTTTGGATGTTGTTCTCCTGTCTGCCTGCCGTTGAATGAGGAACAAACCGGGAAAAAAATTCACACGTCAAAGCAGGCGGAGTACCAGAACACGCCCATCGACTGCGTAATTGCCGCGGACCAATGGACGCTCAAAGGTGTTTAGGAGCCAAAACAAACTCCCCCAAAAAGTTCGCTTTGGTGAGCTGTTTCGAACTGCCGAAACGAACTCAAAACGATCTTCGTTTTGGCCTGATTTTGTTCGAAATTACGTCATTTCAGTTCGTTCTTCGATTTCGTTTGAAGTATATCGGGGCCTTTAGTCACTGGCATCTAGGTTGCCCTTCCGGGAGAGGGGAGTAATGTCACGTGTCTGGACTGTTTTCTTTGTTTTATCCTTGTCAGTTCCTGTTTTTGCTTTTATGGTCTGTTTCCTGGTCCTGTTAAGTTTATTGGTTATTCCCAGCACCTGTGTTTGTAATTATCCCATGTGTATTAGTTCCTGTTTGTTTCTTGGTTCTTTGTCTGGTTTTCCCTTGTTTTACTTTATTAAAGATCATGTACATTATTTCCATGTCTCCTGCGTTCTTCCTACGACCACGTACTGTTACAGTACCACGTTCAATAAAACCGTTATTTTTATTTCCTTTGCACACAAAAAGTATTCTTGTGGCTTCATAAAATGTAGGTTAAACCACAAAAATATCTTAATTTGTGTTCCGAAGATGAACGAAGGTCTTATGGGTTTGGAACGAAGTGAGGGTGAGTAATTAATTATTTTTTGGGTGAATTGTCCCTTTTAAGAAGCACAACTGTTTTTAACATTAATTAATAATAATAAATGTTTCTTTAAATCAGCATACTGAAGACCGGAGTAATAATGCTGAAAATTATATTTTGTAATTGTAATTATATTTCAAATGTGTTCTTCAGTGAAAGCATTGTGAGCAAAAGCTATGTCTTTCAAAAGCATTAAAGTACAGACCCCAAACTAGAAAACAACTGTTGACATCAGGCAAAGGTTCAGAGCTATAAACATGAATCTGGATAGCACAGTCCAGATAATTTGATCCTGGAAGAAATCAAATAAGTGACTTTGGCATCTCTGCAAATTAGAGCAGAGTTTGTGGCACTGCAGAGAAACATTCGAAAAAACTCCAAAAGTGTAGTTTTTCTCAAGAGAAACATCAAGCAAACGTCTCGGGAGAGTTATTTATTTGCATATAGACTCTCTCTGTCGTTTCAGCACCTGAAACCATGCTAATCAGCTAAAAACACCAACACCCAAAATAAAACACCAGACTACCAAGATTTGCCGCACTTTACTGAGATGACTGTTCGCGGCTGTTTTGTGTGGAAAAACCTCTAAATCTGGCTTTCTAGCAGAAACAATTGAGATGTTGAAGAGACCTCATTTGCGATTCATCTCTGCTATGGGTAGATCTGACAACAAGTACTTGTACTTGAACTTGGTATGATTGAATTTAACCCTCACCAAACACCATCTACTCTCTACTTCTATAAAAACATGAAGTGGATTTCTCAGTATTTTAAATCGCTTATCAGTTAAGTGCTGTCCTCTGAGGCTCATCAGCTCTGTGATTTGCACATTAGCGTGAGAGCTGGTGGATTTAAAACATATAGAGTCTCCACTCAGCCCAGATTAAAGCAAGTAATTAGTTGTGACTGCAAAGCAGATTCTCATGCTGGAGTCCGTGGCTCACGCTGGGATAGCGGAGCACGCACGGTATCGGAAAACATCTGTTTTCGGCGGTGATGTTTGAGGTGGTTACTGCTCGGTTTATCGCTCTGAAAGCTAAACGGAACCACCGACGTTATCCAGCAGCCATTTCCCACCCACTTTTTAGTACGGCACTGGGCTCAGGGCTGTGTGTCTTTGTTTAGATAACCAGACCGCTACCCTGCTGTTCAGAAACTTCACAGTAGGTTTGTACACCAGACTCAAGTGAGAGAAGGCGTATGAGAGCGTGAAAGGCAGACAGAGAGAAAGCGCGAGATCTGACTCATCCGTGTTGTTTCTCCATTTTCACATTTTTTTCTGACGGGGCTACAAGCTCCCACACAAATAACAACTCATGACGAGAAGCCGACAAAGAGCATATAAACCAGAGGAGAATAATAGTGTGGGGAGAAGTGGCTCAGGGCTGACGGAGCTGCTGCTCACTTCTGCAGGTGACAACTCCCAAGTGACAGATTGACTTGTATGTATGTATGTCAGCTTTAGGGATTGAAATAATGAGTTAAAAATGTTTCAGAGTAGAATACAATACTGGAGACTTAACAAGACTGAAGATATTTTAAAAATGTCTGCTTTACTTTTGGCCTTTAAAATCAAGCCCTTAAATATCTTTAACATTTATGGCTTGATGAAGAAACTCCAACATCCACGGAATCTTTCTATTTCATAAAACATTCTTTAAGATCTTCACACTATACTTCTGAATGTTTTTCTTCCTCAGTATTATATACATATACATACATACATACATATATATATATTATAATACAAACCTACAATTCTGAATTTTTTCCCTCAGAATTATCCCGCTATTCTGACTTTATAACTCACAACTGTGAGTTTATAAAGTTATAAAGTCAGAATTGTCAGGTAAAAACGAGCAGTCCCAAGAACTTAGATCAGAATTGTGAGATAAAAACTACCAATTCTGCCTTTTTTTCTCACAATTGTGAGTTCCTATCTTGCAATTTGGATTTTTTTTTCTCCAAACTGAATGACAAACTCATAATTGCGACTTATAAAGTCAGAATTGTCAGGTAAAAACGAGCAATATGACTTTTCTCACAAATGCAAGTTTGCATCCCAAAATTCGGACTTCTTCTCTCGCAATTGCAAGTTCACATCTCACAATTCAGACTTTTTTTCTCACAATTGCATGATATAAACTCACAATTGTGAGAAATAAAGTCAGAATTGTAAGGTAAAAATGAGATTCTTGCAAATGTGAGTTTGTATCTCAGTTCTGAATTTTTGAATCACAATTCAGGCTTTTTTCTCAGAATTGTGAGTGATAAAGTCAGAATTGTGACCTTTTTTTCTCAGAACTGCATGACAGAATTGTTTTATCTCACAATTCTGACTTTATTTCTCACAACTGCGAGTTTATATCCTGCTATTCTGAATTTTTCACTTGCAATTGTGAGTTTATATCATGCAATTCTGATAAAAAAGGTCAGAATTGCGAGTTTATATCACAATTCTGAGAAAAAAGCCTGAATTGTGAGTCTATATAATACACTCAAGATATAAAGTCAGAAAGTCACTAAAGATATAAGGTCAAAAAAGGAAGATATAAACTCGCAACTGGAAGAAATTGTGAGATAAAAACAATTCTGCAATTCTGACTTCAAGTTTACATCTCGCAATTTAGATTTTTTTTTTTTTTTTGGCAATTGTGAGTTTATATCACGCAATTCTGAGAAAAAAAGCCTGAATTGCGATTATTTATCACTCAGTTCTAAGAAAAAGACCCAGAACTGTGAGTCGCAATAACTTTTTTTTAGACTTTTTTATCCCGTGGCAGAAACAAGCTTCCATATGAGGGTGAATAAACAATGACAGTATTCATTTTTGCATGAAATGTTCTTTTAAAAGCCAGAATTAAACCGCACCATTTCCCATTTTCAATACAGGGCATGTTTGGGATGATCCAGTGAACGAGGATGCATTTGACTCATGACTCATCCTGTGGGCATTTTTGTTGGGCTTGGTAAAAGCTCTTGTGCACATGGTCGCTCATCGTGTGCGCTTGTCTGATGAGTGTAAAAGCAGCAGATGTGTGTGGTCAGTCGTAATCTTCAGCGTGTTAAGTCACTGATGCCGTGGCTTTGCTGCCTAGTATGTTGGGAAAATGTTAGGCTAGAAGGCGGCAAACATCTGCTGGGAGGATCAGAGAAAACACCATTCCCCTGACAGACACACGCCCTGTCAATCTCACATGAGCACAGGTGTTCTCATCACATCACACAGGAAGTAAAAGTGAACAGACTTCATTTTACTCGAACTTCTGTTACTGTGTATTTACATATGGGACTGAAGATATGCAACAATGTAGGGTCCAAATGTAAAGCTTGCCCAAAAATCACTGTGGAGAGTAAATGAAACTTGTTACTCGCCAGTGGCTGGAAACCTTTGCATAATATTGCTGAAGTAAATCTGTAAGAATTACAGTCACATGTGTTGAATATTTCTCACGTTAATCCACCAAAACGAAAACATGAGGAGTGAAATCCAGATTTTTGTGACAGGTCCTGTTCCACCGAGAGACGAATACTGGCTCATGTCATTTGTGATGCTGTGAGTGACATAAAAAAAACAACACTTTGGGATTTTGTTTGTCATATTTTAGTTTTGGTGGATTAAAATGAGAAATATTCCAGGTGACTAAAATTTATACCGATGTATTATGCAAACGTTTCCTGCCACTGTTGAGTAACTTATTTCATTTACTCTCAAAAATATTGGATAACAGTTTGTGTCAAGAAAAAAAAAAACAGCTAAACATACATAGATGTATTCACTATGTTATTTATTCACTATTGGCAGGTTTGGTAAAACCATACTTTTGGATCCTCTCTGAATGTAATAAATAATTGATATAATATATCAAATATAAAATATAGTAATATATTTTCTATAACAGTCATAACAGAACAGATACAGAACAGATTTTTAAATGTACAGCAAAAACTGTAATATTTTGAAATACTTTTACTATTTAAAATAACTGTTTTCTATTTGAATTTATCTTAAAATGTAATTTATTCCTGTGATTTCAAAGCTATTTTTTTGCATAATTACAGTCACATAATCCTTCAGAAATTATTCTAATATTCTGATTTGGGGCTCAAAAAACATTTATTACTTTTATTATGTTCAAAACAGCTTAGTAGAATTTTTTTCAGGTTTCTTTGAAGAATAGAAAGTTTAGAAGAACAGCTGTCTGAAATTAAATATAATTTAATTAAATATTTTGTAACATCATACATGTTTTAATCACTACTTTTGATCAATAATAATAATAATAATACCACTAATAAAACATGTTTTTTGAACAGCAAATCAGCATATTAGAATGATTTCTGAAGGATCATGTGACTGGAGTAATGATGCTGAAAATTGCAGCTTTTGATCACAGGAATAAATTACATTTTAAAATATATTGAAATAGAAAACAGTTATTTTAAATGGTACAAATATTTTAATTTGACTGTTTTTGCTGTACTTTGGATCAAATAAACACAGGCTTGGTAAGCAGAAAACACTTCTTTAAAAAACATTAAAAATCTTAGTGTAACTTTATATAATATAATCATTTTATAATATATAATTATTTTGTAAAACCATCATTTTGGTTTGTCATTGCATGTGATAAATATGCAATTATATATCTATATATATATATCTATATATATCTATATATATATATATATATATATCTATATATATATATATATATATATATATATATATATATATATATATATATATATATAGATAGATAGATAAATAGATAGATATGATATCTATAAAAAGTAATATATATATATATATATATATATATTACTTTCTATAATATATAATTGTTTTATATAGGTGCTAGCAAATTGTATTAATTTATTAGCTTTTTATTGTATTTTATTTTACTTTTATTGATACATACAGTGGAAAAGAGGACAGGAAATGTGGAGAGGTGTGGAAACAGTATTAGTCAAAGTCACACGTCAGATTCAAACTAACGTCACTAACAAGGGTGCCACAAATTAATGTGGTAGGCATGTGCACTAATTAATAAGCCACATTCAAAAGCTTCTATTTTTACCTTTATTTATTTTTTTTTACTTGATACTGTTTTTCCATAATCTGACAGCAACTGAATTCAGTCTCAAAATCCTTGTAGCTGGCAGCAAGGTCATGGGTTCGATGCTTAGGCAATGCCAGCACTGATAAAATATTCAGCTTAAAAAAGTCTGCCAAATGCATGCATGAATATAAATGTACAATTTGCTTGTGATTCCTGAAAATGTAGTAGTCACTGTTTTTTTGAAAAGTTTGAATGTTCATGTTTCAATATTATTAATGTTAAGCAGCTGCATTGAACATCTTCACGAGCTTTGAAATCCCCATTAATCTAATGGCAGTATCAGAGTAATGACTTAAAATGTCTTTTTGACGCATTCACATAAATTTCTATCCTATCCACAATGCAAAGCAGCAGACATAAAACAGTCTGCCTGTGCCACCTTGTGCGATGCGGCAGCATGCAGTGAAGAGGAAGGAAAGGTTGGTAAGGATGAAATGATGAAGGGCAACAAAACATCAAGGCAAATGAGACAGAAAATTCACAAATGAAACATCAAGAAAATGGCCCTGAGTCAGAAAATGGAGAGAGAGAGAGAGAGAAAGAGAGAGAGCGAGGCAGAAAAAGGAGGCAGTGGGAAGGAGATGGAGGCAGAGCTGCTTGGTCTCATCTTAATTCAGACTGGCAAAATAACTGGAGGATGAATTGAATCAGGTCTGCTACAGCTGCTTCCCCCGGCTTGTGCCAGTTAGTTTCCCATCCAGTTCTCTCTCTCGCTCACTCTTTCTCTCTCTTTCTCGTTTCTACACGCACGCAAACACACACTTTGCCACGTTCTATTAACACTGCCTCTGCACTCCGGCAGTTTGCTAAAGCACACCGTCTCTCTATAACAGCTGTCAAATACAGTAATCCACACGCTTTAACATAAGCTCCACATAGTTGCTCTGTTCCAAAACATAGTAAGCTGCCTAAGTAGAAAAATCGACAATAATTTGCTTAGCCTCATGTTGCTCCAAACCTGTATGAGTTTCTATTTTCAGTGGAAAGCAGTTTTTGCCCATACAGTGAAACAACATTTGGTCCTAACTGACTTTGTGCATTTCTTTTATGTTCCACATTATAAAAGATATTACAAAAACATTAAAGTGTATAAATCATTTGTTTTTTTAAAGAAACATTGTCCAACAGCTACACCAGCAGGTAAAGTTACAGCAGAAGTCCACGTCTCTCTCACCTCCCCTGAGCCCATTGAGTTTTAACAGACCCCCTAGAGCATGCAGTGGTTTTGGTGGGGGGTAATTGAGAATGAATGGGGGAAATCACATTGCGATATGATTGGATATGACTGGTTATGTTCGGCTGTGATTGGTTCATGCGTTAAATTCCGCCTCTTGCGTTTGACGCGTTCTGCGTTCGCAAAACAATATAATGCCGTTGATAGGAAGACTCAAGTAAACAACTCACACACTTAGATATAACCACTTTGTTATGTAATAAGACTTAAAATGTCATGAAAACATGAGTATTGAGCTTGGTAAAATTTTAAGTAAATCTCTAAAGAAAAAACGATGCACTAAGAGCCAGGGGGTGAAAACATTTGGAATTTGAAGATGAGGGTAAATTTAACTTATTTTGTCTGCTGGGAAACATGTATCTTCTGTAGCTTCTGAAGGGTAGTACTAAATGAAAAAAAAAAAAAAAAAAGATATTTAGGCAAAATAAGAAAAATGTACACATCTTCATTCTGTTCAAAAGTTTTCACCCCCAGCTCTTAATGAATCGTGTTTCCTTCTGGGTTCAAATACACACAAATGATGAAAAACCAAAGAATTTGTGGGACCTGAAGGATTTTTCTGCAAAACAGCAGGCAGTTTAACAGTTCAGGAAACATGGGACTCATGAACAACCATCAATAAACAAAAAAAAAAAAAAAAAAAAAAAACAGCTGTGGATCATTCAGGTAACAACACAGTATTAAGAATCAAATGTATGTTAACTTTTGAATGGGGACATTTTTATAAATTCAACTATTATTTTCTATTGTCTATATGTAAACGTCTTTTATCTGAAATATCTTATTCAGGACTTCAACTGTACATGTGTTGATGAGCGCTTGCGTGAGGCAGTTAAAAGATTCAGCTGAATTAAACAAAACAGCTTGTTTAAATGAGTACAATAACATTTGTATTGCTAGTAAATTCTGTAAAGAAAGTGCAGACACTGGACAAGGATGGAAGCACCTGGGTTAATGCACAATGCAGAATATTGTGAAAGGCTATGAGTTTGCTGAATGCATATGCTAAGTGTTTGCATCAAACCTGAGTATACTATGGGCTTTAAAAGTCAGTTTGCTATCTAGGAAATGAGGCAGCGTG
This sequence comes from Cirrhinus molitorella, assembly GCA_033026305.1. Classification (NCBI taxonomy): domain Eukaryota; kingdom Metazoa; phylum Chordata; class Actinopteri; order Cypriniformes; family Cyprinidae; genus Cirrhinus; species Cirrhinus molitorella. Next base: position 16,262,378 of record CM065134.1, read on the forward strand.
CTAGAACAGAGCTAACATTTAAGCAGCAACAGAGGAGCAGATAAATCCTTCCTTGTGACTTCACACAGATCAAACTGATTGCGTATGACAGGTTTAAATGGCTGCGGTTAGGTCTGTTTAATGGAGAAGAGTGGCAACATATGCATGAAGCTAAGAATATCAGCTTGCTTCTTTGTGATTCATATTTCATGCACGCTGTGATGTGTGTCGACACACGTGTAAAAGGATGCAAGTCTGTGCCGTCTTACCGTGGACCTGCAGCACAGCGGAGGCTTCGGTTTTGCCCACGCTGTTTTCTGTGACACACGTGTAAGTGCCCTCGTCCTCCGCTTTGACCCTTATCAGACGCAGGCTGTTGTCACCACGAATCTCAAATCTATTCGGCCGAGAAGGTGAAAAGAGACAGTGGTTGTCCGTGAGGAGAGCAGATTGAACAGTCATCGCACATTCCTTCTACAGCCTGTCTACATCCTTTCACTCTCTGAGAGGACATTTCTGTGAGACTCCATCAAATATGCCCCGAACTCTAGGAAACACTAGTTATACTTTATTCTTGGGGCTTTTGCCACTTTTTTGACAGTAGAAAGAAGACAGGAAACTATTTGGGGAGGGAATGGAAATGGGATCAAGATTCAAGTCAGTTCACTTGGTGGTCATCTATCTAGTCAAACAGCTACAGCAATACAGTTCAAGTCAAAAGTTTACATACACCTTGCAGAATCTACAAAATGGTCATTATTTTAACCAAATAATAGAAATCATAAAAAAATGCATGTTATTTTTTATTTAGTACTGACCTGAAAAAGATTTATTTTAATTAAAGTTTAATTTATAAAAATGACCCTGTTCAAAAGTTTACATACGCTTGATTCTTAATACTGCGTTGTTACCTGAATGATCCACAGTTGTTCTTTTTCTTTGTTTAGTGATAGTTGTTCATTAGTCCCTTGTTTGCCCTGAACAGTTAAACTGCCTGCTGTTCTTCAGAAAGATCCTTCAGGTCCCACAAATTCTGTGGTTTTCCAGCAATTTGTGTATTTGAACCTTTCCAACAATGACTGTATGATTCTGAGATCCATCTTGTCACTCTGAGGACAGATATGAGGACTCATATGCAACTATTACAGAAGGTTCAAACACTCATTTATGCTCCAGAAGGAAAAACGACACATTAAGAGCCAGGGGTAAAAACTTTTGAACAGAATGAAGATTTGTACATTTTTCTTATGTTGCCTAAATATATTTTTTCATTTAGTACTGTCCTTCAGAAACTACAGAAGATACTTACTTACTTCTGTTTTCCAGAAGACAAAATAAGTGAAATGTAACCTGATCTTCAAATCCAAAATGTTTTCAGGCTCTTAATGCATTGTGATTCAAATACACAAAAATGAGGCACAGAGGGCAGTTTAACTGTTCAGGACAAACAAGGGACTCAGGAACAACTATCACTAAATTAAAAAAACAGCTGTGGATCATTCAGGTAACAACACAGTATTACGAATCAAGCGTATGTAAACTTTTGAACAGGGTCATTTTTATACATTCAGCTATTATTTTCTCTTTTTCTTTTTCATCTTTTATGTGAAATATCTTATTCAGGTCAGTACTAAATAAAAAATAGCATGCATTTTGTATGATCCCTCTTATTTTGGTAAAATAATTAACATTTTGCAGATTCTGCAAGGTGTATGTAAACTTTTGACTTCAACTTTGTGAAAGGGGGAAAGACTAAAAATATGCCATACTGCCAATAAAATCTAACAACGTTAACAACTATTGTTTCATTAGATCAAATCACACTAAAAAAAAAATTCCAAAGGCTGCTATATTAAAGCGATAGTTGACCCAAAAATGAAAATTCTGTCATTAATTACTCACCCTCATGTCGTTCCAAATCCGTAAGACCTTCTGTAATATTTTTGATGAAATCCGAGAGCTTTCTGAAACTGCATAGACAGCAGTGCAACTGACATGCTCAAGGCCCAGAAATGTAGTAATGACATTGTTAAAATAGTTCATGTGACATCTGTGGTTCAACCTTAATGTTATGAAGCTACAAGAATACTTTTTGTGCGCAAACAAAACTAAAATACCATCTTTATTCATTATTTTCTACTTTTCAGTGTCAGTCTTCGACGAAAGTACCACAATGCATGCAAAGATGAACAAATGTCTTATGGGTTTGCAACGACATTAGGGTGAGCAAATGACAGAATTTTCAATTTTGGGTAAACTATCCCTTTAAGGTTTTGTTGTATAATGTTGTATTATGCAATAAACATTTTTCAGATTGAGGTTTATTGGTTTAATGAGGATTCTCTTTCTCTAATCTAACTATAATGGAAACAGGAAGCAGATTTTCTAATCTGTCACTGCATAAATGTCATTAAACTGGCATTTGAGTTGTATAAAGCTGCCGTAGCAGCATCACAAATGTTTGTAAGCAGAGTCTTGCCTCCCCCGCGGTAGTTCTCCTTCGTCTCTGTTCCAGCGGACCGTCGGAGCCGGGTCTCCGTGAACCTCGCACAAGAAGTCAACAGTCTCCTCAGCCAAAACAATCTGATTCACAGGTCTGCGGATGAACACTGGCCTCTCTGCACCCACGGTCACACACATATCACACAGTGATTATTTTCACTCCTTTGTGAAACCTAAAAAAATGAGCCAGGAAATTGAACTTACCAAACACAACGAGTTCAGCTGGATCACTGTCTCTCTCGCCCACCATATTGGTGCCTACGCACACGTACATGCCTGCGTCACTTTTCCGGGTGTGAGAAATCATCAGCTTACCACCACGCATCTGAGGAAAAAAAAATAAATAATAAAATCACACCTATCACTATATCATAATACAACTTGATTTGATTCTTAAAGATGATTTTGCAATATTGAGTATCTTTTTCAGTTTAAGGTGCAATTTATTTCTATTTAAAATGATTCCTTTTGAAATATTTTTACTGTTTAAAATAACTGTTTTCTATTTAAATATATTTTAAAATGTAATTTATTCCTGTAATTTCAAAGCTGATTTTTAGCATCATTACTCCAGTTACAAGATTCTTCAGATATTATTCTAATATTCTGATTTACTGCTCACAAAAAAAAAAAATATTATGCTGAAAAAAGCTGAGTAACATTTTTTATAGTTTTCTTTGATGAACAGAAAGTTCAAAAGAACAGCATTTATCTGAAATAGAAATCTTTTGTAACATTATAAATGTCTTTATTATCACTTTTGATTCATTTAAAGCATCCTTGCAAAATAAAAGTATTCATTTCTTAATTAATTTCTTTCCCACAAAAGCTTTTTATTTCAAATAAATGCTGATCTTTGGATCTTTCTATTCACCAAAGAATTCTGAAAAAATGTACTTAACTGTTTTAAATATTGATAATAATCAGAAATGTTTTTTGAGCAGCAAATCAGCATATTAGAATGATTTCCGAAGGATCATGTGACACTGAAGCCTGGAGTAATGATGCTGAAAATGTAACTTTGATTACAGAAATAAATTGCATTTTAAAATATATGCATATAGAAAACAGTTATTTTAAATAGTAAATATATTTCACAATATTACTGAGTTTGCTGTATTTTGGATCCAGTAAATGCAGGCTTGGTGAGCAGAAGAGAATTCTTTTAAAAATCTTACTGTTCAAAAATGTTTGATTGGTAGTGTACATATTTATTTAAATAACAAAAATGAATTTTTAATAGCTTAACATTTAATTATCAATAACAACACCAACCAGCACAGCATAAACCTAGAAAAATGCTAAGTGCACCTTTCATTAAGACAATTTGTATTTGGCAGTGATGTCATTGTTGGTGGAGAACAGGGCGTGACCAAGTGCACTGATTTATGTTTCAATCGATGCTGGTTGCAGAGGGGTAGAGTGATGTCACTGCTGCACTACAACCTAATCATCACTCCTGTGCCAACATTGCACTTTCTGCTATTGACTCACAGAGATCCTGCCGTCCTTGTCATTGACACGAACATTGTTCCTCTTCCAGGAAACGGTGGGCTCGGGGTGACCCCTGGGAGGAATGCACTCCAGCACAGCAGGCTCTCCTGCTGCCACCACCACATCATTGGGAGGCTGGCGGAAATCATCCCTGAGAACTAGGGGAGATTGAAACAAGTATTAGCTGTATGCGGTGTTGTTTTTCCTTGGTATGTTTTCATCTGCTCCCCTGTGTGAGGTGTTTATTCATGGATCTTCATTGAGGAACTTGGGAATTGTGAGTCAGAGATGAATGAGGCGTCTTATCTTTGCTTTCTCTTACCTCGTGTCCTCAAATCTCCTGTGCTCCTTCCTGCACAGAATGCCTTGGCTTTCTCATCTTATCAATTATAAAGTGTTTTCATGACAACACATTCACATTTAAATACAGCTGAATAATTGACCATAGAAAAGAGGCATGACATGGCTACGGGTCTGTTCCAAAATCTAGTGAGCTGCCTACTATTTACATACTATTTATTTTGAAAGAACTATATATTTTGAAAGAAATTAAAGGGATAGTTCACCCAAAAATGAACAATTTTGCTCTCTTTTAACAATGCCTTTACTACCTTTTCTGGTTTTGAATGTGGTAGGTGCGTTGCTGTCAATGCAGGGTCAGAAAGTTCTCAGATTTCATTAAAAATATCTTAATTTGTGTTTTGAAGATGAACACAGGTCTTACAGTTTTGGAACAACATGAGGGTAATATATATGGGATATGTAATGATATCAAAATCTCAAGATATGAAAATATCTCAATTTTAAGTCCACAATACAATATTTATTGTGATATTTAAAAAAAAAAGACATGGGGAAAAAATGAAAAGAATTTACATTTAAAGTTAAAATATTCTATTTACTTTCCTAACTAAGAAAAGAGAAAGTCAGAAAAAAAGTGAATTGAAGGGACTCTTATTTGTGGAATACTGTCTCAGTCTAAATTACATTCACACTGGTGTTTTAGGAAGCCAAACAAATGATAATATAATACTAGAAATAACAAATATTTTTATTCCTATGACAGTAATAGCCATATATTGTTAAAACAATTGCACTATAAAATGAATAAAAAATAATATTTCATAGGTATATTATTTTCGATTTACTCTACAGTATAGAAATTACAATACTTCTTTCCTAATTTCTACACTTGAAAGATATATTTTGAATTTGAACTGTAGAAATGTTGCCTATTTAAACCGCTAGCTGTCAGCAATTCATTCTGCACTTTTAAGCTTTTATTTTGAAGAAATGGCAGTAGAGCTTTTTTTGCTGGAAAAATCAAGCTTGCCCTGCCCTGTTTAGTATAACTGGCCCTTAAAGGAACACTCCACTTTTTTTGAAAATAGGCTCATTTTCCAACTCCGCTAGAGTTAAACAGATGAGTTACCGTTTTCGAATCCATTTAGCCGATCTCCGGGTCTGACGGTAGCACTTTTAGCATAGCTTAGCATAAATCATTGAATCTGATTAGATCATTAACATCAAAGAGTTTCAATATTTGTCCTATGTAAAACATGACTCTTCTGTAGTTACACTGTGTACTAAGACCAACAGAAAATTAAAAGTTGTGATTTTCTAGGCTGCTTTGAATAGGAACTACACTCATTCTGGCATAATAATCAAGGAAATTTGCATACCATGGGTGCAGCAGGTGCAATGATATTACGCAGCGCCTGAATATGGTCCCCAGCAATTTTACTATTAGCTTAGTGCCGGTCACGTTGGAAGTTACCTAGCTGGGGACTATTTTCAGGCACTTCATAATATCATTGCGCCTGCTGCACCCATGGTATGGCAGCAAAGTTCCTTGATTATTATGCCGGAGTGAGAATATAGTTCCTATTCGTATCAGCCTAGAAAACTGCAACTTTTTCATTTTCTGTTGGTCTTAGTACACAATAAAACTACAGAAGAGTCAAGTTTTAAATAGGAAAAATATTGAAACTCTTTGGTCATTTTTGAGCGAGATGCTAACAGTCTAATCAGTTTTATTGATTTATGCTAAGCTATGCTAAATGTGCTACCGGCAGACCCTGAGATCGACTGAATGGATTCGAAAACGGTAAAACTCAACTCTAGGGGAGTTGGAAAATGAGCCTATTTTCAAAAAAAGTGGAGTGTTCCTGTAATGTGCATTCATAGAAAATCTTTTTTTTTTAAATAAAAAAAGATACATCGTCCTTTTGCTCTAGCCAAAGTCATTTGAACGCACCTGTTGTAATAATTACAAGTTTACTCTTACAACTCATAAATACGAACTTCCCAGGAGTACCTGAATGCACCATTAGCAGTTCACTAGGGTTTGGAACATTTTAAAGTCTCACAAAACAAAATCCAACAGGGAAGCCAATTCTTCAGCTCTGCAGACAGCCAAATTCAACAATGGCTGGTTGCGCTGACCTTCCTAAGCGTCAGTGTTAACGGCAAACACAGTGAACTCTACCCCCTTCTCTTTTCTATGCCTACGCTTCACACTGAGAGCGAACGGCAGAATGCTACACTCCCCGCTGTCTGGCTTGGCAGGAAAAGTTACCCATAAATCCCCAGTGGTGATTGACAGATTAAAAATGCGACCCCTGCCCTATGGCAGCTGCCTCAGGGGGCCCTTTGAGTTTCCTACATCAAAGGGTGAGCTCCTACGGGCTGTAGACTCTCACCAGCGGCTGCTACACAGCCTCACACACACACACACACACACGCAAGCATAAATGCCACTCATATTCTCATCTCTGGGAAATAGAAATGCATTTCGGTAATAACGTGCTCCGCACACCGTTGTCCACAAATTAATCACTAATCTGACAGCCGCAATATCTTCCCGTCTTATCTCTTAAACACTTTGTGGTTGAATTTTTTCGATTAACACCTCAATTATAAGGTGTAATCTCACCTGTCTTGGGCTGCAAATGAAACCGTAGAATGTAAAGCATGAAAACGATTTCCAAATAAATACTTTCAGCCATCGATTCATATTTATGATATGACCTCTGCAGCATTTCTGCTGTGTTACTGAGTCCTGGCTACACTGTCTCTTGGCAGACCTTTATAAATGCAATGACTTGTGATAATTACTTATAAATATTCATTGAAATGTCATGTTATTGGTGAGATCCAGAGTGCAGAGTGCTCCATTTTCTTTGTTAGTTAAACTCATGCTCATCTCCTGCCTATGAATATTCATATCTTTCAGGCTGGGACAAATGGCGTGGGTCTGATATGGACAGTAAGTGACTCGCGTCAGGATTTGGAGTGGTCATCTGTCAGCCTGGGCACCCAACCTGACCATAACCAACTTCACCAGTCCACCATCCAATGCAATCTGCCACATTCCTGTTCACTCAAACCTAGATTTTTAGGCAAATCACTACCATTGTTGTGCCATGGTATTTCTTGCATCCTATTAACTAACTACTCGCAATCCAGTTTAACCAAATGGATTAAAATTTGCTCACTGTCATTCTTTTTAGCACAAGTGTGCATTCTTTCTATGCAAATTAAGCTCATTGGTTAGCCTTACTCACAAAACTTAGGGCCAGACTTACTAAACAAGGCAAATTGGCATTTATTAGTGCAATTATGCACTCAGATCATTTTCATAATGACCAGCACAATCTACCAAGAGCAGTGAAAATTACCACCTGCTTTAAGACAAGCTTTTTTGGGCATTAAATAATGGCACAAATGCCAGTAATTTGCAGAGCACAAACGAAAAAATAACTGTGTCCACGCCTTTTCAGTGCTAATTCTTCACTGCGTGTCTTTAGTAAATCCTGACAGTACTATTTTAACACCAAAAGACCGTTTGCGCGGGCGCAAGCTGTTAGTAAATCTTGCCCTTAGTGCTAATTGCATGCTCGGAATTAACTTTGCACAATTATTGGCTACAGTTGATCATTTAAAACTAGCTAATTGCTGACCCTTTCAATAAAAGACTATTAACTTTTAGCATGTTGCTAAGCTAACAATCGGGTTGTTAGACACAAGGTTAGATGACTTACTTGATGTTTTTCGGTACTGAATGAAATATACACTTTAATCCAATGAGTGGACATTTAGTTTTAGACATTTAGGGTGATATACCAGTAGACACTTTTAACCAGTAGACATTTTTCAAATGGTAGAGATTTTGGATTATAGTCTCTATTGCAGTTACAAGCTTATGTGACATTGCTGTGCTACGTGGTCACAAAAATGTATTGTTTGCATGCATTTTTAAGCATTGTGGTTTAAAAACAAGTGATTTTAAGTCATTGAAACAAAATGATCAGCAAAAGAGAACTCATTTTGCTCTATGCACGTGCTGTCTGAGAGAATGTCTAAGAGGTGCGTACATGTGAAGATGGTGCTCAAGTATTGAACAGAGTTATTTTTGCCACTTTATAGGCCACTTTATAGGACACACTTGTATGTATCAAAATGGCCTCATAAACACAGTAATATAGGTCTTAAGTGAAAGCAAACAGCTGAGAAAGAAAATATGTGTAACAGTATATTGGATCAAGGTAGCTCCTAAAGTGACAGCAGTCTAATATTACTTATATCGCATTTGCTGATGAAAACATGCCATTTTAGCTTGCTTCTACAAGGCTTTGAACTGTTTTATCATGACTCGTGTTTCACAAGACTTGTGCAACTCTGTACCAGGTGTGCTTTTCCTGTCATGTTTTAGAAATCATCATAAATTATATATCAGTTGAAAGCTTAAAACCTCAAAACTCAGCCTTTGAAACCCATTTTAAAATCTGACTTTGTATTACCATGGATTACAAAATGTATTTTATCATATTACAAAATGTATTTGTTTATGAATTATAACAATTTAAGTTTGGAGTGCACTTTCATATCTATGCTCAAAAATAGAGCTGAACAGTGTTGGGGAAAGTTACTTTTAAAAGTAATGCATTACAAAATTGCGTTACTCCCTAAAAAAGTAACTAATTATGTTACTTAGTTACTTTTTATGGAAAGTAATGTGTTACATTACTTTTGCATTACTTTCAAATCTGGACAGGGCTTGCTTGTTTGTTTTTAATACAAAAAGTTTGATTCTTAGCAAATGTATAAGCCCTTTCACACTAAAATTAAATTAGCTGAATAAGGAAATTTAACTTCACGTCTATACAGTAGAACTGTAGGAAAAGAAAGTTCAACACACTTTAGCAATGAGGAAAAAAGCACAAATGTTAGTTCATCTAAAGTAAGTTTTGCTTATTATTACACTGCAAAAAAAATATTTTCTTACTTGGATTTTTTGTCAAAATATCCAAAAATTCTTAAATCAAGAAGGATTTTCTAGACAAGTAAAAATTATTGTCTTGTTTTTTTCTGAAAACAAGTCAAAATTAAGTGTGTTTTAGCCTGAAACAAGCAAAATAATCTCCCAGTGGGGTAAGCAAAATAATCTTGTTTTCTGTTTAAAATAAGATTTTTTTTTTTTTTGGCTTATCCCCTTGGCATATTATTTTGCTTGCTCTAAGCAAAAACTCACTTAATTTGGCCTTTTTCATTTTTTTTTTTTTTTTTTTCTGAAAACAAGAAAATAATTATTTACTTTTTTATATTTTGGCTGGGAACAAGACAGAAAATCTAAGTAAGAAAAGTATTTTTGCAGTGTACGGTTGAATTGGATCAACAAAGGTCAGCAGCAAAGTCACTGGTTAATAAAACGGGATTAAATACATTAAGGAAACAAAAAGTAACTCAGATATTTTCTTGGAAATGAAAAAGTAATGCATTACTTTACTAGTTACTTGAAAAAAGTAATATTATTATGTAACTTGCGTCACTTGTAATGCATTAACCCCAAAACTGGGGCTGACAGTTAAAAGGTTAAAAGTATCATTGCATTTTTACAACATTTCTTATTTGTATTTTTTTTTAAATATTGAAAACTATTTATGCATTAGAAATTTTGCAGTGTAAATGCATTTATAGAGAATATCTGTAACTTAGTCTAGATTGAGGGAATTTTAAGGTTTAATACATTTTTATTATGTAAATAATTTTTTTTGCATTGAAAAATAAAGTATAGACTTTGTGTATGCAGTCAATTATAGTTCTTACCAAAAACTTACCAATTAAAAAAAAAAAAGAAAAAGAAATCGGAATCAGAATCGGCTAAGAAAATTTGCATTGGGTGCATCTCTATAAATAAGTTTCACAAATCACACACTACGGTAAAATAATATTGTGGTTATAACAGTCTTGTGCAAGTTACTGTGCAAAAATAAGTCTTTATTAATATTAATCTTCCCTTGTAATTATAACTTCATCCAATAATGTTGATTTCAGCTGGTAACTGCAGTAACCTTGTAAAAAATGTAGGCAGAGGCATGTTTTTTAATGATAATTTCATTAGAATTCATAAATGGATTTTTTTTTATATAAAACATAGCAATAAAGAAATAAGTGCCTGAAACCAAAAAGCAATTACACAACACATTTGACATTTACTTGAAAATGCTATCAACCAAACAAACAAATTCATCCCCCAAAGGCTAATTATTATTTTTTTTTAAACTAACTGACTATAAAATAATTCACTTGTCCTTTTCCCCCGTTGGCCTGTTAAGATCTGCTGACTCCATCCACCATTGTCTGTCACTGTTAAATAAGCATCCACTCATTCCCTTGGGCCACTCTAACAGTGTACAAACAAAGCACAGGCCTTCCCAAGCATATAAAAGCATGTTTTATAAAAGAAAAGGGCGCAGATGTTGCAGAAAAGTGCTCGACCGACCAACGGCACACCCAACAGACATCTGCCCTCTGCACCCGTTGCAGATCCGACGGACACTCTGATAATGAAAGCTGATTCCGAAGGTGACTGACGGCCCCCAAACAGAAACATAACAACAGTGGTGTAATACATATATGCATGCATGAGCTTGCAAATTGGCAGTATGCATACATTCTCAGTCCCCTGCAGTCCACTGTGGTGGCCCGTCACCTCCTGAACAGGATTTAACTCGCAGGAGGCATATGCACAAGCAAGGACAAGGACAGGCTGTTCCCAAACAGCCCACAGCATGTTGCATTTTTCAGGAGACGAAGCCATGTGTTATTCATGAGCGCTGGTTAAGAAAAGAGAGGGTAAAATAGTGTCACCGTTTACCTAGAGCCGGCCAGCCCGCACACAAAGCTCGTAAGTGCCCTCGGCGATACCACATGCCTAGTTATGGGAAAGAATGATACACGTTTGGCTCTGACAGGGTTCGTCCCTCTTGGCGGTATGTTCGCGAAGCCATTCTTTCCCCCTCTCATCCTGTGCACTTTATTACGAAGCACGAGAAAGAGAAAGCAATGTGATTTTTAATCATCTGTGAGGTGAGTGACATGAGCAGAGAGACTCATTAGATACAGCTGAAAGCCTGAGTGGGTCACGTGACTGGCCTGAAACATTACGGTCATTCTCTTAATTCTGCTTGGCTTCCTTCCACTGAGCAGACCATGCACTGCAAAATCATTATTATCCCTTACATATGCTGTACAAGCCAATTACTTCAGCTGTTAAAATGATATACGGAAATAAATCCATATCAATTAGCAGTAACTTATTCCTTATAACGTCGGCTGTGTCGCAAAATCCAGCAGCATGCTTTTCAGACCGCATTCTGTGCCCACAATGATAAAAAGAAAAAAAAAGAGGGAGTTTTCAAATTAGAGGGTTGCAAATTGGTGCTCGGGGGTCTGGAGAAAATTGCTGGGGACAAAAGTTAATTGTGAAAAGTATACAAATCAGTTTGAATTAAATACAATGTTTTTGTTCAATGTATTTCTGTATCTAGCACTACAGCAGTGCTATTGTTCGCTAAAACGGTTAAAAATAGTTTTTGTTAATTCAAACAAAGATTAAATGAAATAAAATTTAAAAAAATTAAAATATTAAAATGTAGAAATGTTTTAAAATAAACAAATATAAATATTTAATAAACACAAACCAATAAAAATTACAATATACACTACCAGCCAAAAGATTTTTTACGTTTTTTTAAAGAAATCTCGAATGCTCACCAAGCCTGCGTTTATTTGATCCAAAGTACAGCAAAAACAGTCAACTAAGTAAAAGCTGAAAATAAGTTTAAATATATTTACTATTTAAAAAAGTGTTTTCTATTTGAATATATTTTAAAATGTAATTTATTCATGTGATCATAGCTAAATTATATATATATATATTAAAGAAATCTCGACTCTGTTTTTATTCAGAATGTAGTTATGCAGTATTATTATCATCATCAATATTTAAAACAGCTGAGTCAATTTTTTTCAGGATTCTCTGATGAATAGAATGATCCAAAGATCAGCATCTATCTAAAATAAAAAGCTTTTGTAACATTATACACTACACCATTTAAAAGCTTTTTTGAGGAAAGAAATTATAGAAATGAATACTTTTATTTAGCAAACATGCATTACTTTGATCAAAAGTGATGATAAAGACATTTATAATGTTATACAAGATTACTATATCAGATAAATGCTGTTCTTCTGAACTTTCTATTCATTAAAGACACCTGAAAAAAAATCTACTCAGCTGTTTTCAACATAATAATAATAATAATAATAATTAATGTTTTTTTGAGCAGCAAATCAGAATATTAGAATGATTTCTGAAGGATCATGTGACTGGATCATGTGACTGGAGTAAAAATTTCAGCTTTGAAATCACAGGAATAAATTACATTTTTAAAAATATATTTAAACAAGTATTTTAAATAGTAAAAATATAAAAATAATTGCTGTTTGATGTACTTTCAAAACATGAAAAATCTTACTATTCAAAAACTTTTGACTGATAGTGTACATCAATTTATTAACACTTAAATAAAATTAAAACATCAATACTTTTGAAAATATCAAATTCTAAAAGGTTTCTAAGTATAAAATATAGTACAATATAAACATAATATAAACATAATATAAAGCCATATTCTTCAGGTTTTGATATCTAATACTACAGCAAGTTTATTGCTTACTGAAATTTTTTTTGTTAATTTAAAAAAAGCTGAAATGAAATTAACTTAAATATAAATATTTGATGATCAGAAAATCTTCAAGTGTAGAAATGTTTAAAAATAAACAAATATTTAATAATTACATACTAATAAAAATGACAATATACATACATTTATTAATACTTAAACTAAAAATAAAACTGAAAATATCAAATTAAGGGTTTAATTAAAGTATTAAATTCAAATTCAAAATATTAATAAGAAATATAATAGTATATAAATAACATGAAAACAGCACTGCAGCAGATGTTATATTTCAATAATATATTTTAGTTTTAGTACTATATATATATATATATATATATATAGCTGTATACACACACACACACACACACACACACACATCTCTTAAAAGCATAAAATAGACCAAACAGCCACTATATTTTTGCCTGTCTGCTCTCTTTTACCTTACAGCTCAGGACAGTCACTATTAATTTTCCTCAGCCATTAGTCACATAACGCATGTTTCCGGAAATTTAGTATCTCTCCCGGTACACCCCCCTCTAGCAAGGTAGGCACTATGTTTTCAGACATAACCATTGCTTTCATAAATAAGTAACTAATCATTTGGGCTTCCCATTTCCATGAGTTCCTGTTAGGCTGTTACACACGCTACCGCATAGGAACCCCTGCAGTGAACATGACCTAAACATATTCATCACTGCACCAAAAATGTTGAATTTGTGATCGCTGGTACTCCAGCAACTTACGATTTCAAATTAGAGGAGTAAAAGGACATTTCCCAAGCCGAATCTCACACAGGTCGGGCTCATTTTAAAAGGCCAGGAGTCTTTCTTCTCCACCCCCCTGTAGAGATCATGGAATGATGGTAAATGACAAGCCTGTTGGGATGTACATTATTAATAGCCCACCACTGACTCACCACGCGCTCTTTCTCCTTCTTTACACACGGCCTCTCATTTGCATCCCCCACTATGGAGACCCACGACACATTTGACCGTTTGTGACTCAGACATTGGTCTTAAAAGGACAATCATTCTAACCTGAAGAATCCGTGTCGGGGTTTGACAAGCGGCCATCTGTCGGTGTGTGTGTGTGTGTGTGTGTGTGTGTGGAGTGGGAGGAGACTTGTGAAATGTTTCAGGCTAACTGAAGCACTCCTACACTTTCAGCCTGACAATTACATGCGAAATTATGCTAGCCGCTAACGTGTAATTATATAGCGATGCATGAACGTGGATGTCGTTGCGGCCAGGATTCTGACTCACAGCTGGAAGTGTGTGCGGACTAGACAGGATGTTGCTATTGTTCATTTCAGAGGCACATAAATAAATCCATCCCAGAGGTGGGCTAATCCCACGCTACGTTATTCCCCGTGTCGAGACTCGGCTAATCGACCCACCCAGAGAGACGGTGACTGGGTTAATCTGCACATCCTTTGAGTTTACTTCCTTTCGGACTGATAACATCCCATTCAACATCTCTTTCATGTGCTTTCTCGAACAAGCAATAACTGGACAGAACCTGGCGTCACAGAGTCTCCTGAAAATAAAAGCAACAGCTGAAAATGTAACGCATTTTACATGAAACACATGAAGATACGCGATATAAAATGCGATTGGTTATGTTCAACAACAACGCGCATGCAAGAAATCCCATAACAGCCCTTCAGAGGGTTTAGATAAGAGCGCATGGGGAAAGATGTATTAGGGAAAAGCTGCCACGGAGCATCATTACTTTATAATCCCACACTGGGTGAAAGAGGGACAGCTGGGTCTAGAGCCTTTTAAGCAAGTTTTATTTTTCATTTGTCCTACTTTATCTTAATCCAGGCTCAGGGAATGCGGCAGTTTGCTCCCCCAGACAGACTGCCACATTCAATGCTTTGAAATAGATACAGCTTTTCTCTTGCATAAAAGCTTCAACACAAAGCTGCTATTTTGAGAGAATACGTGAATGGATTTGCATTCAAGCCAAGAGCTAAATATCTACTTCTGCCAAAAAAAAAGAAAAAAAAAAAAAAGAAATAATAGGCTTCACTAGTTGCACTTGCCATTTGTCATTCTGCCGTTATGACAAGCGTCAGATTAAGTATTGGTCCTGTGGCATACATATGTTAGGTGGATAATACTGTATCCCCCAATATACTGTAGTCTAGCATTGCATGGATTAATATATTAGTGTAAGACCCAGATTCAGCCTTCTCTCACCCTTTAATAAAACAGTGGCTTTTCACAAAATGCATAAATCTTTTTGTTTGTCAAAGACCTTGAAATGCAAGAGCAACAAAAGCATTGAATTTAAAGAGCGATTTATGCTTGCTGTCTGTTTAAACCTTGATGAATAAAGTTGCTTTTAACATTTCCTTGAGAAATGTGAGTGGATGCTTGAAACTCTGCTGTAAACACAGGATTTTGTCCAAAAATACTGTCTGAATACATGCTGAATGTGAATTACTTTTCAATTCTTTTCTCAAGTATGCATGTATGGCCATGTGACCAGTACTGTCTTTTTGTTTTCAGCCATTTGTGAAAAAGACTTCTGTGTGACATTGAAAAAAATATGTATATATTTTAACTGATAATAATAATTTAAATGAAATAAAGCTGGAATAATATATAAATAATAAAGGGATAGTTCAAGCAAAAATGAAAATTACCCACCCTCAAGCCATTCTAGGTTTCTATGGCTTTCTTCTTTCAGACGAATTTAATCACACAAGTTATATAAAAACATTTGCTGGCTCTTCCAAGTTTTATAATGCCATTGAATGGGTATTGAGAATTTGGAGTCCAATAAAGTGCATCCAGCCATCATAAAAAGTATTCCACACGGCTCCAGGGCTTAATAATGGCCTTCTGAAGTGAATCAATGTGTTCAACAGCCATTCACTGCCATTATAAAGCTGGGAACAGCCAGTATATTTTTTATTATAACTCCAATTTGTCTGAAAGAAGAAAGTCATATACACCTAGCATGGCTTGAGGGTGAGTAAATCATGGGGTAAGCTACATTTTTGGGTGAACTATCACTCTAAACAAAGAACGTTTAAAAAATGAAGTACTAAAATAGCTATTTAAAAATGTAAAAAATAGGAATTTAGAATAGGGAACACTTGTTCACTATTAACTACCACCTTTCCCTCAATAAATTCTTAATTTGCTGCTTATTAATAGTAAGGTAGTTATTAAGTTTAGGTATTGGGTAAGATTAGGGATGTAAAATAAAGTCATGTAGAATAAGGCATTAATATGTGCTTAATTAGTACTAATAAATGGCTAATATTCTACTAATTATGCATGGTAATAAGCAACTAGTTAAGAGAGACTGTAAAATAAAGTGTTACCAAACATTTTAATTACTAAAAACCTAAATTAAAATGAACACTTAAAACGGAATTGAAAACATACTACAGTTGAGGTCAAAAGTTTACATACACCTTGTAGGAGCTGCAAAATGTTAAAGGGTTACTGCAGCCCAAAATGAACATTTTGTCATTAATCATTTACCCCATGCTGTTCCAAACCCGTAAAAGCTTTGTTCGTCTTCGGAACACAATTTAAGATATTTTGGACATAATTTATAACATAATTATAAATAACATAATTTTACATAGCTACGAGAATACTTTTTGTACGCAAAGAAACAAAAATAATGACTTTATTCAACAATTCCTCTCCTCCACGTCAATGTAGCTCCATTATCCACAGTATCCACTGGCGCAAACAGCGTACACAGTTCTCTGTCAGCTGCAGCACATGGACATGTTTTCTATGTTTATTTACGCTTTGATTCTAATGAAAAGAGCATATCCGCATGACGCAGCAGAGAACAGCGTACGCTGTTTGCATCCAGTGGATACTCTCCAAAATGGCACTACGGTGATGCAGAGGAGAGGAATTGTTCAATAAAGTCGTTATTTTTATTTTCTTTGCATACAAAAAGTATTCTCATAGCTTCATACAATTATAGTTGAACCACTGATGGCAGACTATTTTGACGACTTCTTTCATACTTTTCTGGGCCTTGACAGTGTTATTTACTTGACAGTCAATGGGACAGTCACAAACCTCCCGGTTTTCATCCAAAATATCTTAAGTTTTGTTCTGAAGATGCACAAAGAATAAAAAAATGCTTGTTTTTTATTTAGTAATGAGCTGAATATGATATTTTACATAAAAGATGTTTACATATAGTCCAACAAGACCCTGACTCTGTTTAAAATTTTACACACACTTGATTCTTAATACTGCGTTGTTACCTGAATGATCCACAGTTTTTTGTTTTTTTTTAATTTGTGGGACCTGAAGGATTTTTCTGAAGAACAGTGGGCAGTTTAACTGTTCAGGACACACAAGGGACTCATGAACAACTATCACTAAACAAAAAAACAAACAAACAAAAACACAGCTGTTTCAGGTAACAACACAGTATAAAGAATCAAGCGTGTGTAAACTTTTGAACAGGGTCAGGGTCTTGTTGGAATATGTAAACATCTTTTATGTAAAATATCTTTATTCAGCTCAGTACTAAATAAAAAACAACATGCATTTCGTATGATCCTTCTTATTTTGCAGATTCTGCAACGTGGATGCAAACTTTTCACTTCAGCTGTACCAACTAAACATATTAAACCATACTATACATTACATAACAAATACTAAAACAAAACTTTTCCAAACCTATGACTTTCTTTTCTTCTGTGAAACACAAAATACATTTTTCACATTGTTTTGATCATTATTATGCTTTCTTGGTGATAAATGCTTGGTGAAAAGTGTGGGCACTGGGCACAGATCAAGCCAAAACTAATGTGTTTCCAAAAATTCTCTCTCACAGGACATTCACGACTTGACTAGAACAGTTAATCACATCGCACATGTGCCTAATACTGAAAAACAAGAGTGATTCACCAATAAACAAGCACAGACTGAACATTTCATAGCTCAACGACTCTCTGTGTTTACGAGTCCCATAAGCTGAAATATCTAACAGATGGGCATGGTCGCATCAGACTTGTCGTGGCGAAAACTGCTCACTTATCACAAACACGCTGATCCCATGTATGCGATCAAATGTTTTTCCACCTCAATCCGCTTGCTGCTATAATCTGAGCTGCAGGACTAGACGAGGTCTCAGAGATGTGTGAAGGATTGCTCGCCCTCGCTCGCCCCTGCCTTCACCTGTTGTACCCCTCAGGATCCTCCGTCTTCATAAACCACCCGCTCTGCCCTCATGCCGCGGTCGCGCTGGCAACTGTCCAGCTCTAATTAGCACATTAATCACTGCTGAGGAGAAGATACGGCTGGCGGTGAGCTGGGTCTCCTGGTGTATGACCCGAGTCTCATCTTCCACAAGGACGAGCACTTAATTCACGAGCATTGTGTGGCACAAACTAATATCCAGGCTGATTTGAGGCTCACAGGAGTGCTGAGTGTGAGTCTATATGGAGTCAAGAGAGCTAAAAACGATTCCTTTTTCTTTCTGGCTTTAATCGTATGTAATAAATCATCTTCTAAGTCTTGCTTACACGACATATTTTTCAATGCAGTAATTATGACTTGGATTTAAAGGCCACGTAGCATCATTCAGCAAATCTCGTGGCTGAAAAAAATCCAGAGTTTCGTTTTTTGAATGAATAGTGAGATGTAATGAGATTTAGGTCTTGAAAAACTGCAGTACAATCGGCTAGTATTCCCCTTCCTGCTATTTATAGCTGGTCAAAAATATGAAGAGTTATTTGGGAGAGTAAGTATGCAGACTTCAGGATAAGATCTACTGCCGAGTGCATGATTGCAAATCATTTTCACCCAGCATGCTCTGCTACTCGGCGTCCTCTGGGATAGTAAGCAAAAGTCTGTAATGGCTCTAAGGGCTTGGCTCTCCCTCGGCAGTTAAGAATGCCTATTTTAAGAGCTCATTCGTTTCTAACGGGGAAACACTTTAATCATTTCTTTCGGCAAGTCGGTAGATGCATCAAAATGGACTTGATTTGACATTGAGCTTCTGACGTTTACGTCAGATCAGCCTCACCTTCCTCTCAGCAAACTGACAAAAATCAGACCACTTTACAAAAAGGTTTGTTAGTTAACATTAGTTAACATGAACTAAGTATGAACAATACTTCTACAGCATTTATTAATCTTAGTTAATGTTAATTGCAGCATTTACTAATGCATTATAAAATCACAAGTTGTGCTTGTTAACATTAGCACTGTGAACTAACACGAACAAACAATGAATGACTGTATTTTTATGAACTAACATCAACAAAGATGAATAAATAGTGTAATAAATGTATTGTTCATTGTTTGTTCATGTTAGTTAATACAATAACTAATGTTAACAAATGACACCTTATTGTAAAGTGTCACTGAGAAATATAAGTAGTAACACTTTACAATAAGTCTCCATTAGTTAACATTGGTTAATGCATTAACTAACACTAACTAACAATGAGCAACAAACTAACATTAACATCTTGATAAAAATACAACTGTTCATGGTAAATTCAAGTTAGCTCAGGTTTATTTAATAATAATATTAGATAACTATTTATTTATAATTTTAATGTAATTGAAAATGTACACGCTAAAAAATGCTAGTAGAAAAAAATATTTTATTTAGCAAGCCTGTAACCACCTAAATCAATGATTAAAAAAGCATTTTTGACAAATCCAGGTAATTTACCATAGAAATACTGTGATTTTAAATACTTTTTAACTGTTATACCAGCTGGCATTATAGGCATTATAGTCTTTTAGGTATATTTGGACAGGCCCCTTTTTTAAACAACCCTGTCAAAGTTTCCCAAAGGCTAAATTTCAACATTTCTTTTGATAATTATTGACCTAGAGAGTTCAGAGAATTGTACTGCAGTGTTTTGTTTTGTTTTAGAATGAGTGAAAAACCTAGGACTAGTTAACAAAAGTAGGTTTTATTTAAGGTGCTCAAATAGTTTTTTGAGATACGCAAATGTCCTTACAGCCACTTGTGGAACTTTGGACAAGACCATGCATACCAATTTCATGTTGATGGGACAAGCGGTTGCGTAATTATGGCTGTTTATATGTTTTCTCCTTCTTATAGCACCTCTGCAACTTTTTTATATGACCTGAGATTGAGCTCTTACATAAGCAATGTGAGTTTGGCAAAGATTTTAGTAAAGGCAGGCCTGCTCCTTTGGAACGTTTTGGCATCCCTTTGCAACCGCGAGTTGAAAGTGCAACTGTTTTTTGATAACTATTAATATTCACTTGAATCTTCTTATTGAATCTTCCTGCTGGTTTGGTTCAGATCGGGTGAAAAACCTAGAACTATTTTGCAAAAGTAGGTTTTGCAAAAAATGCAAAATACCCCAAAATTCTCCAGGTGATGGATGAATTCGTCCTACGTGAGTTATGAGTGATTTTGTACTTGATTTTGTGGATCGCTGTAGCGGTCCCATCAGGCCAAATGGGGCAGGCCTTTGTGACGTTGTAGATGGTGTGAGTACTACATCCCTCCAATTTTCAAGTCTCTACAACTTACGGTTTGGTCTGTCGGATCAGTTTTACTTAGGGATTGCTGATCCTTGGCCATTCTAACTATAGAGTTTCAGTGCTACATGCTTGAACCCCTAAAATATTGAAAAAATATCAAACTAAAATAGTTATCTAATGTTAACAAATGGAACCTTATCATAAATTGTGTACTCCAAAAGATGCAGCTTGTATAAAAAGAAAAAAAGATAGCTGTGTGGAAAACAGGCACAAGGAAATTGCTGCTTTGTGTTTTAATGAGCAAACTTTGGGGAATCTAATTAGTTGCATTCCAATTCTAATCAACAAACTTGCTAATCCAGTTTCTTCTGGCGGTGGAGCAGGATATGGTGACGTTCTTGTGCCAGAGAGCTGGATTACGGCTGAGCCAAAGGCCCAGAGCGCAGTCACACAGCAGGAGGACACACTGTCACAACAGGCAAAAAACTCACCAGCAGCCTGCCACAAAGAACTCGACAAACAAAACCTCAGGCCATGTCTGAGAGGGATAGATTACTTTTATTTCAGCATAGCTACGCTCCATCCAGAATCACTAAACAAGGTGGAATTCATCACAAAGTACTTACTGGCTACTTCCAGCGAGGCGTTTCGGCTAACGGCCTCTCCTAGGTAATTGCGGGCAACGCAAGTATAAACACCCTCGTCAGGTTTGCTGCGGCGTCCGTGAACGATGCGCAGGAAAAAAAGAGAGCCGCTGGGCAGCAGCATGCGGTGGGAACGGGGGTCGTCCTTATCGGTTTCAACATGCTCGCCGTCTTTATACCACTCCACCGTGGGCGTGGGTCGACCCTCCGCCTTGCAGTTCAGGGTGGCCGGCTCACCCTTTGATACAATCAGATCAGAGGGATCCTCCACTATCCTGGGGGGAACATCCTCCAAACGTGGACGGGACCCTGTGAGGAATCAACAGTGAAGGTTAAATGCATCTGGTTAAAAGCATCTGGCAGATGTAGTGCATACATATCAGTGCCAGAAATGAAACTTTTCCAATAAGCAGTAATATATGTCCCCTGAGATTGTAAGGGCAATTTTTAGAATTGCTGTACCTTATAAAATGTTTGTGTTGTCCTTCATGTCAAATACTTAAATGAATTCAATAAATCAGAATGCTATAAGCTGTTACCAATATTATTTGTTGAAAATCAACCAAAGTGATCTTTACAATGCAAAAGTAGCACCAAATACAATAAATGGTGCATTCAAATGAGAGAATCAAGGGCTGCATGATATATTACACCTATTTAAAAGTCTTAATAAAGTATAATGCTACTGTGAATTTACAAATGCTAAGATTCAATTAAATAAATATATGCGATGCAGGTTTAATATGCGCTTTAATTATTTACACGCTGGTAAGTAATGTTCACAGTAAATGCTGCTCCACACAAACTGTAAGCATTTATATGTGTGGAGCATCTCCAACTCCATCTCTGGACAATGCTATGAGTTTGGGTTTATTTTAATCTTAAAGGAACACTCCACTTTTTTTTTTTTTAAATAGGCTCATTTTCCGTACCATGGGTGCAGCAGGCGCAATGATATTACGCAGTGCCTGAAAATAGTCCCCAGCTAGGTAACTTCCAACGTGATCTGCACTAAGCCACTAAGGTAATAGTAAAATAGCTGGGGACTATATTCAGGCGCTGCGTAATATCATTGCGCCTGCTACACCCATGGTACGGCAGCAAAGTTCCCTGATTATTATGCCAGAATAAAAATAAAGTTCCTATCCATCCTATCCTATCCAACTGTAAAACTCATCTGTTTAACTCTAGGGGAGTTGGAAAATTTGCCTATTTTCAAAAAAAGGGGAGTTCAAAAAAGGGATAAGATTGCACTGAAAAAATCATCACACCGTTGGCGTCCTCTGTAGTCATTTGTTATAATGCATAATGTACATTAGCTATATTGTTTATAATTCATTGTGTAGGTAACAGTTTTGTTTAATAAAACCATTCAACTACTTGCTTTTGGTACTTTATTTGAATTAATTATTATTGCCTCATTGCTATTATATATGTATTTTAGGTCATTTTCAAAAGCTATTGTTCACTATTGTTCACTATTGGTCTATTGTTTTTACCACAAAAATTAATCATCAGAATAATCAACAATTACTCAACCAATCACTATGTAAGTGATTGGTTATAATGCGTAACGCTGCAAAAACTAATCCATAAAAATAAATATTTGATGCAACGTGAACAGATCTAAATGTAATGCGCACTTTTGATTCAACACTTTTGATTCAATTTGACATTACAATTTGTTTGCAAGGGTGGTAACAGATTTAGTTTAATTGTACATGGACATTTTTTGTTTTCTTGAATTTTGGGAGCTTTTTGTTTATTTCGGTGCCATTTTTGCCCCAAACCCTCATTAATTCCTAACCCTGATTTTATATATTAAAAATACTGGATTAAAAAAACATCAATTTCCAATAAAAATCTTTAGTATACTAAAATTAGATTTCAGAACTATCGGTAGACATATAGAGGGAAATTACTCATATTGTGATATTAGATATTGGTCATATCGCCCACCTCCTTGGTTACTCCAAGAGTAAGCTGCTTCTGGTAAAAATTTTTGCTAAATGACAGTAGGTGCATCCCAATTTGAGTCAGTATGAACTATCCTATGCCATATGTAGTATAAACAGAACATTAAATAATTCCAGCAGGAAAAAGTGCACTTCAAAGACAGAAAATACACATAACAAACCAAAGTGTGGAATGTTGTACACTTAATGAACTCAACTGTCATAGCTTTCCTTACAAAGGCAAAGTGTGGGAGGGGGTATCAGACTCTGATGCAGGATGGCGAAACAACCTTATAAAATTCATTAACTAAATAGTTGAGTACATAGTGCATAGTAAATGCATAGTGGGTAGTATCTCATTAGGGACACAACCTCTATACTAATTCATGCACTTAACCTTCATTACTTGGGTCGATTGCCACATCAGCTTTCTTTACTCAAACATAATGAGTATGAGCATGTCTGTTTAATACATCTGATGCAGTTTTAGTTACCTAAAAATTATCCCCCAGTGTCTAAGGTGGTTTGACCCTGATTTAATTGGCTCTGAGCATAAACAAAGCAGGACTGCTTTACACTTGTGCGGAACCACTTGAATTGCATTTCTAAGAAAAGAATTGTGAAATAAAACTTTTGTAACCGAGTGCCTGGGGTGCACCATTCAACCACACAACTATAGTCTTCACCAGCATCAGTCAAAGGATGGAACGAGGGGCGAGAGGCTTCTAATGGCCAGTGGGAAAGGGAGCCGGGGATGAACCTCTCAAAGGCTGATGACTCAGCACCTATTAAGCTTTCAGCCCAGAGAGGCAGACGGAATCAGTGCGAAGTTAAAAGAAGCTGACATTAAGGCTGAGTCTAGCATGGCTGCGGCTGTTGAATGAGGCTCCAAACCTCACTGCCCATTAGTGCTGAATTCTGCTCTATCCCGGGCTTCAGATCTAACAGAGAGGGTTTCTTTTTTGTGCACGGGGCTTTTAAGAGGTGGAATACTTACAGTATAAACCACTGCAGGGCCATGCGTTGGATTTTACTTGATGTTAAAAGGGTGGAAAATTTCAACAGTTGGCGTGCGTGTGTGCTGCGATTAAATAATAGCATTTACGGAATGAAGGAGAAAACTTAATTTGTCTAAAAGCACTCCAGTGGAAGAAAACAGCCCTTAGAAAGCATACTGTGTTTTTCTTGGTGAAACTAAAATCGATGAAGTTACTAATGACTTTCATAAAAACTCGGTCATGAACACCTAAATAGTTCATCAGCCTCCTGCTGCACATAAGCACTCAGCATAAGTATGTTTCCATCCGTTTACAGCAGTCGAGATTAAAACTCCCCACTACTCAGAGGCATCATCATTTTTAAAGTTATGGCAAGCTAATTGGTCCTTGTGAGAGAATGAAAGGAACGAATAAAAGCCTGTGCTTTTCAATCCCATCACACATGAAAAGCTATGCCTGATTTGAAAGGATAATTATCTGTCAGTGATTTCATGGCATACACAGTCACCGCTTCCTTTGGAAAATGCGAATGAGAGGTATGAGACCACATTAACAGGTTCATATCTTAAGGGAAAGAAGGTTACGTATGGGCAACAGTGAACCAAATTAGTGCCACGGCATAATCAAGTGAAAAAAGCACTGAAAGAAGGTTCTGTCATGCAGTCACACATAGTGGTGTTAAATATTTACGCACGAAACTCACATGAGAAATATGTGGGAGATTCTAATTCTCGTAGTATCTCTCAGAGGAAGATTCCCTGAAGAGTGGATATAAATGGCTTTTTGCTGGGATTCCGGATACATGTTATGAACATGTTATGCTGGTGAATAAACATTCAGGATGGACTAATCTCAGTGGGATCATATAAGATTGGCTGTCTTTATGAAGAATTGCAGTTCAAATGCATGAAAGAATACAAATGAATGTAAATAAATTCATACTTCATACTACAACTATCATTGTTATCAAACTGTATACAGACAAAATTTAAAAGTTGGATAGATGGATAAATGGATGGATGGATAGACAACAACAACAGAATGATAGAATGACAGATACAATGTGAGAAATAGAATGTTTGATATAAAGATGGATGGATTGATGATGTACAGAACATTTGATACAATGTTAGAATGTTAGACAGAGTTCTAGATAGAATATTAGAAATAACATTAAAGAGAATGTTTGATAGAACGATAGAATGATAGACAGAATGATAGAACGATAGGCAGAACGTCAGGATGGACGGATGGATCAATGGATGGATGGATGTTAGAATTAGAATGTTTAATATAAAGATGGATGGATAGATAACAATAGAATGATAAGATACAATTAGATAGAATGATAGAATGACAACAACAGAATGACAGAACAATTGATAGATAGATGAATAGATAGATACAACAATGGATAGATAGAACAATGGATAGATAGAACGATAAATAGAATGATAGAACGATAGGTAGATAGATAATAGACAGAATGACAGATAGAATGATAGAACGATAGATAGAACGATGGATAGATAGAACTATAGATAGACAGATAGATAATTGACAGAATGATAGAACGATAGATAGAACGATAGACAGATAGATAATAGACAGAATGATAGAACGATAGAACGATAGATAGATAGATAGACATAGAATGATAGATAGAATGATAGAACGATGGATAGAATGATGATAGATAAATAGAACAATAGATAGATAGATAGATAGATAGATAGATAGATAGATAGATAGATAGATAGATAGAGACAGAACAATGGGTAGATAGAACGATAAATAGAATGATAGAACGATAGGTAGATAGATGATAGACAGAATGACAGAATGATAGAACGATAGCTAGAACGATGGATAGATAGAACGACAGATAGACAGATAGATAATAGACAGAACGACAGAACGATTGAACGATAGATAGATAGATAGATAGATAGATAGATAGATAGATAGATAGATAATTAGATAGATAGAATGATGACAGATAAATAGAACAATGGACAGATAGATAGATAGATAGATAGATAGATAGATAGATAGATAGATAGATAGATAGATAGACAGACAGACAGAATGATAGATAGATGGATAGAATGATGGTAGATAAATAGAACAATGGACAGATAGACAGATAGATAGATAGCTAGATAGATAGATAGACAGAATGATGGATAGATAAATAGAACAATAGATAGATAGATAGATAGATAGATAGATAGATAGATAGATAGATAGACAGATAGAATGATAGATAGATAGACAGATAGAATGATAGATAGAATGATAGAACGATGGATAGAATGATGATAGATAAATAGAACAATAGATAGATAGATAGATAGATAGATAGATAGATAGATAGAAAGATAGAAAGATAGATAGAGACAGAACAATGGATAGATAGAACGATAAATAGAATGATAGAACGATAGGTAGATAGATGATAGACAGAATGACAGAATGATAGAACGATAGCTAGAACGATGGATAGATAGAACGACAGATAGACAGATAGATAATAGACAGATTGATAGATAGATAGATAGAATGATGGATAGAATGATGGATAGAATGATGACAGATAAATAGAACAATGGATAGATAGATAGATAGATAGATAGATAGATAGATAGATAGATAGATAGATAGATAGATAGATAGAACAATGGATAGATAGATGGAACGACAGATAGATAGATAGATAGATAGATAGATAGATAGAAAGATAGAAAGATAGATAGAGACAGAACAATGGATAGATAGAACGATAAATAGAATGATAGAACGATAGGTAGATAGATGATAGACAGAATGACAGAATGATAGAACGATAGCTAGAACGATGGATAGATAGAACGACAGATAGACAGATAGATAATAGACAGAACGATAGAACGATTGATAGATAGATAGATAGAATGATAGATAGAATGATGGATAGAATGATGACAGATAAATAGAACAATGGATAGATAGATAGATAGATAGATAGATAGATAGATAGATAGATAGATAGATAGATAGATAGATAGATAGATAAATAGAACAATGGATAGATAGATGGAACGACAGATAGATAGATAGATAGATAGATAGATAGATAGATAGATAGATAGATAGATAGATAGATAGAACGATAGAACAATAGATAGATAGATAGATAGACAGATAGACAGACAGACAGAATGATAGATAGATAGATAGATAGATAGATAGATAGATAGATAGATAGATAGATAGATAGATAGATAGATAGAACGATGGATAGAATGATGATGATAAATAGAACAATGGATAGATAGATAGATAGATAGATAGATAGATAGATAGATAGATAGATAGATAGATAGATAGATAGACAGATTGATAGATAGATACAGAACAATGGATAGATAGAACAATAGATAATAGATAGAATGATAGATAGAATGATGGATAGAACGATAGAACGACAGAACGACAGAACGATAGATAGAACGATAGATAGATAGATAGATAGATAGATAGATAGATAGATAGATAGATAGATAGAACAATGGATAGATAGATAGATAGATAGATAGATAGATAGATAGATAGATAGATAGATAGATAGATAGATAGATAGAACAATGGATAGATAGATAGATAGATAGATAGATAGATAGATAGAACGATAGAACGATAGATAGATAGATAGATAGATAGATAGATAGATAGATAGATAGATAGATAGATAGATAGATAGATAGATAGATAGAACAATGGATAGATAGATAGATAGATAGATAGATAGATAGATAGATAGATAGATAGATAGATAGATAGACGAATTGAATGTTTGATATAAAGATGGATGGATTGATGATGTACAGAACATTTGATACAATGTTAGAATGTTAGACAGAATTATAGATAGAATATTAAAAATAACATTAAAGAGAATGTTTGATAGAACAACAGATAGAACGATAGAATGATAGACAGAACGTTAGGATGGATGGATAGATGGATACAAACAGGACGATCCAGTGTCTTCCCGCTGTACTACTGTTGACGTAAGTTATATTTAGTGTATGCCCACAAGCTATGCCGTTATGTAATGCATTACAGTAATTAATATTTACAAATATTAGACATGCATGCTTCACACTCTTTTTCCTTGGGGCTCAAATGTACCATCACTAATGCTAATACGTTTTGAAAACAGTGACCAGGGACCTTGTGCCCAGTCGAATTTTCAAAGCTGTTTGCTTCAAACATCTTCAAAAAATATGAGCATCAACCTGGCTCTCTGGGATCAGTAATGATCTAATGTTTTTTTTCCTTTAACAGACGTTACTAATGGGTGCACGGGTGCGTACTGGTGTACACTGATCAAAGAACAAAACAAAATAGTCATTCATGAAAGAGATCTGCTGGTATGAATCCTAGACCCATTATTAAGCCAGGCACAACGCTTTCCACAGCGCCGCAAAAACTGTTCTTATCGGCTAACTGTGACAGCTTACATCTCTGCTGGGTGATCCATCTCAGGCCATTTGTCATCGTTTCAGAAACGCCATTATCTCTGTCAACCCCATTCAACCTCTCGTAGTTGGCCATTTGCCCTAACGTGACTGCAACTGCTAAGTAACACAAACTGAACAGCTTTTGTTATGTCAGTTCTAAGCTTCAGACCTTATACATTAATGACAGCTGCGGGAGATTTTGCAGTCTGCAGTTTTCTGCTAATAAATATAAACACAAACACACCCACATTCCCCCTATTTAAAGAACAAGCGCATTTACTTACGAAAATTAAATCTGACTGGAACACCTATTTGCTAAGTGAAATGTAATGAGTCGAATGAATCACTGGTCCATAGAGAAATCAGGCAAAGCTGATGTGATGTTGTTACTGTAAATTATGTCAACATGTATTAATATAATCATTGGATTGACTAGATAAGAAATATAACATAGAATGATAGATAAATGGAACAATAGATAGATAAAGTGAATGAAAGAATAATGGAATGATAGAACAATGGACACATACAACAATAGATGGAATAATAGATAGACAGATAGATAGATAGATAGATAGATAGATAGATAGATAGATAGATAGATAGATAGATAGATAGATAGATAAAACAACGGAGAGATAAAATGATAGATAGAACAAAAGAACAATATATAGAACGATAGACTGATTAAACAATAGATAGATAAAATGATAGATAATATATAGAACAATATAAGGACAGACAGAATGACAGAATGAATGATAGATATATATCTATATGGACAGACAGACAGACAGACAGACAGACAGATAGATAGATAGATAGATAGATAGATAGATAGATAGATAGATAGATAGATAGATAGATAGATAGATAGATAGATAGACAGATAGACAGATAGACAGACAGATAGACAGATAGACAGACAGACAGATAAAACAACAGAGATAAAATGATAGATAGAACAATATATAGAAAGATAGAAACATACATATATGGAATGAACGACAGAACGATAGATAGAACAATAGACTGATTAAACAATAGATAGATAAAATGATAGATAATATATAGAACAATAGAAAGACAGATAGAATGACAGAATGAATGATAGATATATATCTATATGGACAGACAGACAGACAGATAGATAGATAGACAATGATAGAACAATAGAACAACATATAGAACGACAGATAGAACGAAAGAACAATAGATAGATAGAAAGATAGACAGACAGACAGACAGACAGACAGACAGACAGATAGATAGATAGATAGATAAAACAACAGAGAGATAAAATGATAGATAGAACAATAGAACTATATAGAAAGATGGAAACATACATATATGGAATGAACAACAGAATGATAGATAGAACGATAGATAGAACGATAGATAGAACGATAGATAGATAGATAGATAGATAGATAGATAAAACAATGGATGAACCATGATAGAACAATAGAACGACAGATAGAACGATAGAATGACAGATAGATAGATAGATAGATAGATAGATAGATAGATGATAGAGAGATAGATAGATAAAACAATAACTAGATAAAATGATAGAACAACAGAAAAATAGACAGATAGAATGACAGAATAAATGATAGATAGATATCTATATGGATAGACAGACAGACAGACTAGATAGATAGATAGATAGATAGATAAAACAATGGATGAACAATGATAGAACAATAGAACAATATATAGAACGATAGATATATAGAATGATTAATAGAACGGTAGAGAGAACGATAGAGAGAACGATAGATGGATGGATGGATGGATAAATTGGATAAAATGATAGATAGAACGCCAGAACAATACAAATATATAATAAAACAGCATTGGATTGAATTAAAACAGCTGTACCTAATCCAAGTATATAGATGAAATATATGGGCAATGTCTTGGGTTATTTAAAAAAATATTATATATTTCCTATTTGATCATACCATCAAAAACAATTTGTGAATCTAGATCTGCCTGTGGTACGAATGTCTCTTAGCAACCGGAGTATGAAGTCTGCTATTATCTGGTATTATCTATCATCTTTCATATTATACAGTATGTTTTTAACAGAGTCTGAACTTTCTCTAAGCAAATTTTTCACAGCACATAATGCTTTTCATATTCGCAGCTGACAGTCAAATCGATATACCCACTGCATATTAATACACACGTAGCTCTATTTTAAGCATCCTTTCAGCTTGGGCACCCCCACAATAGGAAGACAGATGCATAACTCATAAAGTCTCTTTCTACAGCTTGTGGTGTACAGCAGCCGCTGTCTCCCGTAATGCAGAAGGCCATTAAGCCGGCCTCAGCAGGGGGACACATCATGCCGCCCCGCAGACTGATGATACAGCAGTGGCGTCCCTCTTTGCACCTGTCAAACGTATTCGGGCCAGTCTCGTATAGGTCATTTCACCGCAATCAAACACAGTAAACATAGAAACAGAACTTGTAGAAATATTTATTCGTAACAGTTGTCATGTCCAGATTTATGACTTCTGGGAGTACTGTAATAGCGGACTGTCAAAACTAATAAAAATAAATGGCATTCTAATAGCTAGAAGTGCTTCGTATTTGCACTGCTGTGTTTGTTTTGTATCATTAGCGACCGAATGAAGAAATCAAACACAATAGACTTTCTTGTTATACGCTTTGAGAAGTGCCTGAACATGAATATTTTATAACACAGCTGTCTTGTTTATATCCAGTGTGATTATGATCTTTTTCATCTTTTAGTGGAAACTTTTTCTTATTAGTCTCATGCTTCATTATGAAAATGATCATTATGTTTTAAAAACGTTATTGTTTTTCATTTAACTTGCCACAAAAAGACATTTGATTTTGAGGTTTAACTCAATAAGTTTCCTGTACCAGTAATTACTGTACATTTAAAGTAGTCAAAAAGGTGAATTAACTTATTAAAAAGTAAAAAAATATAATTACAGCAATTAAATATAAGGTATGTATATTGTTACTGTTGTTGCCACTGTAAAATGATGTGTCAAAGTTGTCAATTTGGACAAACTTGGACTTATTGGAGTACATTTCACTGGAAAATACTATTTCAGTCTTTATACTTAAGTATTTCGTTTAACTTCGTGTATACCTTGCCATTTATTTGTAATTATTTATGAAATTTACGCAATTTATGGGTTTTCTACACCCCTTTTTCCTCAGTGTAGATGTGCCATGTAACTCTACATTGATAGCAAACGCAAGATTTTCCGGTACGAAATATTAAATTGTTAGGGATTTGTTTTAGCCTATTTTTGAAAGAATTATAATCCAATAAGTGAAATATCCCAAAACGGACAATTATACGAACATATATTAACTCTAAGAGTCAAACTTAACGACTAAACTTACTCTCAAATCGCAAAGTACAGTATTGAACCACAGAGCTGATCAATAAACGAGTGTTTTAACTCACCTGAAGCGCTATAGATGTTTGCGAGCATCAGTAACAGGGTTCCTATCACAACAAAAGCCATTTGTCCGGCTTCCAACAGGACTTTTTTTTACGGCATAAGTATACAGTTTCTAAACAAATGGCATTCTCACTGGAACATGGCTGGCGAGCCTGTCTGAACTCGTGAAATAAAAATAAGAGGGGAAAAAGCACTTCAGCCGCTCTCCTGGAGAAATCCACAGCAGCGCATTACGATAAAGTCTCAGTGATGTCTGATTCGCAGCGAGCGGATCTTTGTATTAGGAACTGCATGACGACTCTAACTAGTTTGTTCACTCCCTCCGTCACTCATTTGGATGTAATGTCCGTCCGCTGATGCGCTGAATGCGGTACACAGAGTTCACCAGCTGTTCATCCATTCAGCTCACCGCATGGCGTTTGAATAAGATGCTCGAGTGTGACAGCGCTCCGCAGAATGAAGCGCATGGAGCTTCAGTCCGCCCGCGAAAGCAGAGCGCACTTCCCAAACAAATCTTAAAGCGACAGCTTTGCAGCGCTGTCCCGGTCAAGGGTGTTTACCCTTTTTACCTAATATGTTTTTTTTTTTTTTAAATAATTATCGAATAATTATATATCATAATATGTATTCACTTTAAAAAGAAGAAGAAAATAATAATATTTTATATTTTACATTAACAATTTAATATTTATTATAGTCAAATATGAATCTCATCAAGTATGATCTCATTCCAAAATAATAATTCAAGGCGGTAACTATTTAAACAATATATTTTATTTGTGAACTTATGTTCAGCTATTCTTTTTAATAGTTAGGCTACTGTTTTTGAATTTTTCGGATCAGTAATCAAAGCTACTTTACAATCCACCAAGCTGATTACTCTCACTTATAATGTTTTCAGGCATTTTCAAGTCTTATTTTGATGTAACAAAGTGGTTATATCTAAGTGTGTAAGTTGTTTACTTACTTTTATAAATTAGTCTTCCCATTAAAGCCACTAGAGTGTTTTCACGACGCGTCATCAATCAGCCATATTGACGGCACTTAATGTAAACAATACCACTGAAGCGAACGAAACTTGCAAATTTAGCTTATTATTGCTACTGAAAATGGTCAGTTATTGTCATGTTTTGGGCTGTACCAATCAGTCGGACCGGCAAAAACATTTGGAGTAGGCCTACTATTGACTGCCAAAAGAAGAATCTTGACAACATTCCTGTTTGTTCTTATCATTCCTGTCAGGCAGGTGAAATATTAGGCTAATTATCTTAATTAATACTGCGTGTACATATCTTTGCCATCTATTAACTTTAGTTGGTAAAATTATTGCGCTTTTTCCTGCTTACTAAGTCCTTCAAAATATGATTTAGTGGCTTCCATACATTTCTCTGTGGTTTAGACAGTAGAAATTAGCAGAACAACGTCTTCAGTAATACATTAACCTTGCAATTCATGCTGTTGTTTACATCCTGGTATCGCCAATATGGCCCCACATAACTGACCAAACGTGACGTGAGTGCAAACCCTCTATTAAAGCCATGTATGAATCTTATCAAGTTAGTTTTTTTAAGCATTTTACATTTATTAAAATAATAACTCAGCAGTAAATATTGGTCACAGACTTAGGAGATTTACTTAAAATTTCACCAAGATGATTACTCACTAAAAACTCCCACAGATCATGTTTTCATTACATTTTAAGTCTTATTTTGACGTAACAGAATTGTTTTATCTGTGCGTGTTGTTAATTTTTTTAATTAGTCTTCCCATTAACACCATTATATTGTTCATTCAGACTGATTTGCGAACACAACGGGACTTATCATCAACGGGATTTATCATATAAACTAATCACAGTCGATTAAAACCAGTTATATCCAATCATATCGCAATGAAGGCATAGCCTCCTCTCACATAACTTTCCTCTATTCATTCTCAATTACCCCCCACCAAACTCACCGCACGCTTTAGGAGGTCTGTTAAAACTCACTGGGCTCAGTAGAGGCGAGAGACAAGAGTTTTTTTTTCTCTCAGTCGAGCCAACCCGCAATGTGATCAAAAAACAAGGCATTTATGCTTGAGCGTCATACACCTAAATTGCAGCCTGCACTTTTGTTTCACCTCACATCAGTAGGGACTCGCTGTAACAAATGTCAGTGTATTTTGAAGCAAAAATGATCTTTGTTTAAACTGTCTGGCTATCCTTTCAGTGATGCATTTCTGATGAATAGACATGCGGCTATATTTTACAGCAACCCATTAAGCGGACGTTATTTCCAATGCAATCAGAGCCCTCATTGATCGGCCTTCTCAAGATTTACTGGCGCTCCTCTCCAGGGCTTTCCTTATACCATGTGCCGTTTTTCTTTACTGCATTGACTTTGTGTCTGTTTTGAAAGACCACCATTATTGAAGTGAGAAGCGAACATTTGTCTTTCTTTGATGCTCAAAATGGGCCGAGAATCTGAGGACAGACAACAGTTGCGAGCTCTAAGGAAACCAACTGTGCAACAAATTGAAATTCTCCTCACCTCGGTTGAGAAATTGCTCTGAGTAATAGCAAACAATGTCTGCGAGGTCCGAATGAAAACCTTCATCAAGATCTCACTGCATCAATAACAAGTATTTTAAAAGCATGAATTTGCTGTCCACACACACTGGATTCACGCTTCTTTGCTCACATCAGAAACAAAGGCCCTGTCAATATTCTAAAAGCAATGTTTTATCTGATTCCTTATATAGAATAGCTCATTAACATCATAACTCTCAGATCGAGACGAGATGCAAAAATTCTCATTTACTTCCAGCCACTTTTGTCTTGCTCTCAGTGACATGTTTGTCATCAACATGCACCTACATGTCAAAGGAGGATGTCAGCTATGATTGCCTTGCAGATGACACACAATTATGTGTTTAGACATATTCAGACCAGTGCTGTCACAAACAAATTATCATCCTGCTATCCTGTAATCAAAAACGGATGAGTCATAATTTCTTTCTGCCACAGAAACTATGGACTCTAACAATGTGGGGCACATTTCAAAAAAACTCGACAGCACAAACAAACACACAGAACTACATAGTACATTTTTATCTCCTCAAAGGCTTTTATTGACATCTCTACAAAAGTAGCAGATTGCGCAAGACCTTTTAAACTACAATTCTAGCCTTTCTTCCAATGTGTCTCCATAATTTGCTAGTTTTTAGTGAACAAACATATATTTTCCTGTTGGAAACTGGCTATTAATCCATATGCTGTCTCAAAGGAACAGCATGACGATGCATCACCAATTTTCTTCAGCTGTTTCGTTCACACAAGACTTTGCCAAAGTGATGCATGGCGCAAATAAATGGACAGAATAGAAAAAGCGAAGCTCAAAGGTGACCCAGGTTATTGTCTGCCTCCTTCAGCGGCTTCCTGTTCTTTCAACACAACAGCACGTGAAGGTAAACATTGACTCATCCGTGCTCTTTTACAAAAACGCTAGTTGATGCTCGAAGAGAACCCTTGACGCAAGTACATTCGAGTACTTTTGATTAGGCCAAGCACCTGCAGATACGCTTCCATGTATACCGTGTAAACACAAGGCGAAGAAACAACAACAGCACAACACTAAAAATAACATAATTGCTGCACCACACACACGTATTTGGATTCTTGATGGCCTAAGTTGGCCTACAGCCCATGTTTCTGTTTTTGCTGTCTACAGTTCCTGTCAGTGGCGTGGCAGTGCCATATGGCCCTGGCTCTGAGTTTCTCCCGGATTCAGGAAAGGGGTGGGACGGAGGCACAGACTGCGGGTCACTCCAGGGCAGGTCAAGCTTTTCATAACAAAGGGCCTGATCCCGGGACGTGTGCTCAAGTAGACACGCGTACTGTGAGGACACAAAAGACTTGTGATGATTTCCTGTGGTTCCTAACAGCTCAGTGACAGAAGTGAGGGCATTCATCTGTGTATAAGCGTGGAGGATGATATATGTAGGGGCTGGTGATGAGGGGTGTATTTTGGGGAGGAGGACTGGGCTCAGTTGGGATAAAAAGAGCAGACCGTACACCTGCCTGGCAACATCAATAAAGCTTCACAGCTTGACCTCTAGCAGACACAATTGTGACCTCAGCTGGGAATAACATGACTGTTATGGTACAGATGTGTTTGTTTATTAATTCACTTGATGAGGATGGTGTGGTTCACCACAAGAGTACAAACTCTTAAGGTTATCTGTACAGATTTATGAAAATGAGCTTAGAAACTGACATTTGCTGACTGAAGAGTTGACAATGGTGCCTCAAATATATATATTTACTGCCACCTACTGGAGATATCAATACCTTGAGTGAATGAAAGTTGGGAGCCACAGTAGGGGGCTCATTTATATGCTAAATGTGAGCATACAAGTTTCCGAGATATACCTGTGGATGATTTATATCGATGCCTGTTGGTTGTGGTGAGATTGATGGAGGGAAAACGTGGTATAGAGAGGGGAGAAAAAGAGAGTAAGGAGCTTCTGAAAGTGGTATGTTTTCTGCTCTCATTGCAGAGCTGGAAAACAAGATGAGAAAGAGTACCAGACTAAAGCTGGATCATATTTACTGATGGTAGAAACACATAAAGATATTATTGATTAATGAGTGATTCTTTAATGACGGGAACTTCTCCTTCCGTTTTAAAACAAATCATCACTTTCCCAAACATTGCTTTCATTATTAAAGCAAACATTTTAGAGTGATAGAAATTAAATTAAATTCATTTAAAGATTTTTGATTGGAGCATGATCTGAGAATGTAACATTGATGAATCATGATAAAATTTGAATTCATTCATGTTCAAAATTATTCAACCCCCAAGAGTCAAATTTGGTGCAGAATCTTTTATTTTTTTAAACCATTAATAAACGCTGCTTGGAATTGCTTAAAGCTTCTGTCACCTCTCTACTGCAGTCTTAGTCTAAAAGCTTTCAGATCACTGATAATCTTTGGTTTTCACTTTGCCACTGCTTTCTTCAAATTCAGTCAAATATTTTCAATGAGAATTAAATCTGGAGACTGAACAGGCCACTTAAGAACATTGTATGACTGATCTCTGAACCAAGCATAAGTAGATTTGGATGTTTAATTTGGGATGATTGTCCTGCAGGAAAGTCCATTGATCATCAGCTTCAGACTTTGCAACAAAGGCATCAAAATGTTTGACGATGGAGATGGTGTTCTTCTTCTTCTCATAAGTTTTGCACCAGACATGGGTTCAAAAAGATCCAGTTTAGTCACATCACTCCATAAAAAACTTTCTTCTAGAACTCCACAGGTCTATCCAAATGAATTTCAGCCTGTTCAAGTTGGTCTTTTTGTTCTTCTTGGTCAAGAATATTCAGCAAGATGCCTCAACATGAAGGGCACACTTGTCTAGTGTTCTTCTTATACACTGCATTGAAATGTTTTTCATCCTTTCATCGGGTCATCTTGCAAGTCTTTGGCTGTACATTTCACAGTTGTTCCGATCAAACATTTTTTATGCTTATGATATGTGCAATAGCTTTTGGGAGGGCCCCCTTGACTTTGACATATTTACTACTCAAACTTCAGCACATG